>CM038796.1:135728069-136103503 GCA_021764765.1 Vicia sativa
AAACACCAAACACAAAAATACCAAACAGAATAGTGGAAATAAAATGAAATGAATAAATAAAAAATACTAACATTATTTATGAAATTAAATCAAATATATACTATACAAAATCGTGTTATCACACACCGAGAGAAGTGGAGTTTGCTATAGACTTGATCTCGAACTAGTCCTAAGGTCGATATGTTTTATCTATCATTTCAAGCATTCGAAATAATCAGAGTTGAAGAAACAATTAGAAGAATTGTTGAAAAGAAATTTATTCGCCTAGTGTTTCGCCGTAAGCCGGGTGTTGCTTTAAGAAGTTAGTCAAGGTACAATGAGGCCGTAGTCGACTACGCGCATAATTGAATAAAGTGACAATCAAAGAATCGGTATCCATTGCTGAGGATTGAGGATTACGGATCGTTGCCGGAGTTAGGTTTGTAGTAAAATTTGATCCAGTCCGATATCAATGATTCGTGTTACATGAGATATTTGTAAGCATCGCATTCGCAATCCAGGTAATGTATGCTATGAATATTCCGCTATGCCATTTGGAGTTACTAATGCACTGGTGTGTTTATGGAATATATGAAAGGATATTTCATCCATATCTTGACAAGTTTGTGGTGGTGTTCATTGACGACATTTTGATCTACTCAAAGAATGATGAGGAGCATGCAGAGCATCTTAGAATTGTATTGAGTTGTGGCTGAAGTTAGTCGATGCGAAGTTGTCTAAATGTGAGTTCTCGTTAAGCCGAAGTAAGTTTCTTGGTCATGATTTCCAAGAATGGTATTGTCATGATCCAACAAAAGTAGAAGTTGCAGATCTCGTTACCAAGAATGCTTCCTGAGATTCGTAGTTTTCTGGTCTCTTGTGTTACTACAGGAAATTCATGAAGGATTTTTGGTTAGCTTTACCTTTGATTAAGTTGACTGAGAAAGGTCAAGCATTTGTTTGGGATATAGATTGTGAGAAAGGATTCCAAGAATTGGGAGGAGGTTGACTAGTGCCCGATTTCGATTTTGCCGAATCCCGAAGAATCTTCGTGGTATTGTGATGTCCTTGATGGGTTTAGAGGTGTTTTGATGCAAGATAGGCAAAGGTGGCTTATGCTTCAAAGAATGAAGACTCATGAAAGGAATTACCCGACCATGATTTGGAGTTACGGCTGTGGTTTGTGTTGAAATTGTGGAGGCATTATCCAGATGGTTCACTTTGAAGTGTTCAAAGGATCATAAAGAGCCTCAAGTATCTCTTCGATCGAAGTTGAATATGAGGCGTAGAAGATGGTTAGAGTTTCTCAAAGATTATGATTTTAGTTCTAATTACCATCCCGGCAAGACAAACGTGGTAAAGTATGCATTGGCGCGTGAAGTCTTTAAGGGCGTGTTAATGTATTCGTGAATCGAACTGGTGGAACAATCAGAGATTTAAGTCCGGTATGTGAAACTACTTCAATGGTGTGAAATTAGGCATGTTGAAGTCGACTAGGTATCTTAAGAGATTCAAATGGAGTAAGTCCATGTTGGTTTAGTGGTATGTCGATACCGATTAACCAAGGTCGAGGAGGTGAGTTCCGAATTGATGAGAATGCGTTATAAGATTTGGTGATAGAAAGTGTGTGTCTTGGGATGTTGCCGAGATCCTAAAAGAGTATTTTGGAAGAAGGACATCATACATTGGTATTCATCCCGTGCTACTAAGATGATGATTTGAAGAAATTATTTTGGTGGCCCGGAATGAAAAAGGAAATTGCCGAGTTTGTGTACGCATGTTTGGTTTGTCAGAAATCAAAAGATTGAACATCGAAGCCATTTGATCGATGGAACGTTGTCGTTCGAAATGGAAATGGGATGGAATTTAATGGATTAACCGTTGTCAAGACTGACGAAGAACTGTGACTTCTATTTGGGTTATTGTCGACCGATTCATCGGCCCCCTTTTACCATCTGATAAGAATGGATTATCCAGCGGAGAGGTTGGCGAATCTGTATGTTGAGAAATTGTAAGTTTTCATGGTATTCCGCCTAGCATTGGTCTGATAGAGATCCGAGGTTTACTCTAAGTTCCGGACAGATTGCAGGAAGCCCGGGTACTGTTACGATTGAGTTCTGATATCATCCATAGACGGATGGTCGACGGAGAGGACGTATCTACCGTTAGAAGATTTGTCGAGAGAGTTGTGTGTTAGAGAAAGGTGGAGCTTGGTATAGCTATTTGCCGTTGATAGAGTTTACCACAACAATAGTTTTCATTCGAGCATCAGATGGCTCCATTTGAGGCGTTGTATGGTAGGAGATGTCCGACAATCACAGTGTTGGTATGAATCCGGAGAGAGGTCGTGATTGGACCAGAGATTGTTCAACAAACTCTAAAAGATTAAGATGATTCGTGAGAAGAATAGGACTTCGATCTCAGCGTGAAAAGTTATCATGACAAGAGGAGGAAGGATCTTGAGTTTAATGAGGGAGACCATGTTCATGAGTTACTCCGATGATCGGTATTGGTCGAGCCAAGTCAAAGAAGTTGACTCACGCTTTATTGGTCCGCTTCGGATTACCAAGAGTTGAAAGTTGCATCGACCGCTTATCATTACTAATTTGCATGATGTTTTCCATGTATCTCAGGTCGAGGAGGTATATTATCGGATCCATCACATGAAATTCAAGTATATGATGTTCAAAAGTGGATAATTTGACTGCAAGCGCACTACAAGGATTGAGGATCGAAAAGTGAAGCAATCATGAGGTAAAGAGATAGCACTGTACGGTACTGGGAGGACCACCAGGAAATGTAACTTGGGAGTCGAGATGGACGGTGACCCGTATCCTTAACGTTTAAGGTATGTTTTCGAGGACGAAAACTCTTTTAGTGGGGAGAGTTATGACACCTTTGATTTAATTCAAATATTAAATAAGCGGAGTTTAATTATTTAATTAATTAAAGTCTTAGGTATCAATTTTATTTGGATTAATTGGTCATTTAATAAAGAAAGAATTGGAGGTGTGTAGTAATTAGTGAGTATGAGGAGTAAATTACTCTACTTTACTAATTATTATTATTTTATTTTGTTGGAATAAAAAAAGGAACAATAAGAGGAATATAAAAAGGAAAAAGAAAGGAAAAGTAGGTTTTTTTGGAGGTAAGGGGTGGTTTCGATCGATTAATATGCTTTATGGGTTTTGGGAATCATAGGAATAATTGGGTATGTTAGAGAGTTTGAATTATGATGATTATGAGTTATAGGAATAAACCCTATTTTGGCGGTGTTGGAATTAGGAATCATAAGTATGTCGATAATTGATGGGATGAATAAACCATGTTGTTTGATGTTATAATGGTGTGAAATGATGATGAAATGGTGTTCCTAATGTACCAAATCGATTGGAAAGTTTGAAATGATAATGATGCAAAATGTCACAAAAGTTGCGTAAAACATCTTAGAAAGTCGCGGAACCGGCTCCTGGGAGGAACCGAGTTCCAGAGTTAAATTGGCAAACCGAAAATTAGGCTCGTGAACTCGGTTCCCCAGGTAGGAACCGGGTTCCATACAAAACCAGGAGCGAGATATTTTAACTTTCGTGAACCGGTTCCTCAGATATGTAGGAACCGGTTCCATGTGTATTTTTCCAAAACTTAAAACTTTAAAACTTCATATTTTCTAAACCGTAACTCGATTCGAAGTGCCGCTTTCTTGCTATTTTCTAAATTTAAAATACTACCTTTTGAAAAGAGAAAATACTATTTTGTAAAATTATTTCAAAATGATCGATCCCCGATTTTTGAAAGAGTGAGTAGTTAATGATATCGAGAACTATTACCATTGGTCTAAGTTACGGATGAAATATTAATGCTTCCTATGTTGTATCTTGATATTCATTATGGTTGAATGTGATACATTGATGAATTGGCATTGGTGATATATGTTGATATCATGACCGAGAATTAATGTTGCATGCTTGATGACGCATGACACGCATTTGTTGATTATGGTTCATTCTCATTGTGCGGAAGTGAATCTGGTCGAGCCAATAGACTTACCTGAGGTCGAGGTAGCGAGGCCGGATTCTTGACCCAATAGCTATGGGAGAATCATGAATTTACATCGCCTTTCCACATGTAAACGAGCGGTGTGTGAACCTGTTCACGCTTTAGTACCACACATAGTAGTCCGATTGCATACATGGATTGTAACATGCTAGGATGGATTCCAAAGTGTTGCAATTTCCATTGTTTGATTATGTACATGTTCATCAGTGAACCGCTTTGTGATTTGATTATGACTCAGGTTTGGTTAATGGATTAATGTATCTGCTTATTCCGTTGTATTCTAAAACGTATAATGCATGTTATATTGATCGAGATCTCACCCTTACTCAACATTTTCAAACCAAGTGATTAGTCGCTTGAGTTGTGAGGATAGCTCTAGCATTGAGTCGCTAATTAGTTCGTGTCGTTGTCGGGTCGTAGATGTAACACTAGGGAAACGGTTGTTTGAATCCTTTAAACGAATATTTTCTTACTAGTTCGAATTGTGTTCTATTAAATATCCCGGAATTCTTAATGTTTCGATTCATGTTTTAGTTTATTATTCGAATACCGTGGAATGTTGTATTCGTAATTTTGGTTATGTTACATTTCCGTTAAACATAATCGCTTATTTATTTAATAAGTCTTCTTCGAAAGCATAACAACCGCATCATGATTTACATTATTTAAAATTGGACGCCTTGATTTTGATTAAATACTCCGATTATTATTTATAAACGCGGCAAAATAGGCGTGGGTGTTACGAATCACTGGAGTCGTATTGGTGCCGATAGACAATTGGGGAATTTTCAGAGGAACAATCCTCCATTATTCAAAGGCACTCATGATCCCGAAGGTGCTCAGAGGTGGTTGAAAGAGATCGAAAGGATCTTCAGAGTGATTGATTATGCTGAAGAGATGAAGATGAGATATGGTACTCACATGTTGCGTAGGGAAGTCGATGACCTGGTGGCTACCCTGACCAAATGGAACAAGATGGTATTGCACTAAATCGGGCGGTTCAGAGAGCTTTTCCGAGGAGATACTTTCCAAGACATTCTGGGGCAGGAGATTGAGTTTCTAGAGCTCAAGCAGGCAATAAGACTGTGCGAGTATGCTCAAATTATCGAGTCATGGGTACTATGCTCATTACAACAACGATGCGATGGAGAATTTTCCAAATGTATCAAGTTCGAGAATGGTCTTCGTGATGAGATCGCTGGTATCGTATCGTATCCGGGTTTCTCGATTTGCAGACCGTAGTGGATTTTAGAAGAGGATCTTGCTAATACTCGGACAAATGCTCGAGGGTATGTTGATGGAAGGGAAAGCAAAGATGGATCGGGAAACCTTATGATAAGAATAATCGAGATCCTGGAAGAAGCTTAAGGGGGAGATTCTAAGGCTTCTATCAAGTGCTACAAGTGTGGTGAATCGAGCATCGAGCCAATGAATGCAAGAATGATACGGTGAAGTGCTACAACCGTGGGAAAATTGGTCATGTAGCTATCGATTGCAGAGCAAGGAAGGTAACTTGTTACAACTGTGGCGAAGAAGGTCATACTCGTCCGCAGTGTACTAAGCCAAAGAAAAAACAAGTTGGTGGTAAAGTGTTCACTTTGTCAGGATCAGAGACTAAGCCAGATAATCGGTTGATTAAAGGTACATGTTTTATTAATGGCATATCTTTGATTGCGATTATCGACATCGAGCGACACATTCTTTTATTGCTTGATCAGGCTAAAAGATCGAACTGGATATTTCTAATATGGATGGAAGTATGGTTATTGTTCACATAAAGGTGTCGCTAGAGGATCGAATATGAATTCTGATTCTCCGGCTCAAACGATTTACTCTTTTGATTTGTTTATAAAGATGTCATGAGCATCAAGCTTTATTATTTTCAACACAAGAAAGATGATTTAATGATTATGAAAAAGGGAAAAGTCGTTAATACCCTCAATTGATATTGATACGAACGACTAGCGCAAACTAGACCAACGCATCGGGGAGATTCTCGAGTAAGGGTTGTTATATAAAGGGAATAGATGGAGCACCCTAAATATATATGGTTATCCATAGTTTATATATGAATATGTTTGATATGTTTCGGTTTTTTAATTGCTATTTCTATGATTGGGAAAGTTTCTCCTTTGGGATTTTAAGAAGTAGATTATGTGGGATCCTAATGTTTGTTATTATCAGGTCAAAGATCTTTGGATCTTCTCGATACATATCCTCAATCGGAATCGCAGCATTTGTAGCTCGGATCTGCTGTGATCTATGGTTTGATTGGTCCGAGAGAGAAAGAAATTTGCTTTCAAGAAGGACGAGACTTTAGTCACGTATTCTCAAAAGGATGTCGAGAAAGTCGAGCAATCGTAGTTCCCACTTATGCTGGGAAATCAACGGATGTTAGTAAGAGATGCATAAATGTCATCTTAATGAAAATGTATCTAATCTATTTCATCACATACATTTTAAAAGGGTTTCGATTGATAAAGATCTTTCATTGTAAGTTATAGGTGTTTTGCTTGAGTGTACAGCGCTACCACTTACATGTTTAAGAAAGATGTTTTGAAAAAATGATCAATCTTTTAACCGTAGCATGGGTGTTTTGCTTGAGTGTACATGCGCTACCACTTACAATTAAGAGATGCTTTTGTTTGAAAAGAGTTTGAAAAGTTTTTGAAAAGAGTTTAATTGTATGTGATGTGATAGATGATACTTCTTCACAGAGATGATAAATGTCTAAATCTCGAGGAGAAATTGATCGATTGTGGGATTAAGAAGCCCGTGGGTCCTTGTATTGTAAGCCCAAGAGGAGGCATTCCGAGGGTCATCGAGGGTCCTTGTATGAAGCTCAAGAGGGCTATAGGGTATGACGGCTTTGTCTTTAAAGGGATTTCACCGAAACCATCCTTTTGGAATGAAGAGCAATTTCACCGGAAATTATACCTCGTGGGTCTATCATAACGCTGGTGATTCTTTGTATTGAAGCCCAATAGAGGTCGTTAAGAGATTGCCTCTTTCATTGTATGATGCCCAAGAGAAGGCTAAACTCAATGAGGAGTTCTTTTGAACGAAGCCCAAGAGGAGGCCGACTCAACAGGGAGTGTGTCTTATATGGCCTAAGCGAGGCTAAACTCGGATGAACGAGTTTTCTTATATGAAGCCTAAGAGGAGGCTCAACTCGATGAATGAGTTTTCTTATACGCTTCCAAGAGAGGTCACCTGGGGAGAGTTATCTTGATAAAGCCCAAGAGGAGGCTAATACCGGGAACCTATTGGTTAGACTAGTTGTTATGTTATAACTACGCTTATATAAACAAGTTGTGTGTGTGTGATATGTATTCACATGAGTTTATGAAGGAAATATAAATAATGCATGATGTTCATTTACAAGAGTTTATGAAGGAAATATAAACAAGTGTCTGAAGTTTAACGTTTAAAACGAGCGTAACTTGTTTACTTTACAAGTTGATTGGTACAAAGAAGTAAATATGCACACGAACCAGTATTTATGTACAGAAAGATGGATGTACATAGGAGGGTGGGACTTACACCATAGGTGGCCCATTGGTTTGAAAGCGCTTCACGTGAATAATGCTCCTTTCAATACCAATGGTTTTCAGCATATACGATCAATGTAAACGAACAACCAAGTTTATCTGTTTGAGTAAAAAGTATCTGATTATGTACGATGAAGATTTGTATGAATATAAAAGAATTTGATATGTACAAGGAAAATATGTATGCACATAAAAGAATGTTTGGTTTGTATATACACAAGTGAAGTGAAAACAAACGATCAAGTTTGTCTGATTGAGTATAAAAGTATCCGTTATGTATGTATAAAAATTTGTATGTATTCCGAAAAGACTTTGATATGTACAAAGAAATATTATGTTAAAAATAATTTTATGGGACTTACACCGAGGAGGCCCATTGGTTCGAAAGGCCTATGGAATAATGCTCCTTCAATACCAATGGTATGCAAGTAAAATGAAAACAAACTAAGAAGTTTTGTCCATTATGTACATGTAAAAAGATGTGTACATAAAGAAATATATGTACATAAAAGAATGTTTTGGGACTTACACCGTAGGGAGGCCCATGATCGATTAAGAAATTCGAGAGAAAACGAATCGGTTTTATCGCTTAAATCGGATCGATCATGGCAAAAGATGTAAGTTTGATGAAAAAGTTTTGAAAAATGATTTTGAAAATGTTTTGAAATGTAGGTTTACTTATGAGAAGTTTTGAAAAGAATCGAAGTCGAAAGTTTGAAAAATTCACCTTTTAAAGGTGTTTTGAAAAGTGTCAAAGCTGCTGCCGATCAAAACATAATCGATGAAAGTTTTTTCTGAAATTTTTGCACTAGCATAAAATAGATACATTTATTGACAAGTGTACAAAAATCACCTTAAAATAAGGAGTTTTGATTGGTTAAAAAATGTTGAAGTTTGTAAAAACATGAAGAGAATATAATGTTTTAAAAAATGGTCCATGGAGGTTCGAACCCATGACCATGGTGGTATACGTGGCGTAAAAGTACTACGAGCCGGGCAACCATCGGGACAAGCATGCTTTTGTGTTTTGAATCAAACACGGTTAATAAAATATTGAAATTTTAAATTTGAAAACTCAAGAACACGCAAGCCCTGCTCTTCATCTTGATTCCGATTTTGTAACTTGCTTGTTTTCGATGAA
This sequence comes from Vicia sativa, assembly GCA_021764765.1. Taxonomy (NCBI): domain Eukaryota; kingdom Viridiplantae; phylum Streptophyta; class Magnoliopsida; order Fabales; family Fabaceae; genus Vicia; species Vicia sativa. The sequence goes on from CM038796.1 coordinate 135,736,797, forward strand.
ATTGGAAGTTGTAAACATGAAAGTTGCCTCGATTTTTCACAAGGAACACGATGGTGGATGTTAATTGCATTTATTTTTGGTCTAACACGATTGAATTTCCGTAAATCGTGAAGAACCCTAGAACCGAAATTTCTAATTGAAATGATGTGTAGTTGATGATTTTTCAAATTGTTTGAGGGCCAAGGATCGCGATAAGTGCAAAAACAATTGGCAAGCCGCTTTTTCATTTAAATGCAAGGAATCATGATATTGAAGTTTGAGTTCTCACCGTTCAAGCCGAGATCAAGATGATGTTGGAGTGTTTCCGCATGGATTTGATGATTGTTTGAGCTTCAACGAATGTTAGAGAAGGTGTAGGAATGGTCTGCTTGCTTCGAATCACTTTGAATCACTCCATCCAAGTCCACCTGCATCAACTGAAAATGGAAGCTTGATTTCTATGTTAAAGTTGTTACAAATTATTGTAATGGATCTACATCATCCCTATGATGTTCATGGATGATGTTTGATGTTTGAAACAAGTTAATCAAGCCTAACCAAGAATTCGAATCCTAAGGCAGTTTGTTCAAGTTTGAAAAGCATGACATGTAATTCTGAGTTTTGTCTTAGTTCATGTTGCTTTTATGTTTTAGACAAGTTTGATATTGATTATGAAATATGTTTGACACCAAAGTTCATCATAGTATTCACTAAATTTCAAAATTGCAAGTTATCCTCACTTTGAACTACAATTCAAGAAATTGGAGAAAGTGGAAGGAAAGCATGAACTTGCATTGCTTTGGTGTGTTTTCAAATAGCCAACATGACCTCTATTTATAGGTCAAAAGTTCTGAACAATTAGGCACAAGTACATGGCATTGTGTTATTCAAAGTTGCCTTAAAGGGCAAGAAAGACTTTTGCAAAAAGGAAAAGGAAGCTTCCTTTTTTAACCATGTGTTATTTTTCCAACTTGATCCAATCCTACAATTATTACCTCTAGCTGATATTTATCAGCCCTAATCTTCAATTTTGGCAAGGTGGCATTGCTTCTAGATGAAGAAATCAAAGAATGACCTATAATTTGAAGTTTTGTCCTTTGAAAATCATGTTCATGAAGCCTTATGTTTCAATTTCAAAAGTATAGCTAGACTCCATGGATTTGAGAGTTCTTGGACATTTTGGAAAGCTTGTTTCAAGAGCTAAAACTTTCATGTTTTGAGTTTTTTCCAAATCAAAGTGGAACTATGTGAAAAAATGCCATGAAGTTTGGAAAAAATAAGAAATTTTAACACTTAGAAATTTTTCTGTGTTGAAAATTTTGACTTTTTGTTGACTTTTCCAAATTATTTGATTTTTTATGATCATGATGGATCATTTGAAGTATTTTGATGATGGAAAAAGTTTTGTTTTGAAAAATTTGACCAAAAGTCAAAGTTTGACTTTTCTGTAGATGAATTTTCATCGATGTTTCAAATCGATCGATGAAGTCTGCGAACTTTGTGATGTTTTGAATCCAGAAATTAGGTCAAGATGTTGTATATAAGATATAATGACCAATCTCTAGCCAACAAAGTCATTCATTGCTCAAAAAGTCAGAGAATACTCATGCTCGACCAAAACCCTAATTGGTCGATCCGATCGATCGCTGAGAAAAGATGGATATCCGATGATCGAGGTTGATGATTTGATCAAGATAGATCAAATGAGGTGAGTAAAACTCAAAACCTAATTGGTTGCCTCTTGAATCGATGAAAATCGATGAAACCCTAATTTTGACCTATGAATGCTATACCCGATTAATGCCGTCTCGAATCAGTGATGCAATGATGCAAATGTAAGGTGGTATATTAGGTCAAAAATTGGGGTATGATGCTATTGACACTCGCGTCGGTTCAGTGACTACTTCATTTGTTTGTAGGAATTGTCCTATTGTGATTTTGGTAGAGGTTTTGTATGGATTTAATGTGCCCACCGCTAGAACAACTTGATATCATCCTCGAATGAATGTGAATTCAACCGTGTTCATATCAACTGCTTTGCGAAGACGGTTATTTTTCCCGAAGAGGTTAGTGTCAAGATGTGACTACGCTTAAGTGTGAATTCAAGGTGCGGTGGTGTTTATGTTGTATTCTTCGACTGAGGTGAAAGGAAAAGCTAAGAGTGATGAATTACCTGGTGAATGAATTCCGTAGTGTTTTCGAAGATGTTAGTGAATTGCCACCGAGAGAGATGAAGTTTACTATAGATTTGATTCCGAACTAGTCCTGTCGATGGCGCCTTATCTCATATCAATTATCCGAGTGAAGAAGCGCTAGAAGAATTTCTCGAGAAGAAGTTTATTTGTCCTAGTGTTTCTCCGTGGGTGCTCCTGTGTTGTTGGTTAAGAAGAAAGAGGGTTCAATGAGACCGCAAGGCCGATTACAGCAATGAACAAAGTTACAATCAAGAATCGGTATCCATTGCCAAGGATTGATGATTTGATGGATCAGTTAGTTGGATCTTGTGTATTCAGTAAGCTTGATTTGAGATCTGGATATCATCAGATTCGTGTGAAGACGGAAGATATTCAGAAAACTGCATTTAGAACGAGGTATGGACATTATGAGTATTCTGTTATGCCGTTTGGAGTTACTAATGCATCTGGTGTTTTCATGGAGTATATCAACATGATATTTTATCCGTATCTTGATAAGTTTGTGGTGGTCTTTATTGATGATATTCTGATCTATTCAAGGAATGATGAAGAGCATGCAACATCTTAGAGTTGTGTTGGAGTTGTTGAAAGAGAAGAAACTTTATGCGTTGTCTAAGTATGAATTCCGTTATGAAGTAAGTTTTCTTGGTCATGTGATTTCCAAGAATGGTATTATTGTTGGTCCTATGAAGGTAGAAGCAGATCTCGTGGAAGCGCCAAGGATGCTTCAAACCGTAGTTTTCTTGGTCTTGGGTTATTACGAAAGTTCATTGAAGGATTTTCGTTAGCTTTACCGCTGACTAAGTTGACAAGAAAGGGTCGTGTTTGTTGGGATTCAATGTGAGAAAGGATTCCAAGAGTCGAAGAGGTTGACTAGTGTCGATTCCGATTTTGTTGAACTGCAAAATCTTTTGTTGTGTAATCGTGATGCTTCGTTAATGGGATTAGGTGGTGTTTTGATGCAAGAAAAGCAGGTTGTGGCTTATGCTTCGAGGCAGTTGAAGGTTCATGAAAGGAATTATCCGACTCATGATTTAGAGCTGGCAGCTGTGGTATTTGTGTTGAAATTGTGGAGGCATTGTTTGTATGGTTCTCGATTCGAGGTATTCAGCGATCATAAGAGTTTGAAATATCTTTTCGATCAGAAAGAACTAAACACGAGGCAGAGAAGACGGTTAGAATTTCTAAAAGATTATGATTTTGGTTTGAATTACCATCCTGGTAAGGCAAACGTGGTTGCAGATGGATTAAGTAGGAAGTCCTTGCATATGTCAACGTTGATGGTTCGTAATTGGATTTGGTTGAACAATTCAGAGATTTGAGTTTGGTGTGAGACTACTTCTAATAGTGTTAAATCAATGTGAAGTTGACCAATGGTATTCTGGAGGAAATTTGAACTGGACAGAAATCTAATGTTTGTTTGGTGGATAAATTGACATTGATTAACCAAGGTCAAGGAGGTGAATTCCGAATTGACGAGAATGGAGTTATGAGATTTGGTGATAGAGTTCAGGTCTTGGATATTGCGTAACTTAGGAAGGGTATTTTGGAAGAAGGACATCGTAGGGATCGAGTATTCATCCTGGCTACTAAGATGTATCATGACTTGAAAAAGTTATTTTGGTGGTCCGAATGAAAAGGAAATTGCTACGCTTGTTTATGCTTGTTTGGTTTGTCAAGTCAAGATCGAACATCGAAACCGCAGATTGATGGAACCGTTGTTTGTTCCGGATAGGAAATGGGATGGAATTTCTATGGATTTTTGTGTCTGGTTTGCCGAGGACAGCTAAGAATTGTGATTCTATTTGGGTTATTGTTGATCGGTTGACTAAGTCCGCTCACTTTAATCCGATAAGAATGGATTATCCTATGGAGAGGTTGGCAAAATTGTATGTTGAGAAGATTCTAAGTTTGCATGGTATTTCTTCCAGCATTGTGTCGGATAGAGATCTGAGGTTTACGTCTAAGTTCTGGACGGGATTGCAAGAAGCTTTGGGGTACTAAGTTGAGGCTGAGTTCTACTTATCATCCGCATGCAGGTCGACGAGAGAACGATCTCCCGGAGGATTTGTTGAGAGCAGTGTTGGAGAAAGTGGAGCTTGGGATAGTTACTTACCATTGATTGAGTTTACACAACAACAATTTTCATTCGAGTATTGGTATGGATCCGCTTGAGGCATTGTATGGTAGAGGTGTGGACACCGTTGTTGGTACGAATATGGAAAAAGTGCTGGATTGGTCCGAGATTGTCCAATAGACTTCAAAAGATGAAGATGATTCAGAGAAGATGAGAGCTTCTCGTAGTCGCCGAAGAGTTATCATGATAAGAGGAGGAAGAATCTCGAGTTTAGTGAAGGAGATCATGTGTTCATGCGAGTTACCCGATGATCGGTATTGGTCGAGCTTTGTCAAAGAAGTTGACCGCTTTATTGGTCCGTATCGATTACCAAGAGGGTTGGAAGAGTTGCTTATCGATTGCTTTATCTTGCACTTGCGAACTTCATGATGTCTCATTGAGGGTACACACGATCCGTCTCATGAGATTCGTAGATGATGTACGATGTGAGATAATCTGACCGCTGAGGCATTACCGCGAGATTTGAGGATCTAAGTTGAAGCAAGTGAGGTAAAGAGATAGATCCGTGAAAGTAGCTTGGGAGGACCAGCCGTGGAAATGTCACTGGGAACTAGAGAGCCGATGAAAGACTCGATCCCGAACTTTTCGTCTAAGGTATGTTTTCGAGAACGAAAACTCTTTTTAGTAGGGGAGAGTTGTGACACCCCAAATAATTCAATTATTAAATAATTAGAATTTTAATTATTAATTTAATTAAAGGTTTAATTATTTGTATTTTTGAATTAATGGATTTAATTAATTAATTAAATGAATGGGAGTGTTGAGGGTGTGAAGTGGAATTGGGAGGTGTGTAGAGTAAAAGGCTCTAATTTCTCTAATTAGTTTATTTGTATTATTGGGAATAATAAAAGGAATAAATAAAGGAAAAAGGGAAAAGGAGATGAATATTAGAGTTTTCATTCTACGTGCTTTGGAGAAGAGAAGAGGAAAGAGGAGAAAAGCCAATCGTCAAAGTTTGAAGAATCATCGCGAGGTAAGGGGTGATTTGATCAGATTATTATGCCTTGTAGGTTTTGATGATCAATAGAATGAATTGATCCGTTAGGAATCTCGAATTAGGATTCTAGGTTGTGCCCTAACGTTATGATCCGATGTATAATTCAATTGGAATTGATAAGAACGATTAATTGTGTAGAATGATCGTAGGTTAATTAGAAAACATAATTGGTGGTCAATTGGATGTGAAAATACATGATCTAATTCTGTTCTGTGATAATATGAAGTTTGGTAATGAATGGAATCAATGGGAATTGGAAAATAGTGAAGAAATAAACTGATTTTATGGAAAAATCGCAGTATGGGTCGACACATGAGACTATGGATCGATGCAAGTAGGAAAATCTTTGAAAACCAGAGGCGTGGGAAAAGCATGCATCGATGCATAGAGTCATGCATCGACTCATAAGGCAAAATTTGAAGCTATGCATCGACGTGTTATGCATCGATGCATACTGAACAAAAACTGAAAAATTCCAAAATTTAAATTGTATGCATCGACGCATACGATGCATGTGTCGACACATGCTGTTTATGTATTGATGCTTAGGCTTATGCATCGATGCATATTGTGCTGGAACAAAATGGAACTTTCTGAAAACGGTTTTGGTTATATCTTTGCGACCGTAACTCCAATTTAGGCATAGTTGGTATCGTTGGAAAGCTTAGAACGAGTACTATCTATTAAAATCATTTTCAAAACCAGTAATTGAGATCTTGAAGGATTAATATGGCTTCTGTAGCAAGAATTCATTGTAATTCATGAATTATTCGTTGCCTATACTTGCTGTATGTTAATTCCATGTGTTGTAATTAACGTTATATATTCATGATTTTCTGTTATCATGTGCTATTGTTGTTGTTGGCTATGTGTGGAATAATGCTGTGTGATCATATTCCGTATTTCTATTGTTGCATGCTTTTGATGTGCATGAATATGCATTCCGGTGATGGTTAATTCCCATTGTGTGGAATTGGACCTGCAGAGCCAATACCCGTACCCAGTGGATAGTGGTGGTGAGGCTGGATTCTTGACCCAGTAGTGGTGTATGGGCGAATCGTTGTTAGCTCTATTTCCATGGTGTAAGCGGAATAGGGTGTGAATTTAGTTCACGTTTGGTACCACATGCATTGAGTCTGCATTGCATATGTAATGATAACATGTTAGGATGCTTTCCATTGTTATAATTGCATTGATTGTTGTTATATGCATAATGATCTGTGTGAATTGTATTTGTGAATCGTATTCTGATGATGCTAATAAGGGTGGAATAATGTATTGATTGTTTTATTGTTTTAAAGAAACGTATAATGCATTTTAATTGTTGATGAAATCTCACCCTTACTTTGATGATTTCAGATTGAACTGATTAGCTGCTCAGGAATTGGTGAGGATGGCTTATAGAGCTATGCTATTTAGATAGCCCGCGTGTCAGTGTCATGCTCTGGTAGTTGTAACCATGGGGAACGATCGTTTTGGAATTTTAAGGATTAAACTTGTTTCTTTTGAGTTTATGTTTGGAATAACTATGAATTGTGTTTATTCCGGGTTTTATGTTATTTCCGCTGTGTAAAACATAATTGTTGGTTTTGAATTATTTTTAATAAAGTTCTTCAGTAAATGAATGACTACTGTTATGATTGTTTTATTACTTTAAATTTTAAATTGTGACGCCCTTTCGTTATGTTAAACTCTGATTAAACATATAATTCACGGTGAAATTAGATGGGGTGTTGCACTTCTCGCCCACTTCAAACATATCATCGTCGTTAACCAACGTCCGTCATACCCGTCCCTGAGGTTGTACATGCCCCTGAGGTCATACCTGTCCCTGAGGTCATACCTATCCCCAAGGTCATACCTGTTCCCGAGGTCATTGCAGACTCTCCTCCGACGCTATTGCTATCGCCATCACCGAATTTGATCCTGCAACCTGAGTCTGATCTTCCGATTGCCCTTCGCAAAGGTATACATCAAACATGAAATCCTTCTCCACATTATGTTGATTTATGTTATCATTGTCTTTCCCCATTGCAGAATACTTGTTTGTCCTCATTGTCTTCTGTTTCTATTCCTAAATCTCCAAGTGAAGCATTATCTCACCCTGAGTGGAGGCAAGCAATGATTGATGAAATGTGTGCTCTTAAAAGCAGTGGTACCTGGGAACTGGTTCCTCTACCGACTAAAAAATCTTTAGTAGGTTGTCGTTGGCTTTATACAGTGAAGGTTGGTCCAGATGGTAAGATTGATCGTTTTAAAGCTCGCTTGATAGCCAAAGGATACACTTAGATTTTTGGATTGGATTATAGTGATACCTTCTTGCTTGTAGCCAAGATGGCATCTGATAGACTTCTTCTAGCCATTGCAATCATTCAACATTGGCCTCTTCATCAACTTGACATCAAAAATGCATTTTTACACGGTGATCTTGAAGAGGAAGTATATATGGAGCAACCACCTGGTTTGTTGTTCAAGGGGAGTCATCGAATATGGTTTGTAGGCTACACATGTCTCTTTATGGTCTTAAGCAATCTCCGAGAGCTTGATTTGGCAGATTTAGCACTGTAGTACAACAATTTGGTATGGTCTGTAGTGAAACTGATCATTCTGTCTTTTATCGTCACCCAGTCCAAGGGTGTATTTATCTTATTGTGTATGTAGATGATATTGTCATAACTGGTAGTGATGAGCCGGGAATACTCCAGTTGAAACAACATCTTTCGAATCAATTTCAAACAAAAGATCTTGGTAAACTCCGATATTTCTTGGGAATTGAGGTGGCCAAATCTAAAGATAGTTTGGTGATTTCTCAACGGAAATATGCTATGGATATTTTGGAAGAAACAAGTTTGTTGAATGCTAAACCAGCGATACTCCTATGGAACCAAGTGTCAAACTACTACCCAATCAGGGGGAGCCTCTGTTAGACTCGGGAAGATATAGGAGATTGCTTGGAAAGTTAAATTATCTCACAGTCACTCGTCCAAACATTTCTTTTGCAGTCAGTGTGGTAAGCCAGTTCTTAAATTCCCCTTGTCAGGAACACATGGATGTTGTTATCCAGATTCTTAGATACATCAAATGTGCTCCAGAAAAAAGTTTAATGTATGAAGATAAATGACATACTCAGATAGTTGGATACTCTGATGCTGATTGGGCAGGGTTACCAATTGATAGACGATCCACCTCTAGGTATTGTGTACTTGTTGGGGGAAACCTTATATCCTGGAAAAGTAAGAAACAAAATGTAGTTGCAAGATCAAGCGCCGAGGCAGAGTATTGAGCCATGGCAATGGCAACATGTGAACTCATTTGGTTAAAATAGTTGCTCAAAGAACTTAAAATTGAAGAAGCAAGATCAGTGACACTTGTATTTGATAATCAAGTTGCATTGCACATTGCTTCAAATCCAGTCTTCCATGAGAGGACCAAACATATTGAGATAGACTGTCACTTTGTCAGAGAGAAGATTGAATCTGGCAACATCGTCACAAGTTTTGTCAACTCTAATGATCAATTGGCATATGTGTTTATAAAATCTTTGCGAAGTCCCAGAACTAATTATATATGTGGCAAATTTGATGCATTTGACTTATATGCTCGAAATGAGGGGAGTGTTGATATATATATATATATATATATATATATATATATATATATATATATATATATATATATATATATATATATATATATATATATATATATATATATATATATATAGTAAGAATATTTATATGTAGAATAGTCCCACATCGATTATATCATGTAATTAGTTGTAATCTCTTTATATATAATAAAGTCTCTGTAGTGTTTTCATGACACACGGTTTAACCTAAATGTCTCTTAGTCTCTCCTGATTCAGTATTAACAAAAGGTGTAAGGAGGAGCTTAAAAGTAAAATCAGTGCCCTTTTGGCTGCGGTATGGAGGAAAATGTCTCGCATATTTTCTTCGAATGTCCGTCGGCTGTGGTTACATGGAGCGAGGTCTTAAGGTGACTCGATTTTTCATATGTCATACACAATTCTGCTTGGCAAAATTATGTCCATTTCACAGGTTTATGTAGCGGCGGTAGGATATGTGGACAATTTGGAGAAGAAGGAACGTGAAGATTTTCAGAAATTCGGAAGAGAAGAACGGAGCAGATATCTTCGACATTCAAGTTTCGTCGTGGAGATGGCTAAAAGCGGATATAAAGGGATTATGCTATGACCTTAGTCTATGGATTTCGAATTCAAAGATATGCATCGGTTGGAGGGCTTAGATACAGCTCAGTAGTCATTTGGTTCGTATGTCTTTGGCATATCTTGAAAAGGAGGGACAAGCAGATATTCGGCATTTCGGAGCGTCGTAGAACTCCCAGCATTTTTGACATTCAGGAAACATCCTGGAAGTGGCTAAAGTCAAAGGTTCTGCTGCTTCGGAGGGGTGCTGAGAGATTGTTGCAATACTATTCCTCCACTGTGTTTGTTTTGCTAAAGCTTCTACTTTGGAGTTTTATCCTAGGTCTGGTTTGCAATTGATTTTCAGAGTGTTCTTGTTATGGATTGGTCTGCAATATGAATATCTCATGCCCCTGATAATAAGAATTGGATGAAGTCTGAGTTTGTTTGTATCTGGCATGTCTCATGCCCCTGATGTGGTGAAATAAAACTTCTTTGGCTTTTCAAAAAAATATAAGTGTATTTTTGAGCTGATGTTTCTGGATGTATTTCTTTTATAATGTAATTTTGCATTAAGAACTCATTTATTTATTATAAAATGAGTGGTCACCATAACATAGTTTAATACGGAAATCATAAAAAGCATATTGAAACAAAGGACATACGTAGTAGTATTTAGATTCATCAACTAGTACTTATTCTTGAGATGCTGAAAATTTCAGACATGTTGAAGATTTTGGAGAAACTTATCAATGTAACCATTGATGAGCACTGAAGTTCCTCCATTTTCCTTCCACTTAGCATGGTTCATCTTCACTCTCACACCCACCTCACTTCCTTCATCCATCACCAACCTAATAGCTTTACTCAAACTCTCTTTTGAAATCCAGCCATCAATTTCATCTCTTTCAACTTCAACACCAACTTCCAATTCACCAACAAGCAACTTGGTATTCAAAACCTGATCAGCTAGATGAGGCACCAAAACTATCTGTTTATCACTCACCAATGACTCCCACATAGAACCAAACCCACAATGATTCACAAAACACCCAACAGATGAATGTTTCAACATCAATGGCTGTTGAACCACACCCCTTGAAACTCTTCCTCTTCCTTTCACCCTTTCTTCAAAACCTTCTGGCAAAGCTTCTTCTACCGTTTCACAACCATTAGGAGCTTTAAGAGCCACAATAAAAGGCAACCCTGAAAGCTCAAAACCCAACAAAAATTCTTGGAATTGTGCTTTCTCTAAATTGATCTGTGACCCAAGTGCACACAACACAACTGAACCACCTTCAAATCCATCAAGCCAATCAGCCCAATGAGGTTCCAGCTTTTCCTCAGACGCAGAATCCTCCATTGACAAAACTGGCCCTGTTAAAAACACTTGCTTTTCATACTGAGAAGCTATATAGTCACAGAAGTTACCTTCTAATTCTCTTGTTGTTCTAATTCCTATAGCATCACTTCCTTTCATAGCCATTATTATTCTGTCATAGAATGTCATGTTTCCTTCTCCAAATGGTAGTGTAATGAAAGACAAACCCTTTGCTTCTTTACCGGTAAGAACAATTTTGGAAGAAGGGTACCCTTCTGGTGGAACCATGAGTTCTTCCTCAGTAATGGAACCATTCACTTTTCTTGCAGGGACAAGTGCAATAGCCAAACTAGCAGCGGAAACAACTTTGTAACAAACCGTTTTGATACCTATTTCTCTTGCTATTTCAGGTATCCAATAAGCAAGATCATAGAAAACAAAGTCGGGTTTTATGGTTGTCAGTGTTTGTTGAACTTGATCACGAGTTTTGTCCATGGCAATGACGAGTAAGTTGGTGAGAAAAATGGGAATATCTGAGGCTGTTTCTGTGTCGTGAGGAAGGCCTTCAACGTGAGGAACAGTGATGGTGTGGAATGTGATGAGATTTGGGTGGTGATTAAGGTGGTGAAGTTGAAGCTGAGCTTTGTGGGGAAGTAAAAAACTGATTTTGTGGCCTCTTTTGGCTAACTCGTTTGAGAGATGAAGGAATGGAGTCATGTGACCTGTAGCAAACCATGGAAACATGGCAATGTGAAGTTGATTGGTTGTTGTTGCCATTGATTCTTCTCTTTGTTTTAGTTTTCATCTCAAATCAATTGTACAAATATATAAACTCCAAACTTAGCTTGAAGATTGATTTCTAATCCAAATTATCGTGCATATTATATATCAATGATGTCATATTCAACTCAATTTCTTATAAACAGGGGTTCATTCTTCCATTGATGTACCAATGTCAAAAATCTCATATTACTAAAAAAACATCAATGGATCCTTCAGAATTTCCTTTTGTTATCAAAGCTTACAAAAGGCAGTCTGAAATCAAAGAGAGGTATATCGTTTGTCGGTTCAGGGAGCGACGAAACCAAATAAAGGTAGGATATACACATCGTGTCAAGAGAAAATATCTCAACAGAACTCATGCAGCGACAAACCAAAGGCTAATTGATGACTACTTTGCAGACCAACCTACATATGACAATGCAATATTTTGTCGGCAATTTCGGATGCAGAAACATGTGTTCCTTTGAATCGTTGGGGACCTATCTAGAGTGACAACTACTTCACCAAAGAGTTGACGCAACCAAAAAAAGAAGGTATATCTCCATTAGCAAAATGTACCACGACCATGCGAATGTTAGCATATGGTGTGGCAGCCGATGCGGTCGATGAATACATAAAAATAGGAGGTACTACAACATTAGAGTGCTTGCGTAGATTTTGTAAGGGAATCATAAAGTTGTATGACCCAGTGTATCTCAGAGCCCCAACTCAAGACGACCTACAAAGAATATTGCATGTTAGTGAAATGCGGGGATTCCCGGGAATGATTGGGAGTATTGATTGCATGCACTTGGAATGGAAAAATTGCCCTACATTATGGGAACGTCAATTTACTCAGGGAGATAAGGGAACCACCATTGTTATTCTTGAGGTAGTTGCAACTTATGATCTATGGATTTGGCATGTCTTTTTTTGGATGTCCGGGCATATTGAACGATATAAACTTTCTAGACCATTCACCCGTGTTCGATGATGTTGAACAGGGAAATACTCCAAGAGTGAACTTGAACCAGCGTCCGTATAATATGGCATATTATCTTGCTAACGATATCTACCCTTCTTATCCAACTTTCGTCAAATCAATTAGACTTCCTCAAAGTGAACTAGATAAGTTATTCGTAAAATATCATGAGGGATATTGTTGGATGGACATTGAATTTGCATTTGGGGTGTTGCAGGTTCGATTTAAAATCATTCGTGAGTCAGTCCGTTTGTGGGACATAGCCGGATTTGGCTCTCATCATGAGGTCATGTATCATATTGCATAATGTGATTATTAAGAATGAACGAGATACATATAATCAACATTGGACACATTATGATTAATCTGAGACAAGTGGTTCTAGTACACCGCAGCCATTCTCGATCGAAGTGCTACCTACATTTGCGAATCATGTGCATGCTACATCTGTGATGCGTGATTCAAATGTACATCACGAATTGCAAGCAGATCTAGTTAAACACATATGGGCAAAGTTCGGAACATTTCATGATTAAATAGATTATTTGTGAGTTGAGTTTATTGTACTAATTAAATTATGTTGTGTGTTTAGTGTATTGTATTGCATGTTTTAGTTTTTTGTTATATTATTCCATCTTTATTACTTGCAAGGAAAAAAATTAATTAAGAATATAAAATTAGAAAAAAATTCAAATAAATTATTAAATTAAAAAAATAAAACAAATTAATTAATTCTTAATTATTTTAATTTAATTTCAATCGATAATTAATATTAATATTTAATCATAAAAACAAAAATATAAAATAAAATAAAATTCTGAAATAAAATAAGTGGGGTAGGGTGTTGAATTTTACTAAACAAAACCATTGTAGTAAGTAAAAATTGAATGAGTGTTAAAGTATTAGGTGGAACAAAGAGAAAATGATGTGGAAGATAAAAAGTGTAAAAGTAGTGTGTTGAATAATTTAACCATCGTACATAATTTAACCAAAGTAGGGTGTAGAAGATACTATCTCGTGTCAAAAACACAACTTCAATTATTTTCTACTTACTTGAGAGGGATTAAAATTAGTGAATTGTTTAATCCACCTAATGGGGTAAAATTAAACCTTATGCATTTCCGAAAATGTTCCTCTAAAATCAGAAGAATACTTTCGGTGCGCACCACTTTCTGCAATATTTGAGTGAAAACCGAAAATATATCCCCGGTTCTATACCGGAAGTATACATTTGATTCTGGACATGACATTTAGCAGAAAAATAGAACTAAAGCAATAATCAATTTAACAAACTATTCAACTTACAAATCGAATTAAAGACCTGCAATTTTTAAATCGAATAATAGTCCAAAAATATTATCCAAAATGCATTTCATAATAATGGTATTCAACTATTAGGTATGGTGGATGATGAGTGAGCCCGTGACCCTCGAGACTTATTCTTTTCAAAAAAAAAAATCATCATTTTCTATGCAACTTCTATATACTTCTCAAGGCTTATTCTTTTCAAAAGTATTTGATTAAAAGATTTTAAGCGTGTGGGCGCGCTTATATCCATCTACTTTTATAAAGAAACAATTTATGATTTTACAAAAGTTTCACTCAATTATTAAATTAGGAGATTAATTTTTCCAAATCTTGTTTGATAGATTCTTTTATGCTTTGAGATTTTTTTTAAAAACTTTTGATGTGATCTGTTTGTTTTCCTTTGTCTAACACAACACGTGCCTTCCTATTTCCTATTAAAACTTTATATTCTTGTGTTAAAATTATCAAGTATTCAAACACAACAAGTGTCTTCCTATTTCCAATTAGAATTCAATTGATTTGACTTTAGGCTGGAAAACTTGTTCAACCCTTTACTTATCCTTCCCATTTGTACATAACCTTATATGCTTAAGAAGAATACATAGAAATGTTCATGGCTGATAAAACATCGATATCAACATTCATATCTACATTCCTCCTATTGGCAACCTTAAACCTTTCATCCTTGATAGCCTTCTCTCAATGGCTTTCCAAATCTCAACGTAGTTATGCGTTGCATTGTTACAGGAGTTGAGCCACTTTCAGTATATCATGTCTTTAATTTTCTTGGTTGGAGAAATCTTGTGACTGTCTACTATGTGACCAAATTTCATGATATCAAAGACATATTTCATCTTGTCTTCCGATGAATTAGTGTAATTATCTTTAGCATACCTCGAGGAACTTAATAGCTTCGTTCAGATCATGGAAGACTTAACTAACCGATTTCTCTCTTACCCGAGCATGTAATGTATGTCAATGATGCATAATTTGTGTCAGGAAAATGAAAAAAACATTTGCAGCCCTTCTGTTCTAAACTTTTCAGTAATATTTGCAATGATTCATCTCTTCGAGTTCAATATTGGTTGTTTTCAGGTTAGAATTTGCCACATTCCTGTTAAGTCTGGTGGGAGAGAGAAATACTATCAAATTTTTATTTGATTTTGTACACATAAAACTTTAATAATATTAATAATAGAGATCTCAATTTTTCCCCCCATTATTATTGTTGTCAATGATAAAGCAAACAATTGTGGTTTATAATATTCAATATGGCTTCTATCACCAAACTACACAAAAACCCTTTCCAGTGTGTTTCATAGTTGATTTTCCATCTTCCATGTAGAAGGGTAGAAAAGCCTCAAGTTTTTTAACATGCTGTTATGGTGTCGGCTACATGAATCGAACTACATCACAATGTTTTATCAAAAATTACGGGGATTTCTTTCCCACCCCATAAGAATAGGGCGTACCCCATGAAAATTCCAAAACACCTTTACAAAACTGAACATTAAGATTTAATTTAGACAAATAAAAAATTTACCATATGTTTTGGTCTAAGTCTAAATTAAATCTTAATTTTTTATTTTATTAAATCAAATTGTTTTATTTTACCAATAGAATCAAGCGTGTATATGAGACTGAATTGAGTATAATTTTTCAATATTTGATGAACAACTACAATCTTAAAAATTACACATAGGTTAAAACCGAAAATATACTTCCGGTTCACACCCAACCCTTTTCAACGTGATGAAGTATGTTTCCGATTTTCAAGAGCAGTATGGAAATTTCACCGGGATGAACAAGAAGGTCATGAGACAGATTAAGAAATTCACAAAATTATGGATCAAACTACATAATGTTGTAAATTACATTTACTTGGCTACATATTGTACAGGAACGCTAGCACATAGGATACGTAAACTTCTTTGTGCCTGAAATTCTGACAACAGATACTTGATGTCAAATAGAATGTTATGACACTGGTATCTGATGAACGTTTAAACAATATTAATAACAAGGTAAAAACAGTAAAGGAGACAATAAATTGTTAACCCAGTTCGGTGTGTAACTACACCTACATCTGAGGGCTACCAAGCCAGGAAGGAAATCCATTATAAGAGGTGTTAATTCCAGATTAAACCAACTGTTTAAATCCTTCACTTAAGACCTACCCAATGCAACTTCAATCTAAGAACTACTTAGACCTGAGAACCTACTCACACCCCCTCAATCACATCAGTGATTACAAATCAATACTTAAAAGAATTATGGAGACATTCTTCAACACAAATACTTGATCATGCTTCAAAGCTTTTAATCAAGAGACATAACACTCGTGCTTCAAAGCTTTGAGTGACAAAACTTACACTTACAGAAAATCCTACTCCAATATGATTATCATCGTGATAATTGCTTGGCTCACAAGAAACTAAAACACACGAGAAACACTATATTCAACACTCACAAATCAGGGTGATTTACACGTCTTATTTTCTCCTTTGGTTTCTCTTCCAATTCACAAAGCATAACACTATTTTCTCCTTTGGTTTCTCTTCCAATTCACAAAGCATAACACTAGGATTAGTGAGTTTATAAAGATGCATGAGTGGACTTGGTCTTGGGCTTGCAAAACAATAATTAGGATTAACCAATGTTAACCTAATTTACACGTACAAAGGAGCTTTAGCACAGTTTCCTCCTGAAACAATCCAGCCCAAAATAAACTTACTTTCCTGAAAACTCTCAAGAAATTAAAACTGCATATTCCAATTATTCAGAATGTCTTAACATTAGATGTGACATCACACATCATGCACACTTCTCTTGCAGAACCTGTTCTTCTGAGAATAGCATAACATTTGTAATGAAAATATACTGAGCTGCATCTGAAAACACACTCCTCCTGCAGAATTGTCTTCATATCAGAATGTCATAACATCAGTCAAGACATTGGCACACCAACCTGATTTTACCAAAAATTGCAGCCAACACAAAACACTTACAGTGCCAATGATCTATGTTTATCCATATTATATTACAATCACATGAAACTAGTTATATTATTGACTGCCATTTCTTTCATTTGCAAGTTACCACTTCCCTACTAATACACAAGCCTTTCATAAGAGTTGTTTAGAGTTGACATCGTCCTCTGATCGTTAGTTTTATGAACAAAGTCCTTTGTTCTTTTCATTGAAAAATACAAATTTGTTGTTACAACTTTCCCTGTCTTCAGAAGTATTTTATCAACTGATACTTATGAACTCATGTTATCCTAAAGGAACTATGGATGTATTCTCCCAAGAATGAAATTGAATTCTCATAAATAAAATCAGACCAAAGAATTTAACACATAAGCTTGCTTTCAACTTTGTCCACCACTAAATTTTCACTTGGGGATGTACACATAACAAACGTTTATCTGTGCGTAGTTCCAGTATCATTTCAGTTGTACAAACAACAAAACAGATAGAGAATGATACATAACAGATAACAATGAAAAAGATTAAATATAAGAAAGAAAAAGGAATGGTGACAATATGAAATTATCCTAAGAATAACTTATTTTCTCCAATGGGGAAAGATGTTGAAAAATGGGGACAGAAGAACAAAACGTTAGCTGTTGATTTTTACTGTGAGAGACTTCTTTTAGCTACCAAAACAACAAAAAAAAAATGGGGATAAAGCCTTCCTGTCATTTTGTTCTTGTAATGACTATTTGAGTAAGTTCTACGAGGGCTTTCCTTGATTTTCTTACGTCTTCATCGTCACTCTCAGGTAAGGAATCAATTGCTTCTGCTGCAAGGGTAGCATGCTTCACGGCTAGCTCCTTCGTCTTCTGTATACCCCGGCTCTTCCCAAGATAATCCAGAGCCTGCACATGTAAATACAAAAAGTATGTAATCGCATTACAAGTTTGTATAATGTGGATTGTGTTACAACATCTTAATTTGAAGGACTTATTGTAAAGCTCTAGTATAAGGGTAATCATGTTACTGAACTTAAAAGTGTTTATGGTACAAGTCAAAATTAAACATATATAGGAGTTAAAGGTGCCTACATATATATAGGTGTAGATATAATCATCTGATAAAATCAGCTTAGACAAATGTTGGTATCAATGATCTTATCAAAAGAAAATCTTATGTGATAGATGATTAGCCGAAACCAATTGCGTCCCCTTAAATGGTAGATTAACTGAAGTTAAACTTTCCAAAATAGTTACTGGATTTGTGGAGTGACTTACGAATTAATTATGATGGACACGTGCAACCAAGCAAAACTTATTAACTTACAATATTAACGTTCTCAGTATTTTCAAAGCCCTCTTCAACAATTGTGCGCAATTGAGGGAACTCCTCCATCGCAAACAATATTGGAGCTGTAACAATTCCCTGCAATAATTTTTTTGGAGCAGGTCATATATTAGTATAATACATAACAGAAACAACACTATAACAAATGAAAAACAAAGGCCGCACAAAAAGAGAAATTTTAAAAGTCTGTTGAATAACAGCAACTCAAGAAGGGGTTTTCAAATTTCAACATAGAAATTTAGTATTAATGCAAAAACATTTTTCAAAACTCTATAAAAGAAGGGTCAAGAGCAGATTGTATTACACATATATTAATATCTACAAAGAGAAGATGTTTCAACAAGTCATAGAGTTAGCCCTAATATATTTGCTTCTTTTAATTAACTTTTCTCCTTTTTGATCATTTATAGGACTGCTTTTTTGAAGATTACAGTCTGTAATATATAACTTTACTTTGCTATAAGTTTATAAATATTTTTAATTTCTGAATCATATCAATTACAAATTACAACAGATGTTAGCTAATGATTTCGCTTGAAGACCCCACAAGAAAAGCTATCCATTGATAATAACCATCCAAAAAGCATGTATGAAACACATGGAGAAAAATAAAGTAGATAGAAAAATGAAAAATCATGATTTTACTGACAGGGATTCACAGGGTTTCATCAAAATCTTTCAAATGAAGAATTATGGTTCTACTGGCCAGAAACATGTCATGTTTTACTAAGCTTGTGCACCAAGATTCACAGGCTTTCAATAAAATATTTCAAATTGTAATTGAAATTCCAAAATCAAGACTAGATAAAATTTAGAATCAGATTTAATTGTGAAATTACATGTTGAATGTCTGATAAAGATCCTTTTCCGAGGGAAGCTGATGTCCCTGTGAAATCAAGCACATCATCTATCAATTGGAATGCCAGACCCTGCAAAACAAAGGAGAAGGAATTAAATTACGGTATCCAGAAACATGTTTAACAGGTGCAGATAGATAGAAAGATATCATAGTGATTAGTTGCTCTGTGAAATGGACAGACCCAGAAAACAGTTCCATTTTTCCTCAGTATGAAAAATATTTATTAATAGTTATTTAACATGCTATTTATAATAGAAAGCGTCATACTACAAACCGTAGGTCCACAAATTTACAAACCAGATTTTTTCCATACTCAAAAGCAAGCACTGCAACTTCAGTTGTTTGCCCGGCAAGGATGGCTATTGCCTTGCAACTGTTTGATATTAATGATGCAGTCTTGTAGTAAGTCTTTTCCATATAATATTCCATGCTGGAAATATAAACAGTTGTTAGAAATGAAATGAACAATAGGTGCCCTATCACTATAATTCAACACACTCTTAAAGTTAGATGGATAATTATGTGCTGTTGTAATTGTAAGCAAAAACCCAGGAATTTTTATAGGGAACCCTACTCATTCATAGTTGTAGTCCAACCTTACACAACAAATCATGTAAGGTGAAGGTTAACTACCCATGAGTGCATATACATGTGACTGACAAACTCAGAAGCATACCTACACCGTTGATCAGATGTTGTAGACATTTGCATGATCTCCCCCGTTACAAGATGTTCTACAACTTTTGCCAACAAAGATACAACCTACATGCACAGAAACACAGTCCTTAAGGACCTAGATTATAATACATCTCTACAGTTATAGTATAGGTATATATGAACATATATTACCGATTTACTGTACCTCTGTGTTCTTTAAAGAGGCCAGAGTGACACAAGCCCGGGAAAGCAAAAAATCTCCAGCCAATACAGCCAACTGCAACAAAAGTATATCCAAGAAAACCTTAAGCCAGTTTCACCCACCATGATATCACAGTTTACATGTAAAAAGTAGTGAACAATTATAATCAACTGGCAAATAGTATGCAGGCAAAAAAAAAAAAAAAACTTGATACGCTACCTTATTTCCCATTACAAAATTTAATGAACCCCTACCACGTCTGGTAACTGCATCATCTAATACATCATCATGAAGAAGGCTTGCCACCTGGGACAAAATAATGCCAAAATTATTTAGTAATGTAATAATGGGAAAAATTTCTCAAAAGTGTATAATGAAGAGGTTTTAGAATTATCATTGGGCCCTTCACTGTACGACTTGATTGATGGACCTAAAGAAAAAACTGACTAAACTAGATGTCTGTTAAATATGCTTGGATCTCAACCCCAAAAGCTAGCTCAAAGGGTGAGGTTTCCCTCACATATATATACATTCGACAGTCCAGAAACCTAAGCAATGTGGGACTTTAAACAAACACCAACAACACAAATACCAACTTCAACACCCACCCTCGCGCCTAGCGTGGGTCTGGGTCAAATGTCCACATTGCAATCCTTAACCCAGCTTTGATACCATGTTAAATTAAATATGCTTGGATCTCAACCCCAAAAGCTAGCTCAAAGGGTGAGGTTGCCCTCACATATATATACATTTGACAGTCCGGGAACCTAAGCAATGTGGGACTTTAAACAAACACCAACAACACAAATACCAACTTCAACAATGTCAACCCATTATAAGATAAGAGGTATTAATTTTATCCATAGACCCAACTGATTTGGGAGTATAACACACCCCTTCACCCACAAGAAGAGTTTGGAACATGCAATTTGCAGGTTTAGTCATTTACAAGTGGCCCAACAATATGACTAGGATAGGCTCTGATATCGTTTTTGAATAACTTGGTATGACTCCATCCCAAAACAAGCTCAAGGATGGAAGATTGTACAAGTCATAATAAGGGTTTATCAAAATCCTTAAGGTCAGACACAGCAGCAACAAGGGTTTATCAAAATGGATTAAGAACTCTCAAATAATTCTTAACAAAAAATTACCCCTGGCATTAATTGTGACTGGAAATGCTGCTGAGTGACTGGAAGGTCACGAGTTAAAGTTGTGAAATGAGTTTTGTAAATGCAAGGTAAGGCTGCATATAATAGACTTACAAATGGCTCCTACCCTTCCCCAGACCCTAACAATGAGAGAGCTTTGTAGCACCGGGTTTCCTTTTCAAAGGGAAGTCTCGGCAGTTGACACAACAGTTGGAGTTGTTGCCCTGCGACTAAAAGGTCGCGGGTTTAAGCTGATGAATTAGCAAGGATGCATATAACAAATTTGTAATGTGTCTTTCCCTTCCCTAGACACCGCATAAGGGACATCTCTATGGCACTAGGGACATCTCTATGGCACTAGAATGCCCGTATAAATGTTACTAGAGGGAAACTAAATAAATGAAACTCAAGACAACAAGTCAGCTATTGACTAACAATGGGCCACGATACAAATAAAAATAGAGATAGAAAAAAAAAATGCAACAGTTAACTGCAATAGTCTATAGCAAAGAGTAAACAAAATAGTTTATCTTTTAGCTATTGTCAACATGGCTTGTAAAGAATCAACAGAAGCAAAGAATATAGAAAAAAGTGCGGTAGGTGGCCCACACGACAAAACAATCAAACCTTATTCAGCTAGGTGAGGTCATTTACATTGATCAAATGAAATCATAATATTTCATCATAAATCATGTCTGTAGTCTAACCATTACCCCTTTCATTAATATGGACTTCAGAAACATTATTCTCAACAATATAATGAAAGCATTATTTAATAATGAATCTTTTTAAAGGACTGACATGGATCATCTCTGTGATTTCAGCTATGCGCTGTTGTCTTGAACGTAGGTCGTTTCTTGTAGCACCTCCAAGATCCATTGGAGGAAGTACTGGGGGAATTGGTAGATTTAGTGCCGTTGACATTAACAACAAAACCTGCAAAAGCAACCTTTCATTAACCCAATCCCATGTGTTACATAGTTAGGCAAGAAAAATAATGAATAAGGAATGGGAAAACTCTAAGTATGTGTATTGCATCACCTAATATCTATATATGTACTCAAACAGATAGATGAAGTAACAGTAGGGCTATGAGTGGTAGTCGGCACAACCAAGTGAAGAATTGAGGTTTGAGAATGGAAGGCATGCATCCTGATCCCAGAAATACCAGAACAGAAACTATGTAAGAGGTGTAGCTATTCTTAAAAACATTGTTATCCTTGACATAGTCTAAACTATTAGTATCTTATATTTATGGTTTGAGATATCCCGTCTAATTTTAGGTGTCAATTACCATATTTCATAGGATTATGCAAGCTAAGTATATTAACAAGCAAAGGCAACGAGTTGGTAATATGAATGCACGAACCAAATTGTAGTAATTTGAAAGGGAAACTTGAAAAAGAGGTGTAGATGAAATTAACTTCCCAGGGTTAAACTCGGTTGTTTAGTTCCATTCCACTTACAGTTATAAATAAGCATAAGCAAAAATTTCTACAAAACATAAAAACAAAATTTGCATATCATTGAGAATATTCTTACTGTTGGACGAAATCTTTTTCCTTCCACGCCCATTTTAAAGAAGTACTCAGCAGCCGAGGCAAGCTTAGGAACCTGTCACATAATACCCAATTATCACCATGAATGCCTGATTTCTATGCAGCCCAGATGCAATGCTATTATTCCTTCTGTGCATATATTAGAAACTAGAAAGTTAGCAAGGATCAGCCTTATACCTTAGCTACTACCATTTCTCGCAGGTTGTTACCAATATGTGATAGTTCATCAGCTACCAGTGAAAATGGATCAAGTTCCTCCTGAGAATAATGGGTATTATAAAGAAGTTGGTAAGAATAAATATTGAATGGGGATGAGAATATGCTGACTAAATTATTGACACTTCATTGAATCTATCTCCACAAGTAAAAAACAAAGGAATTAATTTGTGTTTTGAGAAAAATTTATGGTTAACTAAATGTATAAAAGATGTAGATTGAAATCGTCATAACATTCTTACCTTTGTCCTTCGGAATTAATATAAGCACTTGTATATATACACATACATGCACAAAATGATTAAGAGAAGTATTTTTCACATTGCAATTTTGCACTGTTAGCAGCAAGAGATTCTACTACTCTAGAGTTTATTCCACATCAAATACAAAAATCACTTTTAAAACATGCTGAAACGAGGATTTGAACCAGCGTACATAAGAAAGAGCACAAAGGAACTGACCTCGACTAGGGAACTGCTTTGATGATGAATTTGATATCTACTACTATACAACGCTGGCATGCTCTTCGAAAAAATTAAACTTCTCATAACCTGCACCACACAAGAATCATGAAGACTATTTCATGGCGAAAAAAAAAGTAGACTGCATAACTAAAGGATAGAAGGAGGATGTAAATAATTTTCGGACAAACTATCAGGAAAACAAACCAACAAAATAAGTAAAATACAACAACAACATCAACCACAGCCAAGTCTTATCCCACTAAGTGGGGTTGACTACATGGTTCAACTTTCGCCATAATGTTGTATCCAGGACCATGCTTTAATCCAACTCGTTAATCTCGAGGTCTTTCTTAATAACATCTCTTATAGTTTTTCTAAATCTTCCCCTATCTCTAATTGCTTGACTTCTCTACATCTGATCTACTCTCCTTACAACATAATCCACACGTCTTCCTCTACATGCCCAAACCACCTTAGTCCACATTTTCCACCATCTTCTCCACTATAGATGCTACCCTAACACTCTCAAATATTGTCATTTCTAATCTTATTATGTCTAGTCTTACTACAAATACAACGCAACATTCTCATCTCTTCTACACTTATTTTATTCTCAGTCTTGTTTCTTAACCGCACAATATTCCGTCTTGTACAACATCGCAGGTCTTACCGCAATCTATAAAATTTTCGCTTCAGCTAGAGGGATACACAAACACATTAAATCTAAACCTACCTATGAAAGTTGTAACAGAATCCATTTACCAAAAACAAATTGTCAACAACAGTACAAGTTAACAACAGTGTCTTTTCCCATAATTTGGGAGCTACTACATGGCAAAAGATAGACCATTCCCATTTGAACTAACTATAATATTCAATTTCAATGCAATTGAAACATAAATACTAGTACTCCTAAGTAAAGTAATAATTTTTCAGATTAAAAGAAAAAAACATAATTGATGATAAAAGTGGTTCTATGTGTTTGCAACTTTTAGAAATCAGCACAAGAGGATGAAATTGATAGGAAAAGAGAAGAAACGTACCTGTTGAGTAGAGTGTATAGGCGAGGGAGAAATAAGAAAGCGGTGGTTATGGTCTCGAATAGAGAGATAGCAGCGACATCCATTGATGGCGCCTCTGAGGTTTCTAGAAAATCGAGAAAATAGCATCGTGTTTAGGAGTTTTAAGGCGGCGATGGAAAAGTGAAATTTGGAGAGAAGAAGGAATCGGTTTTGATACGAAAGCGATACTGGCGATAGTTAAGACTGCGGTGGTATATGTGTGTGTGATTGTGTTTAATAATAATGTAATGTTGTGACGATGGCAAAGCTCAACCATATGTTAATAATTTTCTTGCTAAACAATTTTGCAACTAATTAGGTTCTCAAACTCGTTGCTCATTTGCCCGACCCGATTTAAACTTTTTTTTTTTTTTTTTTAGTGTAGGATTTTAATTTGGACTCGTTTTCTTTATGTTCTCTTTTTTAATATAACTAAATCATTTAAAAAGACAAATAAAAAATCTATTTATAATAATATTTATAAATCTATTATAGACTGTCTGTCAAGCTAAAGAAAAATGACATCCAGAATAAGTGGGCTATATCTATGTCGATGATACATAATCACATTTTCCATCGCACCTCTCATGTTGATATTTAATTGAATAAGATAAGGAATCGTATGTGGACATTTTTAACCGTCATATTTTATAAAGATCAGATCGTGTCATTTTAGGTATTTAATTTATTTTATTGTGTAATCATAATTGGTTGGTGAATCGGTGGTTATGATATATAACGGTGGATTTGAGTTTCTGATGTGGTGGTGGAGGTGATGACCTACAGGGTTAGCACTTCAACGCTTAAGTCGGTATGTGAGAGAGAAGAGTGATGGAAATTGAATTTGAAATTGTGCTTGAATTTTTCACACCAATCCTTATATAATAGGGACACTACTACAAAACGCGCAAACAACAACGTCCAGCTTACTACGCCCGAAGGATCCACCGTGGTAGAATTTATTCCATTAGACACTTTTATTTTATAAATTATATATATATATATATATATATATATATATTAAAAGACGTACAACAACGATTGTTTAATGAAAATGTTGTTGTATTTAGCGCATGGTTATATTTTATTAAAAGACATACAACAACGGTTGTTTAATACAACAATTGTTGTTCGTAGCGCTCTATTGAGTTTATTGAATTTCTTATAAGTGTGTTTCTTGAGCTTCTTCACCTTTCTTTACAAATCTCTGTCGTCCATTTAGTGTTTACCAACGCTCAATAATCTATCATTAGCGATCCACGTGAAACCTAAAACTTAAATGAACTTCCAACTTAGACCGTGATTGTAAATAACTCACTAACAATGACCACATACATAACAATGTCTGTTTCTGCGTGGTTATATATCTTTCTCAACCGTTGTTAAATCGGTTTCCGTTGTAGTGAGAGGTTATAAAAATCGTTATTTGGTAGGTGTAACACCCTTTTAACTCCTCGAGAATTAATCATATAATTTACGAATTAAATCAAATAGAATCACCATTCAAGGGTGTCAGACTTTATAGAAAACATCATAACAACAATCTGCTATGTAACACAGGTTGTATCAATTTAAAACATATATCTATTTATAATTCATCCAATTATTTAGAAACATCGCAGTGGAATTCATCATCATAATATAGTAATTAACTTCTCAAAACTCTTACTTTTGTCTCATCAATTATTAAATCAACTTAACAATCAAAACATCCATAAATGCAAGTCAACACCAAAAGAACATAACATTTTGCATAATATAGCGTTTCCAACCCAATGTTACATATCAGAGAAAGACACCTCTAATTAACGGAAGTAAATAACACACTCTGAAGCTATCCTCAAAACCTCTACGAACTGCTCCAGTAATCATGATTCATTATAAAAGATATAAGGAAAAGGTTAGTAGTCTAAACATATATTATTCATCATATAACATCATACTCTCATAATACATCATAATATTGTAAGAACAAGAAGTTTTTTTATATTTGGCCTTGTGATTTTGATGATAACTTCACATGTTATCTTAGAGAACAAGTGTATACACCAATGGTTTCGTTCTAGTGTGTGGCTGCTGCTAGAATGTGTTGACTCTGATAATAAGGTGTGAGACGTCATCGGATTCTGAACATACACTCTAGATGAAAACATGTGGATATGTGTTTCAGAAAATTCAAAGTTCTGAATCTATCTTTTACAACGTGTCTAAGGAGCGTTAGTACAAGAGGTTCTGATCGTGACTTTGTGGTTTAGCTTTGGAGGCCTTCTGAAGCTCTATTTCTGGTGTTACAAATTCTGAAGATTATAAAGACTGTAACACCCCATTTCTACCCAACGAATTAATAGATAAACCAGAGTTATAAAATTTCAACTAAACATGGGATGATACATTTTCAGCTTAAAATAATGGAAATTAATCACATTTAGTACATAGATACATAACATAACATATCTGGATGAACTCTAAATAACTTGTATTAATCTTCTTAAAAACAAAACAACTTATTATTACTACGCAGCGGAATAAACTTCTTTTATTCAACAAAAACAACTTCAACTTAGTATAAGACATCAACAAGTAATTTCATAAATCTCTTCCTTTAATTCAACATCTAAAGTAATAACAACAAAAGAAACAACTATCTTTCATCCCCCCGAGTGTTACGTATCAGAGCAAAAGACACCAACCAACACTAACAACAGTAATAATTACTAAGCATAGCTAATCTTCATGATTACCTGTACGTTACCCACGTAGAGGCAACATCACAACAGAAGGGGTGAGATATCAAATAATATAAACAAAAGCATGATAATCAATATATTAGATTATAATTATACAAATTCCACCGCTTCGTACAACAATCACACAACAACTGATAAACAACTTAATAGCAACAACAAGACAATTTTAATCGATCAACATAACACTTATATCAGCCCAACTTAATAGCAATAGAAACTTATAACAAACAGCAACTCATAACAACAACAACTTGTAACATCAACAACTTATAATAACAGCAACTTGTAACATTAGCAACTTATAACAACAACAAAACGATAATCAAAAAACAACGTAATAATAACAACGCCTTTAATATGCAACTCAAGTGCGACTCAACTGTGCATATGCATGTGGTACCATCGGAGTAAAACTCCTAACTTAAAATCTGCCAATTTATCGAGGCATTCAACAAGGCATAAGCCTTTAACTTTCAACGAGGTGCCATCAAGGCTAACTTAATAATGCAATATATGTCATGCGATATCAACTTCAACATCAACTTATTCAACACAACACAACCACAACAAAATGCAACAATTGCAAACAACTTAATCAACATTGGTCACAAGACCTATAACTGCATAACAACTTAACAACGTTGGGCATATGACCTGCAACTTAATCTGTCCATAAATTGGGAAGATTCAACTTATTCAACTGTACATGCAAATCAACGTATTCAATAGTGTTTCCACAAAACAAATCAAGCACAATTACCTACTAATATATACTAATTACCCCGACAAATCTCGGTCAATTCTGGACAACTAATTTTACCGCTTAATTTATTAATTCGGCTGATTTCGGTATTATTTTCGTTCGCAGCTATCACTGCTAATTATTAACTAGCTTCTACTGATTTTATTATTCTGAAGTAATTAGTTTCCCTGCAATCCACAAATCATATTATCAACAAAATCCAGTTTTGTTACTAAAACTTGCTAATAACCTGCTATCGACTATTTTTTGATTTATGCTAAATTTGTTGTTACGACCAATTCTAATAACATGCCTGTACCATTTATATACTCTGTATCAAAATATATTCTTACTAATCAAGGATGCCATTATCATATTTCTTGTTGTAGCATATATCTAAGCTAAAGTTACAAGATCCAAAATTTGCTAGAACCAGAAAACAATTACCTAGGTTGATATACACATACATAATGGAAAGGAAAGGAGACAGGGTGGGATGCCCACCCCATGCTATGGGGCGTCCGCCCCACCCACCCACACACATACACACACACACACACACACATATATATATATATATATATATATATATATATATATATATATATATATATATATATATATATATATATATATAAATAAAAAAATTTTTTTACATTGTGTCCGCCTCAGCCTTTCTACTTCATTATTATTCATTCTTTATGCTATCAGATTATTTAAATTTTCTAAAACTAAAACACCCACCTGTAACAAAGAAAGTGACAAAATGACACAGGGTAACAAGGTGGGCGCAGAAAGTGACAAGATGACACAGGGTAACAAGGTTGGGGCGCCCACCTTACCCCCATGGGGCGTCCGCCCTCCCCATGCATATATATTTTTGTTTTATTTTTCTCCTTAAGCACAGAGTGCCCGTCCCACACTTTTGGGGCCCCCGTCCTAGTGCATCTTCTACATGTGATCTATATTACGATCGATGCAGTTTTTATATTATTTTCCAGTTCGATTCAAAGCAACACAATACCAACAACAAAACACACAAAATTCCATTCAACACGATTCCATCAACGACAACCAGAATTCATCAAAATTAAAATACTACAATTCAACACATCGCAGTATAAACTTATAAAATCCTAATCCCACATATCAATCATCATACTCCCGATTATAAAATTCAAACCCCACCCTTACCTTTTGGTTTTTCGGTCGGTCGAATTCTCCGGTCGAATTTCTGGAACTTCTGGCTATCGACAACAATTCTCCTAATCTGTCTTCTACAACTTGGTGCTTCCAAACCCTTGTTATTCCAACTGTTATGCAACAAAACCTAATAATCTTTTTGTTTTGTTGATATCCCTAATACTTCTCATTTTTCACTTAGTCCACATAATAATATAATTCTCCATATTGTCTAATTGGGCCAATTAATAACACCTCCAACATTGCTATTTACCACACAACAACCAAACCAACTTAATTAAATAAATAGTGCAATATAATAATATTATTTCTCCAATTAAATCGGTCAATTACTCGACTATCGACTTACCCGTCCAAACAACATATTAATCCAATTTACGCCTCTTAGAATAATACCGATAAATTCTCAACTTCGACAATTCCAATAATTAAATCCTTAATTAATTTAATTAAATAAATAATTAAATTTGGGGCGTTATAAAGACAAGGTTCTACTGATCAAGTTTTGATGATCTGAAGAAAAGCAAGTTCTTACAACCAAGTTCTGAAGACTCTGAAGACAAGTTCTACGTGACAAGTTCTGAAGACTCCAAGAATTAGGTTCTAAGGCTTAAAGAAATATTATTTTACAACAAGCTTCAATGTTCAACATTCAAAAATCTAAAGCCTCTGAAGACAAAAAGAAAGTTTAAATGGTTAACATGTGATGTTGTACAAAAGATACATAAAGTGTATGTGACCTCTACCCTCTAGGGTGGCGCAAGGTAGTCCTTGATATTGTACTTTCAGCTACTCTCATTGTGACCGTTGTGGAAAAACGGCTTTATTAACAACTATCTTTCTTTACTTAATGAATCTCTGTTTACAAGCTTAATAGAAAAACATTATTCAGTAAAAGGTGGAAAGCTATCATTGGACAATGACAGGATACAAAAATATTATTTTATATTGTCTAAATAATTACACCTTATTTTATCTGTTAAGATCTAATCGTTCACACAGCAAAAGTCCTTTCTATCCTCACAACGTCTCTCTTTGTAAAAGACTATAAATGAAGATTGAAGATGCAGAAGAAAAATGTCAATTTCCATCTGCAACAATGTCGGTCGTACCGGTTAGCCATTAGACAATAAGCTTCATCCAGTGGAAGGAAAACAAGGTTGGTTTTGGGATTATGATAATCTATGTGGTTCAGCTGTTAATTGAGTCTTTGATCTTGACGAATCTCCTTCAAGTTGGTGTGCATAAAACATAATTAATTTGATCC
Organism: Vicia sativa; assembly: GCA_021764765.1. Taxonomy (NCBI): domain Eukaryota; kingdom Viridiplantae; phylum Streptophyta; class Magnoliopsida; order Fabales; family Fabaceae; genus Vicia; species Vicia sativa. The sequence continues at coordinate 135,767,093 of CM038796.1, forward strand.
ACGGAAATATATTTTCGGTGTTCTTCAAACTTGATTTCTTAACTTGGACGGGTAAGAAGTTGTGCATTTCTTGTAATTGGCTTCTTAAATTAAGTCACCATTGTCACCCTCATGGTTGAAGGTCAGAGGAAGGAACTAAAATATTATTCATCAACGAGAGTGGACAAGTTTAAATGGATATAATTATGCTTTAAATATTTTATTTCATCTATTATTAATTCTAAATTTTGTATCGGTTAAATCATTCTCCATATTTGTTTACATTTCATTCCCTTCAACAAAACACACATCTATAACTAAACTCCAAAACATGAGAAGTAGAAATTATAAGTCACAAAAACTTGTTTTTACTGAACGGATGCTCTCGCTACCTGCCACAATTGTTGTTCTCTCTATCGTTGTCCTCATATGTTATGGTCATCTTCTTCGTGTTCAAAGTTCTCTTTGTTAATTTTCATATCTTTTTTTTTTATCATTTTGGTTCTTCTTCTTCTTCAAGTAAATTCCTTCTAGTCTTGCTACAAAATGGATTCTATGTGTGTTTGAGGTGTAAAACGTGTTAATTGATATATGTTTTATTGTGTTTTACTTGTTAAACTTTTAAATCTCTTCTCAACCTTCTGATGCCAAGTATCAAGTTTTATATTTGATAATGATCTTACTTTATGATGCAATGAAAATCATGTCATTATTCTGTATGGATTAAGAGCGACCTGTAATTTGTTTGAAAAAATAGAGCATTAAATAAGTTACATGAAATTATTATTTTTAAAAATAATAACATAAAATACATCTATAATGTTTGAAAAATAATAGCGTAAGCCGATAAACTGAATCAAACCAAACTAATTAGTTTGGTTCGATTCTATTTTTGAAAATCTTAAAAACCAAACCAAACCGATGAAGATATCTTTGGTTCAGACTTTTTTAGGACCAAAAACTAGTCTAAACCAATTCGATTACACCCTTACTAAGGCGTAAACCAACTCAAATTTACTCCACACAACTCAAGGTATAAAAGTCATCTTAATTGAAATGCAAGTGACACTTTCTAATCTATACTTTTTACTACACTCATCTTGAATCTTGAATTGGTGTTTGAGTGCTAACCTTGGAGGTCTATCCCACACCACCGTATCGGGGATCAACACTGTAACACCCCTTCTAATTACCCGCGTTTTATAGGATTAAATAATCAGAGTTTATCCATAATTAAGAGGCGTCACAATTTAAATCATAAAAATTTGACCAAACAACGTCATGCTTTCACTGAAGAATATTCATTTAATAAATCATACTCAACGTCATGTTTAACAGCGGAAACGAAAACATAACCAAGATCCTGAATACCTCATCCAACAATTATTCCAGGATAATAAATCAACATAATTCAAAACTATCCAAAATATCCATTAAAGGATTCCAAAAAATCGTTTTCCCCAGTGTTACATCTACCAGAGCACGACACTGACACGCGGACTAGATTAACTAAACTCGAGTCTAGAGCTATCCTCACCAACTCCAAGCGGCTAATCACTTCGGATCTGAAATGTTAAAGTAAGGGTGAGATTTCAATTCAATATAATATGTATTATACGTTTTTAAATACAACAGAATAATTGGATACATTAAGCCATTAATCAAACATAAGTCGTAATCAATTCACAACACAGTTCACACTATGATCATGTATATATCAAACAATGGCAATTGTAACACTGGAAACCATCCTAGCATGTTACAATCCCATATGCAATGCAGACTCTATGCATGTGGTACCAACACGTGAACCGAGTTCACCCACTGCTCCGTTTACTCGTGGAAAGACAGTGTAATCCATGATTCGCCCAGAACACTGAGTCAAGAATCCAATCCATGATTCGCCCATAACCACCGGGTCAAGAATCTAGCCTCACCACCTCCAACCGTAAGTCATTGGCTCGCCACCGCTTCCACACAATGGGAATGAACCAATTTAACAAATGCTCATGCATGCATCATAAAAGCATGCAACATCAATTCAACGGAATATGATAACAACATAATTCCACATAAATGCCAATACCAATCTATCACATGATAACAACATAATCATGAATTAAATTATCACAAAGCATAAACATGCCAAACGCTTACTCTTAAATCAGTAAGACTATCACCAGTATATAATAACAATAACACTTGATACCAATACAATCATGAATGAACCACAAGGAAGAGAACATCACACGAATGTCAATCTCCATTCAACTTATCAAACAATCCAAACCAATTCACAGATTATGATCTCAACATAATTCACTTATTGCCAATTCACCAATATATCACATTCAAATCACAATGAATATCAAAATATAACATGGTACGCATTAGCTCTCATCCGGTAACTCAGACCATTTAGTATTAATTCCCCATTGTCCTTAAATATTCCATACCTTTCAAAATCGGGAGCTCGACTCGTTTGAAAATAATTTTTGAGAAAATAATATTTTTCTTTTCCAAAAGGTAGAAATTTAAATTTAAGAAATAACGCCGAAAACGGCACTCGAATCGGAGTTACGGTTTAGGAAATATGAGTTTTTGAAGTTTTAGAAGTTTTGGAAAAATACACACAGTGGTAACCGGTTCCTCACTGGGAGAACCCGGTTCCCAGAATTTGAAAATACACGCTTCCTGGAAAAATGTATGGGGAACCCGGTTCCTCCCCACAGGGAACCGGTTCCCAGATTTTAAAAATGAGTCTCCCTGGATTTTTGTATGGGGAACCCGATTCCTCCCCACAGGGAACCGGTTCCCATGTACAAAAATCTCCAGATTTTGAATTTTAATAACTGGAACCCGGTTCCTCCCCACAGGGAACCGGTTCCCACGACCTGTAACAGTAAAATATGCTATTTTTGACAGCTTTATGCATCCATAATCATTTCTAAACTTCCAAATATGAATTGTAATATTGGGAACACTAATCTAAAGCCATTTTATACCATTTTAACATCAACCAACATAATTTACTCATTCCTATTTGTCATCTGACACACTAATGATCAATTTTCCATACACTGACACAAAATAGGGTTTCATAATCTCAACCTATAATTCAATTTCCTAACATACTCAATTACCCAGTTGATCCCCAAAACCCATAAGACATATTAACCAAACGAAATCACCCCTTACCTCGCGATGATTCTTCGGTTTCTCTCGGCGTCAGCTTTTCCTCTCTTCTCTTCTTTCTCCAACTCTACGTGAAATGATTTCTCCAAAAACCTTCTCTTTTCCTTTATTTTCCTTTTTATACTCCTTTTAATATTCCTTATTAATCCAAATAAAATGAAATAATAATAATTAGTAAAGTAGAGTAATTTACTCCTCATACTCACTAACTACTCTGCACACCTCCAATCCTTTCTTTATTAAATGACCCAATTAATCCAAATAAAATTAATACTTAAGACTTTAATTAATTAAATAATTAAATTCTCAATTATTTAATATTTTAATTAAATCGGGGTGTCACAACTCTCCCCCACTAAAAGAGTTTTCGTCCTCGAAAACATACCTTAGACGAAAAGTTCGGGATACGAGTCCTTCATCTGACTCTCCAGTTCCCAAGTGACATTTCCTTCAGCTGGTCCTCCCCAAGCTACTCGTACCATTGCTATCTCTATACCTTGCAATTGCTTCACTTTCCGATCCTCAATTCGTGCAGTACTGCTTCAACAGTCAAATTATCCAGTACCTGAACATCATCTACTTGAATCTCATGAGACGGATCCGCAATGTACCTCCTCAACTGAGATACATGGAAAACACCATGCAAATTCGCAAGTGACGGCGGTAAAGCAATATGATATGCAACTTTCCCAACTTTCTTGGTAATCTGAAACGGACCAATAAAGCGCGGAGTCAACTTCTTTGACTTCAAAGCTCGACCAATACCAGTCGTCGGAGTAACTCTCATAAACACGTGGTCTCCTTCATTAAACTCAAGATCTTTCCTCCTCTTATCATGATAACTCTTCTGACGACTCTGAGAAGTCCTCATCTTCTCCTGAATCATCTTAATCTTTTCTGAAGTTTGTTGAACGATCTCTGGTCCAATCACAACACTTCTCCAGATTCGTACCAACATAACGGCGTCCGACATCTCCTACCATACAATGCCTCAAACGGAGCCATACCAATGCTCGAATGAAAACTATTGTTGTAGGTAAACTCTATCAATGGCAAATAGCTATCCCAAGCTCCACCTTTCTCTAACACACAATCTCTCAACAAATCTTCTAACGATTGAATCGTCCTCTTCGTATGACCATCTGTCTGCGGATGATACGCGGAACTCAATCGTAACTTAGTATCCGAGCTTCTTGCAATCTGTCCGAACTTAGTGACCCTCGGATCTCGAATGCTAGACGGAACACCATGCAAACTTGCAATCCTCTCAACATAGCCCGCCAACCTCTCCATCGGATAATCCATCCTTATCGAATAAAGTGTTTCAATCGGTCGACTATAACCCAAATAGAATCACAGTTCTTAGTTGTCCTCAGCAACCAGTCACGAAATCCATAGAAATGTCATCCCATTTCCATTCCGGAACAAACAACAGTTCCATCAATTCCGACGACTTCTGATGCTCAATCTTCGATTTCTGACAAACCAAACATGCGTACACAAACTCGGCAATTTCCTTCTTCATTCCAAGCCACCAAAATAATTTCCTCAAATCATGATACCTCTTAGTAGCACCAGGATGAATACTTAATCCACTACGGTGTCCTTCTTCCAAAATACTTTTCCTAATCTCAGCAACATCCGGAACACACACTCTATCACCAAGTCTCATAACGCCATTCTCATCAATTCAGAACTCACCTCCTTGACCTTGGTTAATCTATGTCAGCCTATCTACCAAACCAACATCGGATTTCTGTCCATTTCGAATCTCCTCCAAAATACCACTAGTCAGCTTCAACATGCCCAATTTCACACTATTCGAAGTAGTTTCACATACTAAACCTATGTCTCTGAATTGTTCCACTAAACCCAATTCACGAACCATTAACATCGACATACGCAAGGATTTCCTGCTCAACGCATCTGCCACGATGTTTGCCTTCCCATGATGGTAATTCAAACCAAAATCATAATCCTTGAGAACTTCTAACCATCTCCTCTGCCTCCTGTTCAACTCTTTCTGATCAAACAGATACTTCAGGCTCTTATGATCACTGGACACCTCAAACCGCGAACCATACAGATAATGCCTTCATAACTTCAAAACAAATACACCAGCTACCAAATTCAAATCATGGGTCGGATAATTCCTTTCATGCACTTTCGATTGTCTCGAAGCATAAGCCACAACCTGCTTATCCTTCATCAACACACCACCTAAACCCATCAATGACGCATCATAGTACATAACAAGGGACCCTTCCGAATTCGGCAAAATTAAAATCGGAGCACTAGTCAACCTCCTCTTCCACTCTTGGAATCCTTCCTCACAATCAGAACCCCAAAACAATATACACTTGGTTTTACAAATCTATTTCTCTGAGCACCTTCCAATAGCTTCTTCAATTTTCTATATCTAAAGTTGACGTCTTGTACGGTGTCATAGAAATAAGTTTTGTACCCAGAACGACATTAACAACGACTCCGACTCTCCTCAACCGTCATTACACGATAAATAAATTACTTACAGGTGCTGGAACCATTTTTAAAACAAAGTTCATCACATCATCTTTCCAACACTTCAAACGAAACTCAAATCAGACATCCAAAACTCCAATTATGGATTTTACCAGTTTCCGAAAAATAATGCTGCCAGCTTCAGGAAATCAATTCCCTATGATAGGTAATCGATTTCTCACCTTGTGAGAGTGAAAAATCCCAAAACATCATAGAATGCAAAATTTGAGATTCTAACTTCAACATACCGTAACACACATCATTCACCATGATTAATTGCGTTAAGTTACAATTCCAATAACCAATTCACATCATTGCATACTTTATATCAACCATTGACACTGACACAATTAATCTTTTCAAGAACACAAAGAGGTCACTCACACTGGCAACTTCACGATCAACCGGAAGCGTTGCAACGTTCCCATCACACCAGCTTCATCTTCTAAGAGTCATTCTTCTCAATCACCAAATATCTTCTAGGCCAAGAATATGCATCGACTCATCAAAACGATTCATAATCACTTGGTTTACTTCAAACATTCAACCCAAGGGTAGCCTCAAGCTAATCCAACATCTTGCTCAACGATGAGTCGCTATTATTCTCAGGGAACATTAGAATTCACACCCAACTCTTCCCACTGTTTCTTCAACTCAGATGCCGACATGCGATACGGCGCCCTCGACACCGGACTAGTTCCAGGAATTAAATCTATAGTAATTTCCTCCACTCTCTCAGGCGGAATTTCACCGACGTCTCCTGGAAACACCTCTGGAAATTCATCCACCACTGGCAATCCAACTTACTCGGAACAATCTCAAGTCAATTCTTCACTACCGGTAATTCATCGCCCTTAGATTCTCCTTTCACTTCCGTCGAAGAATACAACATAAATACCACAGCACCATCATTAATATCTACGCAACTCTAACCATCCATCTCAATTCATTATCCTTATTAGAGCCTTCGTCAACTCATATGGTTCACAAGCTTGTACCAAGCTTCATGCATACCCATCACTTTATGTCCCAATTAGATAGCAAGACAATTATATACCATCCAATATGATTTCGTCTACTATCAACAAGAGATTAAGGGTGATCAAGTCCTCAATTTGTCAATAGACATCCGATAAACATATTGAAGTATAAACCATCATTACCAACACTTTCTGTTCTCAGAATCGTACTCACCTTTCTGCACTTCCAACTATTACTCATGGTCCAACGATTCCAACAGCTCCAACCACTCTCGTACTGTCTTCCCAAGCAGTACCTCATACCAATGACTTACAATAGGAACATATCCGGGAAGCATCTCTTCTCCCCCACTTAGTTTCACACTACCCCTGCAATAATCAATCAGGAAAAGTAACAAGTACCGACAGTGTTGTACACACTTGTCGCGTACCAAGGGATAATGACATTAAGACACTGGTCACAACGACCGACTATGCTCTGATACCACTATTGTAACACCCCTTCTAATTACCCGCGTTTTATAGGATTAAATAATCAGAGTTTATCCATAATTAAGAGGCGTCACAATTTAAATCATAAAAATTTGACCAAACAACGTCATGCTTTCACTGAAGAATATTCATTTAATAAATCATACTCAACGTCATGTTTAACAGCGGAAACGAAAACATAACCAAGATCCTGAATACCTCATCCAACAATTATTCCAGGATAATAAATCAACATAATTCAAAACTATCCAAAATATCCATTAAAGGATTCCAAAAAATCGTTTTCCCCAGTGTTACATCTACCAGAGCACGACACTGACACGCGGACTAGATTAACTAAACTCGAGTCTAGAGCTATCCTCACCAACTCCAAGCGGCTAATCACTTCGGATCTGAAATGTTAAAGTAAGGGTGAGATTTCAATTCAATATAATATGTATTATACGTTTTTAAATACAACAGAATAATTGGATACATTAAGCCATTAATCAAACATAAGTCGTAATCAATTCACAACACGCTCACACTATGATCATGTATATATCAAACAATGGCAATTGTAACACTCGAAACCATCCTAGCATGTTACAATCCCATATGCAATGCAGACTCTATGCATGTGGTACCAACACGTGAACCGAGTTCACCCACTGCTCCGTTTACTCGTGGAAAGACAGTGTAATCCATGATTCGCCCGAACGAGTCAAGAATCCAATCCATGATTCGCCCATAACCACCGGATCAAGAATCTAGCCTCACCACCTCCAACCGGTAAGTCTGTGGCTCGCCATTTCCACACAATGGGAATGAACCAATTTAACAAATGCTCATGCATGCATCATAAAAGCATGCAACATCAATTCAACTATGATAACAACATAATTCCACATAAATGCCAATACCAATCTATCACATGATAACAACATAATCATGAATTAAATTATCACAAAGCATAAACATGCCAAACGCTTACTCTTAAATCAATAAGACTATCACCAGTATATAATAACAATAACACTTGATACCAATACAATCATGAATGAACCACAAGGAAGAGAACATCACACGAATGTCAATCTCCATTCAACTTATCAAACAATCCAAACCAATTCACAGATTATGATCTCAACATAATTCACTTATTGCCAATTCACCAATATATCACATTCAAATCACAATGAATATCAAAATATAACATGGTACGCATTAGCTCTCATCCGGTAACTCAGACCATTTAGTATTAATTCCCCATTGTCCTTAAATATTCCATACCTTTCAAAATCGGGAGCTCGACTCGTTTGAAAATAATTTTTGAGAAAATAATATTTTTCTTTTCCAAAAGGTAGAAATTTAAATTTAAGAAATAACGCCGAAAACGGCACTCGAATCGGAGTTACGGTTTAGGAAATATGAGTTTTTGAAGTTTTAGAAGTTTTGGAAAAATACACAGTGGTAACCGGTTCCTCACTGGGAGAACCCGGTTCCCAGAATTTGAAAATACACGCTTCCTGGAAAAATGTATGGGGAACCCGGTTCCTCCCCACAGGGAACCGGTTCCCAGATTTTAAAAATGAGTCTCCCTGGATTTTTGTATGGGGAACCCGATTCCTCCCCACAGGGAACCGGTTCCCATGTACAAAAATCTCCAGATTTTGAATTTTAATAACTGGAACCCGGTTCCTCCCCACAGGGAACCGGTTCCCACGACCTGTAACAGTAAAATATGCTATTTTTGACAGCTTTATGCATCCATAATCATTTCTAAACTTCCAAATATGAATTGTAATATTGGGAACACTAATCTAAAGCCATTTTATACCATTTTAACATCAACCAACATAATTTACTCATTCCTATTTGTCATCTGACACACTAATGATCAATTTTCCATACACTGACACAAAATAGGGTTTCATAATCTCAACCTATAATTCAATTTCCTAACATACTCAATTACCCAGTTGATCCCCAAAACCCATAAGACATATTAACCAAACGAAATCACCCCTTACCTCGCGATGATTCTTCGGTTTCTCTCGGCGTCAGCTTTTCCTCTCTTCTCTTCTTTCTCCAACTCTACGTGAAATGATTTCTCCAAAAACCTTCTCTTTTCCTTTATTTTCCTTTTTATACTCCTTTTAATATTCCTTATTAATCCAAATAAAATGAAATAACAATAATTAGTAAAGTAGAGTAATTTACTCCTCATACTCAATAACTACTCTGCACACCTCCAATCCTTTCTTTATTAAATGACCCAATTAATCCAAATAAAATTAATACTTAAGACTTTAATTAATTAAATAATTAAATTCTCAATTATTTAATATTTTAATTAAATCGGGGTGTCACAACTCTCCCCCACTAAAAGAGTTTTCGTCCTCGAAAACATACCTTAGACGAAAAGTTCGGGATACGAGTCCTTCATCTGACTCTCCAGTTCCCAAGTGACATTTCCTTCAGCTAGTCCTCCCCAAGCTACTCGTACCATTGCTATCTCTTTACCTCGTAATTGCTGCACTTTCCGATCCTCAATTCGCTCAGTACTGCTTCAACAGTCAAATTATCCAATACCTGAACATCATCTACTTGAATCTCATGAGACGGATCCGCAATGTACCTCCTCAACTGAGATACATGGAAAACATCATGCAAATTCGCAAGTGACGGCGGTAAAGCAATATGATATGCAACTTTCCCAACTCTCTTGGTAATCTGAAACGGACCAATAAAGCGCGGAGTCAACTTCTTTGACTTCAAAGCTCGACCAATACCAGTCGTCGGAGTAACTCTCATAAACACGTGGTCTCCTTCATTAAACTCAAGATCTTTCCTCCTCTTATCATGATAACTCTTCTGACGACTCTAAGAAGTCCTCATCTTCTCCCGAATCATCTTGATCTTTTCTGAAGTTTGTTGAACGATCTCTGGTCCAATCACAGCACTTTCTCCAGATTCGTACCAACATAACGGCGTCCGACATCTCCTACCATACAATGCCTCAAACGAAGCCATACCAATGCTCGAATGAAAACTATTGTTGTAGGTAAACTCTATCAATGGCAAATAGCTATCCCAAGCTCCACCTTTCTCTAACACACAATCTCTCAACAAATCTTCTAACGATTGAATCGTCCTCTTCGTATGACCATCTGTCTGCGGATGATACGCGGAACTCAATCGTAACTTAGTATCCAGAGCTTCTTGCAATCCTGTCCAGAACTTAGAAGTGACCCCTCGGATCTCGATCCGACACAATGCTAGACGGAACACCATGCAAACTTGCAATCCTCTCAACATACAGTTCCGCCAAAATAGGCAACTTCCAAGATTTGGTCAAAACGGGCAGTCGTGCCCGTAACTAGTCGTTGATCTGAGCAGGAGAGGGTTTGCAGGAAGATGCGTTCTGGACATTTCCTGGTTGCCTTCTTGATGTGTGTCAAGAAGATTGGGAGGAAGCTGCCAACGTGGGCAGGTGTCTAACTTGGGGTGTAGCTGGTATTGTTGTCTCTGGGGTGCAATCAACCAAGAGTTCCCGACGGAGAGCCATAGCTAATGGGCCAAAGTTGTATGGGCCATGCTAGAGGTAGAAGTGGATTGGGCCAATCCTGGCCATTGAGCCAGTCCAGAACAATAGGCCCCCCAAGTTGTTGTCTCTAGGAAAAGAGGAGGCAACTTAAGACGTGCTCGTGATATTTCTCGTAGACTATCTCTTCATATGAGCTTGAGCATTGCTACATGTGTTCGAATCGCGGGGAGAGGAGCAATTGACTAGAATTTGGAGAGTTAGCGTGCCACGTGTGTCTTAAGCCATATGTTGTCACAAACGTGTAATGATGGCTAGTCTAGGCACTAAGGTGTAATGATGACGGCCCTTAGGTTCCCTATGTGCGTGCCTGCTCATGTGCCTACAAGCGGCCTATATAAGCGAGAAAGGGAGCTTCATTCATATTTTTTTTGGTTTCTCTCATTCTTCTCGTTCTAGATGTTTCTACTCGATGCCAATGTTCTTCGTTGAAGCTCTAGTTTTCATGTCGTCCACTGCCAAGATTTTCGTTCGTTTCCGCCGTCACTCTTCTCTAATCTAGCAAGTTTCTCGATTTTCCCTGTTTTATGTGGAATTTGCATCCTTTTTAGTTCAGATTTTCTATTTTTCTTAGAAATGTATGTGGTTAGTGTTAAATTAGTGTTAGCGTGAAAATCCCCGACAGAATGTTGGTTCTAGGCGGTGGTACTGCCGTGTGAAGGCGTCAGCTTCACCGCGGACTCTTCGAGAAGGTTGAGTCACAATTGAAAATGATGAATTTTCCGGCGAAGTTGAACCGTTTCTGGGTTTTTACTATGATCTTTATGCGTTTTTGATGAACTTCTGAGTGATTTTAACCCAGACGTCGGGGAGTCATTGCCCGCGTGGTTTAGGTTTTAGCTCGGCGTACGGGCGCCTGACGTGTCACAGGGAGATGGTCGTTGAAACTGTCCTTTGTTGTTGAGTGAGGGTTCTGGTCGGAGTCAGGGTCCTCATTTCTTTGCGCCTTTGTATTATTTAGGTTAAGTTTCATTTGAATAGCAATTTCTCCGCCTTTCATTTTTGTTGGATTGATCTTGGTTTTTGGGCAAGAGTACCCCTAATACTTTATTTATATAATATCATTGCTTTCAAAAAAACTATTTTATTTAGTATAAGTGAAAATTTAACTTACTAAATAATAATTTAGATAGTGAGATACTATTATTTGTTAAATGGTAAGAGATTGTAAGAGATTTTCAAAATATAACTCTCTTCTTTTAAAGTCACTGTTGTTTTAATAAAAAATATATTTTAAAATGAGTCTCATTATCGTTTTTCAATGTAAAATAATTTAATAAAAATATTTTTATATAAATTGATTTTTTTTAATGGTTAAATTGATGTATTCATCGAAGACAAGCGCCTTGACCATCAAGGGCTGGTGCATTTGTTGGAAATGAAAGAAGAAGAGAATTCAATTGCGACGCTCCGCCTTAATCAGTCTTTAATTTCCAAACAAGGTGCATACACCCATCTAAAGTCTTCCACTTATCTAAGTCTTTCCAACTGTCTACTTCTACTCACAACACTCTAAACCTCAAGTCTTTTTTTCCACTCATCTAACTCTTCTTCATTGGTTCCCCTCCATACTTCTAAGAATTGCAGTTATCATAAACACCCATGGCAATTCAACACTCTATCATTTTACTTGCATTTCTACTTCAATTCTTATCACTACATTTTCCCTCCCTCAGATTATATAATCACCAAGACACATTCTTCATCAATTGTGGATCAGATTTCGAAGTTACACAAAATAATAATCTTTATATTGGTGAATCAAATCCTACTTACCCTAAAACATTATTCACCAAAAGCTCCAAAGAAACTAATCAATCTTCAGTGCCTTCACCTCTCTACCAAACTGTTAGAATTTCCACAATATAAACCGGAGGCTGAAGAATAAAACATAATAGCTTTTTACCTTTCTTTTCAATAATAATTTGAAGGCTTAGAAAACATTTATAAGGGGGGTTGAATAAGTTTTTCCCTTTTAAATTTTTCTTTTAGTTAACAACAAGACTAAACACATAAGGATTTTTATCCTAATTCGTTTGAAACTCAAACTACTCCAGTCCACCCGTCAAGGTGATTTCGCCTCTCTCAACAAGGACTTAATCCACTATAATCAAAAGATTACAACTGCACAATCAACTGTTGTGACTAACAACAATGCACAAGCCAACTGCAAGTGACTAACACCTCTAAGACTCAACTAGTCCTAGCCCTCTTGAGAAATCTGACCCAAATGGTCTCTTAAGGAACAATTTCACAAGAACTTATAGACAATAAATTTACAATTTGCTTCTAAAAAGATTTATCACTTAAAGTGATTTTTACACAAGTTATTTGGCTCAAGAACTTAGAAATAAAACTTTACAGAATAATGATTTCACTTTGGCAGCGTAAGTTCTCTATGAATAATTGTTGTTTTTCTTCTTTGAATTGAGCACTATATATAAAGCTTCTAAGAATCTTTCTGTTGTAACTCTTGCGTGTCTTGGATACTGGAAAGCGTATTTAAGATTTCTTAGCTTCACGTGTTTTTGCTTAACCAATGAACATAGAACGTTGAGCCACTCAAGTAGTTCATCCGTCTTAGCTTAATAGGGTAACGTTATTGTAGCAGGTTTTGTCTTAGAAGATGCCGTACACATAGATCATAATCTTCTGTAAGCCTTGTTAAAACATCTTCTAGTCAGAACATTATCTCGGTGCTTCTATCAGAGGTTTGTGTTTGCATGCTTCTATTAGAAGTTGCTTCTAGCGTGTGTGACCAGAAGATCTGTTCTCATTAGAATTTCTAATACTTGTTTTACTCAGCATAATTTTGATGTCTCTATATTATTCAATGCTTGCTTCAGAACATCATCTGAAATGAAAACAATATTCATCAGAGTATCATATAAATTATACAAAATTTATTCCACTTGTTATCATCAAAACTCTAAGATATGACTAGAACCAAACTATGTTCTAACAATCTCCCCCTTTTTGATGATGACAAAAATATATTAGATTTTGAAGAAAAAAATTGTATATGTGAAAAACATATCTTCCCCTGAGATAGAAAATCTCCCCCCTGAGATTAATAATCAAGGAAAAAACTAAGTAAAGTGTAACTTCCCTGAGATGTTCTTTCAGAACTTTCAGAGATCCTTTTCTTCAGAGTTTCCTTTTCATTTCAGAGCTAGAATCATCAGAGTTTGAAACTTTACTTGAGTTTGTCTTTGCAATATGTTCTTTCAGAGCTTGTGTATATCTGTATCACTTAGAAGCAAAAAATGTACACTTGTATATTTTGTTATAAATGTTTGACATTTTTGTTCTTGTAACATGTTATAATTAATCACATCAAAATCTCAATTTTCTCCCCCTTTTGGTCATAATAAAAAATGCATAAGTATAAAAGTACTATATAGGAAACCAAAAATACTTGTAACATTAATGAGAAATACGGTTACAGGAGTTTTAATCAAAAGGAGCAAAAAACAATAAAACACTTAGAAAAAACTTAAACAAAATGATGCATTCATGGTTGTTTTGAAAAACAGAGGTTCTAGGTTGGACGAGCCACTAAGGAAATCAGAAGATTCTTGATCTCAGCAGAAGATTCTTCTTGTTTCTACATCCACGTATTGATTTCCTTATTAGTTTCATCTTGCTTATCTAGACGTTCTCTGACCGCTTCATTCTCCTTCTTCAAGTCCTTCAGAGTTTCTAGGACAATAGAAGAAGAATCAACATCTTCTGTGGAGACAACCCTTGAAGTAGAACCAGCAGATCTGGGACAAAAGGTGCTAGAGAAGAGAGTATCAAGATCAACCGTTAAGGTCAACACTTTCTTCCTTGTTTCTCTTAGACGAAAACTCATAGGTTTATATAAAACTAGAGCTCTAGAATTTGGATCAGCAACTTCTGGTTATGAGGATTCATCATCAGAGATATCCATGTAGTCAGCAGGTGGTTGCCATAGAGAATTGTCCAGTTGTAAATGTGGCTTTTTATTCCAGATGTTGTAGGCAGCCTTCTTCAAACCTTGCAGACACTCAGAAAATTTCTCATAAGTATGAAAGTAGCACATCTCTTTGAGTGTAAGGGATTCAACATTGAATCTCCTTCTGAAGGTACTCCATAGGTCAGCTGAGGCAGAGGGACTTAGACTATTTGCAAGATCATCCTTAAACAGTACCAACCAGTTCAACATTTCTGTTTCAAGCTTCTGCAAGCGTAAATTAACATTTTCATGCACGAGTTTGGAAATAGTGGTCTTTTTAGGCAGGGAGTTAAGATTAACTTGGGTTCTCATAAATTCTGGAGAATCGGGAATTGTTGGATATTGAAGTGTTGGAGTGGGGACAAGTGTAGATTCAACATTTTCTGGGGAGTTTGGATTTTGAGTTTCCGGGATGATGGTGTTTTGTTCTTGTGAGAGAGTGTTTGGAAGTTCTATATTGGTGGTATGTTGTTCTGGTGATGTAGTTGGTTGAAGTTCTGTTGAAATGGAAGTAGTATTGATGAGGTGTGGTGGTGTTCTGGTAACAGTTAAAATATTTGTTTTTGGTATTGGACTTGGGAATTTTGTTTGCAAAGGAATATTAATTCCAGGTAAAAGCCAAGACGGAACACCTGAGTTCTATTTACCAGTTTCTAGATGAGGAATATGAGTCTCAAAGGATGGTGCATTTGGACTAGTTTGGTGGGGAGCAGAAATAGGAATATCCTATTGTGATTTCTGTGGAGTGGTGGTAGGTGTAGCAGTGAATGATGGTGGAAGTTCTGAGTTCAAAGTATCAAAATTGTCAATATCAGATGAAACTTGGGCAATGAGAGGATTTATTTCTACAGTTTCTGAAGGTGCTGTTAGATCTATGTCTACATCTATTGTTTCTATGGTTTGTTTTGTAGTGTTTGGAGTTAGGGGAACATTAGTTGAAGTTTGTGCAACATATGTTAATAAACTTGCAGTATTAGAAATAGGAATGGATTCAGAAATTCTACCTGAGACTTGCTTTTTCTTCTTCTTCTGAGACTTCTGAGGTCTAGCAAAAGTTCCTTCACCATCAGCCTTTCTCTTCTTGATCTTTCTCACAAGACTTGGAGATTCTCTGCCTTGCAACCAGGATGGATCAATAGACAGACTTTTCCTCTTGGAAGTTCTGATGTAGTGTTGGATTGCCAACTGATGTGCTTTTGAATCAAATGTTGGAAAATCTTCAACTGTAACTCTTTGCCTTATTACAGTTACTAATTCCAACGAAGATGGCTCAGTAAGAAGTCTATTAATGATTTTTCTCTTGACCATATTCTTGCCATTGAAGATATTTCCACAAATGGGGTCCAATTCCTTCAGCAGCTTAGCATCTTCTAGATGCTTTATCAGACCATTCTCTGTTAGAATGTCTAAGATCAGTCTTGCCAATGGTATCCAGTTTCTCTTATTCTTTGGGTTCTTAGTTCTTTCTGCTCCCCTCGTTTCATTCACATGGAGCCAAAGATGCCTAAACAAAAGATAGGCTAGATCCTCCTTAATATTGGTTCCAACACAATATAGCAGGTATTGTTGATCAACATTTATATAGTCAAGTGAACTTGTCTCCTGCCTATGGTGAATTCATCAATGAAAAATCTTTGCCCAAATTTTGTAAACATCCTTTATATCCTTAATATCTGTAGAGGCTTCTCCAGAATTAAAGATTTCTGCATACACAGGATCCAATTCAACTCTACCTTCTAGAATCCCAATCTCACCTTCACCTTCTATGTTCAAGAACCTTCTGATGACACACTCAGTGATGGAAATTTCCTTCCCCGTGACAAATGAAAGAATGGCTTTTGGGGTTACAGTGGCATGAATCCATAATTCTTTCACTAGGTTTGGGTAAACAGGACCAACAAGACGGTCAAAGAAATTCTTCCATCCTTGAAACTCAATGGCTAGGAACAAGTTGAAGCCATTGTCCTCCAGGTTCACCAAATCAATAATCATCTCACACACCACTTCCAATTTCTCAATTGGAATAAGGGTTGTTCTTTCAGGAACCACATAACGCACAGAGGGTTGAGGAAAAGAGGGAACGTTGGTTACAGAAGGATTAGAAACAAGAGTTTCTGGGTTGGCAATTGATGGGTTGTTTGAACAAGAAGCCATGGATGAGTTTCTGGTATGAAGGTTTCTGGGTCTAGGGTTTTTAAACAGAGAGAAAAAAAAGGTAGAAATGCATAAAAGGGTTTTGAAAGAGTGAAGAGAATTTTTTTCTTCTGAAAACAAGTATTTATAGGCAAAATGCATGCACTTGAACGGTTCAAAAAAGCAGTTTTAAAATTTTTTTAAGTAATTAAAAAATCATCATACACATTTAATGTTGCGTCCGACAATTAGAGGGATATCTTGAGAATTGATTGATTGTAACAGTTACCTAGGAGCATTATGTCAATAGCCAGCACGCGTGTAAGTGACCTATCAGAAGTTTGAACACTTGTCAAACTTCTAGGTTAAGAGCATAACAACTGTTTAATGTGTTGAACTTCTAAACCATACTTGTAATGAAATATAGACACTATTTTAGAACTTCTATGTATGGATTCTAATTGAACTTCTTTTCTAACTTTTGAAGAGATGTTGATTAGAATGTTCAAAAAATAGAACTTCTGACTATATTGAAAGTAAACAAAACTTCATTCAGGGCATAATTCCATACTTATATTTTTCAAAATGTATTTAAATCTATCTCCAGAAAGAGGTTTAGTAAAAATATCATCCCATTGATGGTCTGTATCTACAAAGTTTAAACTTAAAATTCCTTCCTGAATATAGTCCCTTATGAAATGATGTTTTATTTCAATATGCTTTGCCTTAGAATGTAAAATTGGATTTTTAGAAAGGAAAATGGAAAAAGTATTATCACAGAAGATAGGAATCTTACACTCATACAAATGATAATCTTCTAGTTGACTCTTTATCCAGAGCATCTAAGTACTGCAGCCAGCAACAACTACATATTCTGCTTATGTAGTTGAAAGTGCTATGGTGGCTTGCTTCTTGCTGTACCCTAAGATCAAATTGTCACCAAGGAACTGACAGCTTCCAGAGGTGCTTTTTCTTTCTATTCTATCCCCAACAAAGTCAGCATCACAATAACCTACTAAATGAAAGTCTTTTGATTTTCTGTAACACTGACCAACATTAGTAGTACCTTTCAGATACCTTAGAATTCTCTTAATAGTAGTTAAGTGAGATTCTCTGGGATATGATTGGAATGTAGCACATAAACATACACTGAACAAAATATTTGGCTTAGATGTAGTTATATAAATAAGAGATCCTATCATACCTCTGTAGAGTTTCTGATCTACCTTGTTACTTACCTCATCTTTACCCAAATTACATGTGGGATGCATTGGGGTCTTTGCTTCTTTACTTTCTGATAGTTGGAATTTCTTCAGAAGTTCTTTGATATACTTGGTTTGATGTATGTAAGTACATTCTGAACATTGATTAATTTGAATTTCCAGAAAGAATTTCAATTCTCCCACCATGCTTATCTCAAACTCTGCCTGCACAGACTCAGTAAATTCTCTTCCAAGAGAGACATTAAAAGTTCCAAAGATAATATCATCAACATAAATTTGGCATATCAAAATATCGTTTTTAAATGTTTTTCTAAATAGAGTTGTGTCCACTTTTCCTCTAGTGAAATTCTTTTCTAAGAGAAAATTACCTAAACGTTCATACCAAGCTCTGGGAGCTTATTTTAACCCATATAAAGATTTTTTGAGTTTGAAAACATGTTCTGGAAATTTTGAATCCTCAAAACCAGGAGGTTGACGGACATAAATTTCTTCTTCTATATAGCCATTTAAAAATGCAATTTTGACATCCATTTGATATAAAGTAATATTATGTTGAACAACAAAAGAGATTAATAATCTAATTGATTCTAACCTGGCGACTGGAGCAAAGGTTTCATTATAATCAATACCTTCTTGTTGACTATACCCTTGAGCTACCAATCATGTCTTGTTCCTGACAACTTATCCTTGTTCATTTAACTTATTCTGAACACCCACTTTGTTCTAATAATGTTAAATCCTTTGGGCCTTGGAACAAGATCCCACACATCATTTCTTGTAAATTGATTCAGTTCTTCTTGCATGGCAATGATCCAGTCATTGTCTTGAAGAACTTCATCTACAGAAGTTGGCTCAATCATAGAAACTAGACCAAAAAATGATTCCTCATTATTTCTTAAGGAAAATCTAGTTCTGACAGGATCATCCTTCCTTCCAACGATAACATCTTCTGGATGTGCTGATTTGATTCTTGAAAATCTTCTTTGTGGAGGTTCTTCAAAAATTTGTAAGTTGTCCAGAACTTCTTCTACAGCTGGAACTTATGAGTTTTCCTTCTGTTTTGTTCCTTCAAAGTTTGGCAAATGAACTTCTATACCTGCAACATTTTCTTTTTGCTTTGAAATTTATTGGCCAAGATTATCATCAAATCTTACTTTGATTGATTCTTCCACAATTAGAGTTTCTGTGTTGTACAATCTATATCCTTTTGAGTGTTCACAATATCCAAGCAGAACACACTTCTGTGCTTTATAATCAAACTTGTTCAGATGTTCTTTAGTGTTAAGAATATAGCAAGTGCATCCAAATTGATGAAAATAAGAAATATTGGGCTTTCTGTCCTTCCACAATTCATAGGGAGTCTTTTCAAGAATAGGTCTTATAGAAACCCTATTCTGAATATAACATGTTGTGTTCACATCTTCTGCCCAGAAATGTTTAGCCATATTGGTTTCATTGATCATAGTTATGGCCATTTCTTGTAAAGTTCTAATCTTTCGTTCTACAACTCCATTTTGTTGGGGGAGTTCTAGGACAAGAGAAATCATGTGAAATTCAATTTTCTTTAAAATATTTTTCAAAAAATTGATTTTCAAATTCACCAGCATGATCACTTCTAACATTTATAATTCTAAACTCTTTTTCATTATGGATTTGGTTATAGAAGTCAAAGAACACAAAATGTGACTCATCCTTGTATTTTAAGAACTTTACCCATGGCCATTTGCTATAGTCATCTACAATGACCAATCCATACTTCTTGCCTCTAATGGATGCAGTTTTCACTGGTCAAAATAGATCAATATGCAGAAGTTCTAATGGTCTAGAGGAAGAAACAACATTTTTAGATTTGAAAGAGGGTTTTGAAAACTTTCCCTTCTGACAGGCTTCATGTAACACCCCCTTCTAATTACCCGCGTTTTATAGAAATAATAATCAGAGTTTTATCCACAATTAAGAGGTGTCACAATTTAAATAATTCAAATTGACCAAACAGTTGTCATGCTTTCACTGAAGAATAAATCATTAAATAAATCATACTTAAAGTTATGTTTAACAGCGGGAATGAAACATAACAAAATCCCGAATACATCATTCAATAGTTATTCCAGGATATTTAATCAAGACACAATTCAAAACTTATTAAAAATATCCATTAAAGGATTTCAAAACAACGTTTCCCTAGTGTTACATCTACCAGAGCACGACACTGACACGTGGATTTACTAACTGACTCGACTCTAGAGCTATCTTCACCAACTCCAAGCAGCTAATCACTTCGGATCTGAAATCGTTAAAGTAAGGGTGAGATTTCAATTCAATATAACATGCATTATACGTTTTTAAATACAACAGGATAATCAAATATATTAATCCATTATCCAGACACAAATCATAATCAATTCACAAGGCAGTTCACACAATGAACATGTATATAACAAACAATGGAAATTGCAATACTGGAATCCATCCTAGCATGTTACAATCCCATATGCAATGCAAACTCTATGCATGTGGTACCAAAACGTGAACCGAGTTCACCCACTACTCCGTTTACATGTGGAAAGACAGTGTAAATCCATGATTCTCCCATAGCCACTGGGTCAAGAATCCAGCCTCACTACCTCAATCTCCGGGTAAGTCTATTGGCTCAGCCAGTTCACTTCCGCACAATGGGAATGAACCAAATCAACAAATGCTTATGCATGCATCATAAAAGCATGCAACATTAATTCTCAGATCATGATATCAATATAATTTCACATAATTCCAATCACCAATGTATTACATTCAATCATAATGAACATCAAAAATACAACATTGTAAGCATTAACATCTCATCCAGTAACTCAGACCATTTGTAATAGTTCCCCATTATCCTTAATTAATCCATACTTTTTCCCAAATCGGAAGCTCGACTCTTTTCAAAATATTTTTAGCAAAATAATATTTTTACCTTTTTAAAAGATAGTGTTCTAAATTTAAGAAATAATGCCGAAAACGGCACCCAAATCGGAGTTACGGTTTAGAAAATATGAATTTTTGATGTTTAAGTATTTTTGAAAAATTGCACATGGAACCCGGTTCCTACCTATACAGGAACCGGTTCCTGTGAAGTTTAAAAATCTCGCTCCCTGGTTTTTGTATGGGAACCCGGTTCCGACATAGACAGGAACCGGTTCCTGAGCCCAATTTTTCCCAGTTTTGAAAATTAACACTGGGAACTCGGTTCCTCCCCACAGGGAACCGGTTCCCACGACCTGCAACAGCAATTTCTGCTACTTTTGACAGCATTATGCATTCCCTATCACTTCCAAACATTCCAATACGAATTGTGACTTTAGGAACACAAATTTATAACCGTTTTACACCATTATAACATCCAATAACATAGTTTCATCATTCCTATTATCTATTCGACACACTAATTGATCTTAATTCCATACACCGACACAAAATAGGGTTTCATTCCATAAACCTGTAATCAATTTCCTAACGTACCCGATTACCCGGTCAATTCCCAAAACCCATAAGGCATATTAACCGAAAGAAATCACCCCTTACCTTGCGATGATTCTCGATTTCTTCGGCGTCGGCTTTTCCTCTCTTTTCTTCTCTTCTCCAATTCCACGTGAAATAGATTTTCTCAAAAAAAACCTATTTTTCTTTCTTTTCCTTTTTATAACTCTTTTTAATTCTCCTTTATTTATTCCAATAAAATAAAATAAATGGTAATTAGTAAGAGTAGAGTAATTTACTCCTCACACCCCTAATTACACCTCACACCTCCATCTCTTCTTTTCTTTAATTAATCCCATTAAATCCGAAAATATAATTAATCAAGCCTTTAATGAATTAAATAATTAAATTCCTATTTATTTAATATTTGAATTAAATCGGGGTGTCACACTTCACACAGAACTTCTGAGTTGAACTTCAAGTTTGGAAGTCCCCTGACCATATTGAGTTTGTTAATTTGAGAAATGTTTCTCATGCTAACATGTCCCAATCTTCTGTGCCAGACCCATTGTTCATCATTTACTGACAGAAGACATTTTACATATTGTGATTTTAAATCAGAAAGATTAATTTGTAAATGTTGTTCTTTCTCTTTCCAGAAAAGAGGATTAACCCATCCTTTTGACTTACAACTCTACATGCCTTTTGATTAAAGATAGTGTCATAACCATTGTCACTTAATTGACTTATGGACAATAGATTATGCTCTAATCCTTCAACTAATAGAACATTAGAGATAGAGGGGAGGTTACCATCCTACAGTTCCAGAACCAATGATTCTTCCATTCTGGTTACCTCCAAATTTTACTTCACCGACAGGTTTAAGTTCTAGACTTTGGAACATAGACCTTCTTCCCGTCATATGTCGCGAGCATCCAGAGTTCAGGTACCAAGATTGGTGTTTCAATTGCACTGTTAAGGATATCTGCAACATAAATTATTTTATCTTTAGGTACCTGTTCGCGTTAAAAAGTGACGCGCGAGGGAATCGAATCGGAATTCAGATTCTCTAGCTCGAAACGATTTACTCTTTTTATTTGTTTATAAAGATGCCGCGAACATCAAGCTTTATTATTTTCAACACAAGAAAAGATGATTTAATGATGATGAAAAAGGGGAAAGCTGTTAATACCCTCAATTGATATTGATATGCATTACGACTAGGGCAAACTAGACGTAACGCATTGGGGAGATTCCGAGTAAGGGGGTTTGTTATATAAAGGGAATAGATGGAGCACCCTAAATATATATAGTTATCTATAGCTTTATATATGAATACGTTTGATATGTTTGTGTGTTTTAATTGCTATTTCTATGATTGGGAAAGTTTCTCCTTTGGGATTTTAAGAAACAGATTGATTATGTGGGATTCTAATGTTTGTTATTATTGTGCTCGCAAAGATCTGTGGATCTTCTGCATACATATCCCCTAGTGGGAATCAGAGCATTTGTAGCTCGGATCTAAAGGGTTCTATGGTTTGTTTGGTCTGAGAGAGAAAGAAATTTGCTCGCCAAGGATGAGACCTTGTGCCTACGTATTCTCAAAAGGATGTTGAGAAAGTCAGAGCAATCGTAGTTCCCACTTATGCTAGTGGAAGCAACGGGATGTTATTAAGAGACAGAGACGAATGTCATCTTAATGAAAAATGTATCTAATCTATTTCATCACATACATTTTGAAAAGATTGATTGATTGAATCTTTCATCTTAAGTTATAGGTGTTTTGCTTGAGTGTACAAGCGTTACCACTTACGAGTTTAAGAAAGATGTTTTGAAAGATGATTGAATCTTTTAATTGTAAGCATTGGGTGTTTTGCTTGAGTGTACAAGCGTTACCACTTATAGATTAAGAGATATTTTTTTTGTTTGAAAAAAGTTTGAAAAGTTTTTGATTGTGTGTGATGGGATAGATAAGATACTTCTTCCATAGAGATGATAAACGTCTAAATCTCGAGGAGAAATTAATTAGATTAGGGGATGCTTTTAAGAAGCCCATGGGTCCTTGTATTGTTAGCCCAAGAGGAGGCATTCCGAGGGTCATCGAGGGTCATCGAGGGTCCTTGTATGAAGCTCAAGAGGAAGCTATAAGGTATGGCTGGCTTTGGCTTTAAAAGGGGTTTCACCGGGAAACCATCCTCTTAGGATTAAGAGCAATTTCACCGGGAAATTATACTCTCTGGGTTCTATCCTAGCGCGGGTGATTCTTTGTATTGGAAGCCCAATAGGAGGCTATTAAGAGATTTCCTGGTCTCTTTCTTTGTTTGATGCCCAAGAGAAGGCTAAACTCACTGAGGAGTTCTTTTGAACGAAGCCCAAGAGGAGGCTAACTCAACAGGGGAGTGTTGTCTTATATGAAGCCTAAGCGGAGGCTAAACTCAGATGAATGAGTTTTCTTATATGAAGCCTAAGAGGAGGCTGAACTCAGATGAAATGAGTTACCTTGTACAAAGCCCAAGAGGAGGCTAACACTGTGGGGAGCCTAGTGGTTAGTTGTTATGTTATAACTAGACAGTCATATAAACAAGTGTATGAAGTTTATTCACAGGAATTTATGAAAGAAATATAAACAGATGCATGATGTTTATTTACAAGAGTTTATGAAGGAAATATAAACAAGTGTGTGTAAAACGAACGTTTAAAACGAGCGTAACTTGATTATTTACAAGTTTGAAGGTGTACAAGAAAGTAAATATGTACACGACAGTATTTATGTACGAGGAGAGTGGATGTACATAGGAGGGTTGGGACTTACACAAGGAGGCCCATTGGTTTAAAAGTTTCACCGAATAATGCTCCTTTCAATACCAATGGTATTGATGTATATACATTTAAACGGAAACAAACGATCAAGTTTATCTGTGTTTGAGTATTTACAAAAAGTATCTGTATTATGTACAGGTAAAAGTTTGTATGTATATGAAAAGAATTTGTTATGTACAAGGAAAATATGTATGTACATAAGCAATGCTGGGGCTTACACCGTAAGGGAGGCCCATGATCAGTTAAGAAATTTGAGAGAAAACGAATTCGGTTTTATCGTTTAATCGGATCGATCATGGTAAAAGATGCAAGTTTGATGAAAAGCTTTGAAGAATGTTATTTGAAAGTGTTTTTGAAATGTGAAGTTTACTTATAAGAAGTTTTGAAAAGAATCGGGATTCGAAAGCTTAAAAAAAAAAATCACCTTTAAAGGTGTTTTGAAAAGTACTCGAAGTGTCGTTTTCGGCTCGATCAAAATATAATCGGATGAAAGTTTTTTCTGAAAATTTTTGCACTATCATAAAATAAATACATTAATTGACAAGTGTACAAAAAATCACCTCAAAATAAGGAGTTTTGATTGGTTTTTGAAAGAGTCAAAGTTTGAAAAAAATATGGATAGAAAAACAAAGAGTTTGGCAAAAATGGTCCCAAGGCTACTCGAACCCGGGACCATTGGGCAAGGCGTGGCAAGAGAGTTTTAAGAGTGAGCTGGCAACCGCTGGGGCGGTGATACATCCATTAACTTATGCCAATTCAGTTAAATATATTATAAACTCCTATTTTAAATTTGAAAACACGCGCGAACTCCATCTTCGTCTTCCTCAATCCTTCAACCAGCCATAGATTTCTTGTTTCTCAATGAAAACGAATGATGTAAACATCAAACTTGCACGAATTTTAACAAGGAACATGATGGTAGTGGTTAATTTCATTTATTTTTTGTTTAACATGATTGATTTTCCAGAAAACATGAAGAACCCTAAAACTGAAAATCTTAATTGAAATTGTGTATGGTTGATGAATTGTTCAATTGATTGAGGGTTAATGATCGTGGATAGTGCAGAAAACAAATGGCCAAGAGTTTTTTTCATTTGAATCAAGAAATCATGGAGTTCGAGTTTGAGTTTCTTACCTGTTGAAGCTGGAATCGAATTCGATGAAGGAGTGTTTCCAGTTGAGTTTTTATGATTGCTTGAGCACCAACGGCCTTTATGGAAGGTGTATGAATGGTCTGCACTTCATGAGCTTGCTTGAATCTTTCTACCCAAGTCGACCTGCATCTATCTTCAAATGAAACTGGAAATCGATGTTAGAGCTGCTACAGATTGTTGCTAAGGGTCTGCATCATCTCTATGATGTATGTTGATGATGTTTGGATGATCAGAACTCAAATTACTCAAGCCAAACTATGAATTCGAAGTTTAAGGCAGTTTTGGCAAGTTTGAAAATTGGAAATGCAATTTTGATTTTCAGTTGTTTTTAGATTGATTTTAAGCTTCAAATCAATTACATGTGATACTTATAACATGTTAGACACCAAATATTTCATGTTTCTTCACAAATTTTCAAAAATGCAAGATTTCACAATTTGACATAAGTTACTTGAATTTCAAGAATGAAGAGAGAAAGCATGTACTTGCATGTCATTGGTGTAGTTTGAATGGCAAGCAAGACCTCTATTTATAGGCCATGAGTTCTGAAAAATAATTGAGGAAGTTTGACTTTGGTAAATTCAACTTGCCTTAGAGGGCAAGGAAGTCATTTTTGCATTAAATGCAAAAGGAAACTTCCTTTTAACCATGGTTAACTTTTCCAACTTGATCTTATCTCTTTACAATTACTCTCTTCTGATATTTATCAGCTCTAATCCTCAATTGGCAAGGTGGCATGCTTCTAGAAAGAAAGAAACTCAAAATGACCTATAATTTCAAAGTTTGTACTTGAAAATCATGGATTTTGGAGCTCTAAGTTTCAAATTCAAAAGTATGGCTAGGCTCCATGGATTTGTGAGTTCTTGGACATTTTGGAAAGCTTGTTTCAAGGGCTATAACTTTCATGTTTTGGGTTTTTTCCAATTCAAAGTGGAACTATGTGAAAAAATGCCATGAAGTTTGGAAAAAGTACAAAATTTTAACACTTGAAAAGTTTTCTAAGTGTTAGAAATTTTGACTTTTTGTTGACTTTTTCAAATTTCTTGATTTTTTATGATCATGATGGATCATTTGAAGTATTTTGATGATTGAAAAAGTTTTGTCTTGAAAAAGTTGACCAAAAGTCAAAGTTTGACTTTTTTGTGCAGATGAAATTTCATCAGATGTTTCAGAAATTGACTGATGAAGTCTGTGGACTTCTGTGATGTTTTGAATCCAGAAATTAGGTCAAGATGTTATATCTAAGATATGAAGATCAATATCCAATCAAAAAAGTTATTCATTGATCAAAAAATCAGAGATTGCACATCCTCGATCAAAACCCTAATTGGTCGATCCTGATAGATTAATGGAAAAAGTTGGATATTTGAGGATCAGAGGTTGATGATTTGATCAAGATAGATCAAAATGAATTGAGTAAAACTCAAACCCTAATTGGTTGCCTCTTGAATCAGATGAAAATTTGATGGAACCCTAATTTTGACCTGTGAATGCTACACCTGATTAATTCTGTTCTGGACTGTTAGTGGTGCAATGATGCAAATGTAAGGTGGTATATTAGGTCAAAAATTGGGGTATGACAGATTCCCCTATTTAAGTTTCTTTAACCTGAGATATGAAGATGAATATCTTCGTTTTGATAGGTGTGAAGAGACTTAAATATCAGAATAAGCAAATTTTGGACCTAAGATACCAAAAATGCGGAAAATGATTGTAAAAGATTCACCCAGGAAATATCAAAGAAATGACATGATGGGAAAACATTTGTGAGGATGACTCAATCTGTTTAAGAAAAGAGGATCTGTTTGTTGGGAAATATGCAATATGTCCTATTTGGGAAAGAGTGATTCACTAAATATGTGAATATACATCTTGCTTTGGGAAACAAAGAGATTACCTTCATCGACTTTGTGACAATGTTTAAGGTAAGCGAAGATGATATTACCAATTATCAGCCTTGTGATAGTTTATGGTAATAAATTCTGAAGATGTTACCAATTATCAGTGAAGTGATAACTATAACAAGGTAAATCTTTTGAGAAAATTGTTGCGTATTCAGCCTTGTGAATAATAGACAAATGATGGAAACGGATCTCAAACGAGTTCTGAAGATATTACCAATTATCAGCAAAGTGATAACTATAACAAGGTAAATCTTGAGATATATTACTGAGTATTCAGCCTTGTGAATAACAGACAGTAATGGAAACAAATCTCAAACAAGCCTCTATTTTCTCGAATACAATCCTGCCGAGGATCTCTCTTTTGAGAAGATGCAGGCATTTTGATTGGAAGACACAGGTTTTCTTTTAGACAGAAAGACGACTGCGAAGATTTCTTTGAACTTTTATGATTTGAACTTGCCGAGAAGAACAATCTTTTTATGACAAGTTTTAAAGATGAAAAGGGAATAAGCGGCTCGGATGACGAGGCCATTGCTTATTGTTTCGCTGATTAGAGACAGGGTTCTATCGAGGAATGAACTGGAAAGAAAAGGTCAATCAAGAGATTGTTCCCACTAAAGAATGCTATCAGCTGGGGAACATGATAGAGAAAAGATGTATTTTTATGCTTGGGGATAATCTGCTGGTGGTATAATCATACCTATATGAGTAAGTGTGATTTAAACCAGTGATGTGGAAGCAAACATTTCGAGGAATGCAAAAATGCATGAATGATGCTATTATGTATGAATGTCATGAATGTTATATGCATGCTGACAATACTTGACAAAACACTAAAGAGGTATTTGGGGAAAAGGACCACGTCACAGTTCAAACAAATACTCAGCAAAATCTGCAGAAATGGCGTAGATGTTACTGATGAAGAATTTGAGTTGCATGCTTTAAATTTTCTGAAAAAGGCATTTCATTGGCAACTTTGTTGGGAATTCTTTTTTTTTGAATAAGAATACCGTCCTTTGATGATTTCTGCTGAGGAGAAGACTTATGTGGTAGTCATTCTATCCTTCGGAGATCGAAACACTCGTGTAGGAACTGTTGAAGTTCTCTCTGTGTTCATAGGTCAAAAGAAAATTTCGCTTTTGTTTCAAAATTTTGAAGTAAAAATTCATTTAAAACCTTTTTAGTTTCAAAAAGCGATTTTCACAATAAAAGCGTTATTTTGCAAAATAGAATAAAACAAGAATTGCAAACAAAAGGCACAAGGCTCAAATTTATTGATAAATGGTAATCGTGATTCCATGAACTATTTACAAAAGTTGGAAATGATAATTTATTGGGAAAAGGCTACATTGAAAGAAATAACCACTATTATCCCTAACAACTTGAATTCTCACTGCTTGTTGCTTAAGAGTTGATTGAAGATCCGTTGATGGAAATTTCTTGACGAATACAAACCGATTGCTTACTTTGTCATTTTGTATCCTTATTTTTTGCCTAGATTGCCTTTTCGAGTTTTCAATCTATCGTGATAATTTCATTTATTGTCTCTAATTTTTCTGGACCGCCTTTCGTGTTTTCAATCCACCGAGACGCTTTTTGCCTAAGCCGCCTTTTCGGTTTTCGACTTACCGAGCTGTTCTTTTGCTTCTTTAGACAAAGTATTTCTTGACTTCGTCAACATTTATAGGATGCGGGAGTTCATCACCGTCCATGGTTGTGAGAGTCATAGCACCGCCAAAAGCTTCTTTGATGTATGGGCCTTCGTAATTAGAAGTCCATTTGCCCCTAGAATCGGTTGAAAAGATGAATCTTTTTAAGCACGAGGTCGCCTTCTCGAATTCACGAGGTCGACTTTTTGTCGAAAGCTTTCTTTTTTCTTGGATATAGTTGTCCATGACACGAGCGGTCGCTTTTCTTGATTAAGTTCACCGGTCATATCTGCTTTGACACCACTCGCCTCGATAACTTAGTTTCCATGAGAACTCTCATTGATGGAATCTCAACTTCTACGGGAACCTGCCTGGTCCGTATACTAGAGAAAAGGAGTTGCCTGTTGAGGTGCGCCGCACGATACCCATGCGAGCAAATGACAACATTTCGTGCCGGTCTTTGTAGGTGATGACCATCTTCCGACGATCTTTTGATGTTCTTGTTGGCGCTTTCAACGCGCCGTTCATCTTTGGCCGGTAAGGAGATGAGTTATGATGCTCGATCTTGAATTCCTCACACAGTTCTTTCATCATTTTGTTGTTCAAGTTCAATCCATTGTCTGTGATGATCTTGCATGGAATTCTGTATCGGCATATGAGGTTGTTCTTGATGAACCTCACAACCACTTGTCTTGTAACGTTGGCGTAAGACGCCGCTTCGACCCATTTGGTGAAGTAATCGATAGCCTCTAGAATGAAGCGATGTCCGTTGGACGCTTTTGGTTCGATCATTCCAATCATGTCGATGCCCCACATGGAGAAAGGCCATGGAGAAGAGAGAACATTGAGTAGAGTTGGTGGCACATGGATCTTATCTGCGTAGATCTGGCACTTGTGACATCTCTTGACATGTTTACAACAATCAGATTCCATTGTTATCCAATAGTATCCTGCTCTCAAGATTTTTCTGGACATTGCATGCCCATTTGAATGGGTTCCAAAGGACCCTTCATGCACTTCATGGATGATCGTGTCTGCTTCTTGTCTGTCGACGCATCTGAGTAGGACCATGTCGAAGTTTCTTTTGTACAACACATCTTCATTCAGGAAGAAATTTCTAGAAAGCCTCCTTAGAGTTTTCTTATCCTTGTACGATGCCCCCATTGGGTACTCTCGTGTTTGAAGGAAACGTTTGATGTCGTGAAACCATGGTTTATCATCGAAGACCGCTTCAGTTGCAAATACATATGCAGGTCTTTCAAGGCGTCTGATGCGGATCTTAGGCATATCATTCCAATCGTTGACTTTGAACATGGAAGATAGAGTAGCCAAGGCGTCTGCCATTCGATTCTGATCTCGAGGGATATTATGCATTTCAACTTTGTTGAAGAAAGTCAACAAACGTCTTGTATAATCTCTGTAAGGAATCAAACCAAGATGATGTGTTTCATACTTGTCTTTGATTTGGTTAATCACAAGGGCTGAGTCTCCATATATATCAAGGATATTGATCCTTAAGTCGATGGCTTCTTCGATACCCATGATACAAGCTTCATATTCTGCGATGTTGTTGGTGCAATCAAATAGCAATCTGGCGGAAAACAGGATATGAGAACCTTCGGGAGTAATGATGACTGCCCCAATTCCATTGCCAAAAACGTTAACTGCTCCATCAAAGACTAAACCCCATCTAGATTCTGGATCTGGGCCTTCTTCGGGCAGTGGTTCGTCACAATCTTTCATTTTTAAGTACATAACATCCTCGTCAGGGAAATCGAACTTGAGAGATTGGTATTCGTTGAGCGGCTGATAAGCCAAGTGATCAGCGAGAATGCTTCCTTTGACCGCTTTTTGAGCACGGTACTGGATGTCATATTCAGATAATAGCATCTGCCATCTGTCATACCCCAATTTTTGACCTAATATACCACCTTACATTTGCATCATTGCATCACTAACAGTCCAGAAGAGGATTAATCGGGTGTAGCATTCACAGGTCAAAATTAGGGTTTCATCAAATTTTCATCTAATTAAAGAGGCAACCAATTAGGGTTTGAGTTTTACTCACCTCATTTGATCTATCTTGATCAAATCATCAACCTCTGATCATCAGATATCCAACTTTTCTCATTGATCAATCGAGGATCGACCAATTAGGGTTTTGATCGAGCATGAGTATTCTCTGATTTTTTGAACAATGAATAACTTTTTTGGATAGAGATTGGTCATCATATATTAGATACAACATCTTGACCTAATTTCTGAATTCAAAACATCACAGAAGTTCACAGGATTCATCAGTCAATTTCTGAAACATCTGATGAAATTTCATCTGCACAGAAAAGTCAAACTTTGACTTTTGGTCAACTTTTTCAAGACAAAACCTTTTCCAACATCAAAATACTTCAAATGATCCATCATGATCATAAAAAATCAAAGAATTTGGAAAAGTAAAAAAAAAGTCAAAATTTTCAACACTTAGAAAATTTTTCAAGTGTTAAAATTTTGTACTTTTTCCAAACTTCATGGCATTTTTTCACATAGTTCCATTTTGATTTGGAAAAAACTCAAAACATGAAAGTTGTAGCCCTTGAAACAAGATTTCCAAAATGTCCAAGAACTCACAAATCCATGGAGTCTAGCTATACTTTTGAAATTGAAACATAAGGCTCCATAACCATGGATTTCAAGGCAAAACTTCAAGATTATAGGTCATTTTTGGATTTCTTCTTCTAGAAGCAATGACACCTTGCCAAATTGAGTTTAGAACTGATAAATATCAGCTAGAAGTAATAATTGAAGGATAGGATCAAAGTTGGATTTTTAACACATGGTTAAAAAAGGAAGTTTCCTTTTAAGGCAAAATGTCTTTCTTGCCCTCTAAGGCAAGTTTGAATTACCAATGCCATTCCTTTGTGCCTAACATTTCAGAGCTCATGGCCTATAAATAGAGGCATCCTTTTCAAGTTCAAACACACCAAAGCCATGCAAGTACATTCTTTCCTTCCACTTTCTCAAATTTCATGAATTATAGTTCAAATTTGGAAAAACTTGCAATTTTGAAATCTAGTGAAAACCATGAAGAACTTTGGTGTCTAACATGTTCTAATGTTCATTTGAAACTTGTCTAAAACTTAAAAGCAACATAGAACAAGCTAGAAATCATATTTACATGCCATGCTCATAAGCTTATGCAAAACTGCCTTAAACTTCAAATCCATAGCTTGGCTCGAGCAATTGATGTTCTGATCATCCAAACACCTTCCATATACATCATAGACATGATGCAAATCATAAACAACAACCTGTAACAGCTTTAACCCAAAATTCGAGCTTCCATTTCTAGCTTATTCAGGTTGACTTGGTTGGATTAATCCAGGGTGATTCGAAACAAGCAGACCACTCATATATGATCCATAGAGGCCGTTGATGCTTAAACAATCATCAGAACTTAACTGGAAGCACTCAAATCCAGAATTCGATTCCAGCTTCAACAGGTAAGAACACGAAACTCAAACTCCATGATTTCTTGTTTCATTTGAAAAAAACTCTTGGCCATTTGTTTTCTGCACCCTACACGATCATTAACCCTCAATCAATTGGAAAAATCATCCATCATCCATCATTTCAATTAAGATTTTCAGTTCTAGGGTTCTTCATGTTTTCCAGAAATTCAACCATGTTAAACCAAAAATAAATGAAATAAATGAACATCATCATGTTCCTTGTTAAAAAACGATCAACTTTCATGTTTACATCTTTGAATTTCATCAAGAAACACGAAATCCATGGCTAGTTGAAGATTGGTGAAGATGATGAAGGTCTGCGCGCGTTTTTTTTTAAATTCAAAAGTTCCAATATAATATAAACACGTGGTTTGGTTTCAATACATGAATACATTGTTGCCCCAGCGGTTTCCAGCTCGCTCGTAAGTGTTTGTGCCATGTAACCACCCCACAGGTCCCGGGTTCAAGCCTCCCATGGACCAATTTTTTTCAAACTTTGTGATTTTCTTCATGTTTTTTCACAAAC
This sequence comes from Vicia sativa, assembly GCA_021764765.1. Taxonomy (NCBI): domain Eukaryota; kingdom Viridiplantae; phylum Streptophyta; class Magnoliopsida; order Fabales; family Fabaceae; genus Vicia; species Vicia sativa. The sequence goes on from CM038796.1 coordinate 135,800,198, forward strand.
TTTAACATTTTTTTTAACCAATCAAAACTCCTCATTTTGAGGTGATTTTTTGTACACTTGTCAATAAATGTATCTATTTTATGATAGTGCAAAAATTTTCAGAAAAAACTTTCATCCGATTATATTTTGATCGAGCCGAAAACGACACTTTGTGTACTTTTCAAAACACCTTTAAAGGTGATTTTTTTCAAACTTTCGAATCCCGATTCTTTTCAAAAATTCTCATAAATGAACCTCACATTTCAAAACACTTTCAAAATCATTTTCTTCAAAACTTTTCATAAAACTTGCATCTTTTACCATGATCGATCCGATTAAACGATAAAACCGATTTCGTTTTCTCTCGTTTTTCTTAACCGATCATGGGCCTCCCTCACGGTGTAAGTCCCAAAAACATTCTTTTTATGTACATATATTTCTTTGTACATATCCATTTCTTTTATGTACACACCTTTTTACCTGTACATAATACAGATGTCTTCTTTGTAAAATATTCAAATATAAGACAAACTTCTTCCGTTTGTTTTCATTTTACACTGCATACCATTGGTATTGAAAAGAGTGTCATTCCCTGTGAAACTGCTTTCAAACCAACATTCTTTATGTACATACATATTTTCCTTGTACATATCAAATTCTTTTCATACAAATCTTTTTCTGTACATAATACAGATACTTTTTACTCAAACACAGATAAACTTCGATCGTTCGTTCCTGTTTCATCTGTACATATACACTGAATACCATTGGTATTGAAAGGAGCATTATTCCCGGTGAAACTGCTTTTAAACCAATGGGCCACCCTCATGGTGTAAGTCCCAACCCTCCTATGTACATCCATCTTTCTCTGTACATAAATAGTTCGTTCGTGTACATATTCACTTCCTTGTACACAATTCAAACTTGTAAATAATCAAGTTACGCTCGTTTTAAACGTTCGTTTCATAAACACTTGTTTATATTTTCTTCATAAACTCTTGTAAATAAACATCATGCATTGTTTATATTTCCTTCATAAACTCCTGTGAATACATCACACACACACACACACACACTTGTTTATACAACTGTCTAATTATAACATAACAATTAGTCTAACCAATAGGTTCCCCACAGTTGTAGCCTCCTCTTGGGCTTTATACAAGATAACTCTCCCCACAGAGTTAGCCTCCTCTTAGGCTTCATATAAGAAAACTAATTCATCTGAGTTTAGACTCTGCTTAGGCTTCATATAAGACAACACTCCCCTGTTGAGTCAGCCTCCTCTTGGGCTTCGTTCAAAAGAACTCCTCATTGAGTTTAGCCTTCTCTTGGGCATCATACAATGAAAGAGATCAGGAAATCTCTTAACAGCCTCCTATTGGGCTTCCAATACAAAGAATCACCCACGTTAGGATAGAACCCAGAGAGTATAATTTCCTGGTGAAATTGCTCTTAAATTCCAAAAGGATGGTTTCCCGGTGAAATCCCTTTTAAAGCCAAAGCCAGCCATACCCTATAGCTTCCTCTTGAGCTTCGTACAAGGACCCTCGATGACCCTCAGAATGCCTCCTCTTGGGCTAACAATACAAGGACCCATGGGCTTCTTAAAAGCATCCCTTTGATCCAATCAAATTCTCCTCGAGATTTAGACGTTTATCATCTCTATGGAAGAAGTATCTAATCTATCACATCACATACAGTCAAAAGCTTTTCAAACTCTTTTTTCAAATAAAAAACATCTCTTAATCTGTAAGTGGTAACGCTTGTACACTCAAGCAAAACACCCAATGCTTACAATTAAAAGATTAAATCATCTTTTTCAAAACATCTTTCTTAAACAAGTAAGTGGTAACGCTTGTACACTCAAGCAAAACACCTATAACTTACGATGAAAGATTTTAATCAGTCAAACTTTTCAAAAATGTATGTGATGAAATAGATTAGATACATTTTTCATTAAGATGACATTTGTCTATCTCTTACTAACATCCCATTGCTTTCCACTAGCATAAGTGAGAACTACGATTGCTCTGACTTTCTCAACATCCTTTTGAGAATACGTAGGCACAAGGTCTCATCCTTGCCGAGCAAATTTCTTTCTCCCTCAGACCAAACAAACCATAGATCCCTGGAGATCCGAGCTACAAATGCTCTGATTCCCACTAGGGGATATGTATGCAGAAGATCCAAAGATCTTTGCGAGCACAATAATAACAAACACTAGGATCCCGCATAATCTATCCTTCTTAAAATCCCAAAGGAGAAACTTTCCCAATCATAGAAATAGCAATTAAAACACACAAACATATCAAACGTATTCATATATAAAGCTATAGATAACTATATATATTTAGGGTGCTCCATCTATTCCCTTTATATAACAAACCCCCTTACCCGGAATACTCCCCAATGCGTTGCGTCTAGTTTGCGCTAGTCGTTACGCATATCAATATCAATTGAGGGTATTAACAACTTTCCCCTTTTTCATAATCATTAAATCATCTTTTCTTGTGTTGAAAATAATAAAGCTTGATGCTCGCGGCATCTTTATAAACAAATCAAAAGAGTAAATCGTTTCGAGCCAGAGGATTCGAATTCAGATTTGATTTCCTAGCACGTCACTTTTTAACGCGAACACCATCGAGCAATTCTTCCCGTTAATGCAGGTTTTTCAAATACGTACTTGATCGGATCCATTTTGGAGATTAACCAAGTCATGTGATTGATCTTGTACTGGCGGAGACGTTTTGAAGCCCACACCAAAGCACAACATGTTTTCTCGAGCATGGAATAACGAGTTTCACAGTCTGTGAACTTTTTACTCAGGTAGTAGATGGCATGCTCCTTCTTACCGGTTTCATCTTGCTGTCCAAGCACGCAGCCCATGGAATCTTCCAGCACGGTAAGGTATATGATTAACGGTCTTCCTTCCACTGGAGGGATTAGTATTGGTGGTTCTGACAGGTATTCCTTGATAATGTCAAACGCTTTTTGGCAATCTTCTGTCCACACAACCTCTTGATTTTTGCGGAGAAGCTTGAATATCGGCCCACAAGTAGCAGTCATTTGAGAGATAAATATCTGGAGATGTAATTCAACCGTCCAAGAAATCCTCTTACTTGCTTTTCCGTATGTGGCGTAGGCATTTCTTGAATGGCCTTGACTTTGTCAGGGTCAACTTCAATACCTCTTTGACTGACGATGAAACCTAGGAGTTTTGCGGACCTCACCCCAAAGGTGCATTTGTAAGGATTCAGGCAAAGCTGAAATTTCCTTAGTCGTTGAAACAACTTCAAGAGATAATCTATATGCTCTTCTTCTGTGTCAGACTTTGCTATCATGTCATCTACATAGACTTCGATCTCTTTGTGCATCATGTCGTGAAAGAGAGTAGTCATTGCCCTTTGGTAAGTCGCGCCTGCATTCTTTAATCCAAACGGCATTACTTTGTAGCAAAACGTGCCCCATTATTTTGTTTGACTGGCGGACACTCCGGCTTTAATGGCAAATGATGCTCCACGATGCTGGTATCTAAACCCGGCATGTCCTGGTAGGACCAAGCGAACACATCAACATATTCTTTGAGAAGATCTATCAGTTTTCCCTTGACGTTGCTGTCGAGTGAAGCTCCGATATTTACTTCTTTTTTATCTTCTTCAGAACCCAAGTTGATTGCTTCCAGAGGTTCTTTGTGAGGCTGAATGATCCTTTCCTCGTGCTTTAGTAGTCGAGAAATCTCATCTGGGATCTCTTCTTCAACTTCTTCCTCAGCGACTTCACAGGGGATTTCAAAGTTGGGAGAAAGCATAGAGTTATTGCTTTCAATGGATTTGTCCATCTGTTAATCTGCATATTTGATTTATGTTTGATTAATTAACTCCCTTTTTTTTATCATCATTTTTTTGAAAAAAGTTAATGTGAAAGTGAATGCAGATTATATTTTTTTTTTGATTGATTTTTTTTATTATTGTGTTTTTTAGGATTATCATTTCCAAGAAAGGGTAAAATGAAAAACAAACACAAAGTGCGGAATCAAACAACGCGTTTTATTTATGATTCACAATATGAAACAGGGCCCTAAAATACAAACTCATTTGTCTTGGGCAAGACAAAGAGAAATTATTTAAAAAGCTAAACCCTATAAAACATCTCTTCACTTTGGGCGAAGTGAGAGTTCAAAACAAAAGCAGAGATAAACTACTTAGAACTAGGAGCGTTAGTCCGAACTTCAACAGGTTTCCAGTAGTGGTGAACTCCTTGGAAGTCGAGGTACTCGGGTAATTTTCCGCTTGGTTTAATCCTCGAGTAGACTTTGGTCGTTGGTCGAGCAGGCTTAGAAGACTCTGGACGATAGACTTTGCCTTTTGTGCTGCTAAAGCGATCTTCTTCGGCTTGATGAACAGATCGGGAAGTATGGGATACAACATATGTACTTTCTGTTGGTCTTTGTGTTGAATTCTGGGGACGCACCCTCCAATATTCTGAGTGAAGAGACTCATTGTCGGCGACACTTTCTAATTCGTATCCCGAGTCATACCCTTGATCCTCAGTAATTACATTGATGTAGTGATAGTCAGAATCTGGTTTAACAAACTCCACAGGTGTGTCAAAACAGAGATCTTCATTTGGAACTTCGATTGGCTGATGAGATCGGGAAGATGTATACAACTCTTCTGGCTGACTAGGGTATTCAAAAGAATCACCCCATCCAGTAGGCTGGATATCTTCGATCCTGATTTTTGAGCTTTCTGGCGCAGTGTATTTCACCATATAGTGAAATTTGCCACTTGGTTCTCCCAAGGTATCCCAAACTTCAGTAGGGACAGGCAGATTTTCATTCTTTTGCAGGGACATGCCTTTGAATTGATCAGTCGGAGGATAGTACGGCGTGTACGATTCTTCTTGAGACACATATTCAGGGTTGTTTAAATAAGTGCTCCATTCTTCAGATCCAGAGAGATCGTCTTCGTCACCTTCAATGGTAATAACATTAACTTCTTGAAGAACAGGGTTTAAGAAACCCCCACTATGGAAAACTTCTTTGATCGGACGAAGTGGTTCATCTTTTTGCTTTTCTTTAGGAAATACTGGAGCAAATCCGAGTCCGGCTTTTGTCTCGTTGTTGACTGGTTTGATTACTTGCCCCAACCTTCATCATTACCATCTTTTACTATCTGTGCTGTTTCTTTATAAGAAGAGATAGATGATCTTCTTTTGCTAGTAGATTCATCTTCTAACGGATGTCCTAGGAGATGTGTCCCTTCAACGTCGTTGGCTGTGATGAAAGAAAAGCTGGACAAATGGCTTATTAGTAAAGCTTGTTCACCGAGGATGGTTACTAGCTTTCCATTTACTGTGAATTTCAGCTTCTGATGGAGAGTGGAAGTCACTGCTCCTGCTTCATGGATCCATGGCCTTCCTAGTAGACAACTGTAAGCAGCTGGCACGTCCATGACCTGGAAAGTGATCTGGAAAGTATGCGGACCGATTGTCATCGGGAGATCAACTTCCCCAATAACTGACTTCCTTGACCCGTCAAAGGCTCTTACCACTATGTCATTGAACTTCATTGGTGTTCCTTTGTAAGCTAAACGAGCGAGAGTCGTTTTCGGCATTACGTTTAAAGATGAACCAGTATCTACCAATACATTGGACAGGGAATCTGATTGGCAAATCATCGAGATATGCAAAGCCAAGTTGTGATCTTTCCCTTCTTCTGGAAGTTCCTCATCACTGAAACTTAGATTATTACAAGCTGTTATGTTGGCGACAATACCTCCAAACTGGTCTGTAGTCACATCGTGGTCTACATAAGCTTGGTCTAGTACTTTCATCAGAGCTTCTCGGTGAGCTTCGGAGTTCAAAAGTAAAGACAGTATTGAAATCTTGGAGGGGGAGTCTGCATCAGCTGATCTACGACTCTGTACTCGTTTTTCTTAATTAACTTTAGTATCTCATCAAAATCTGTGTTGACGTTGGTTCTATCAGGAGGACCATCGTTCGTGCTTGGATTGACAATGGGAATCGTTGCGGGATTCTCGGGAGATATGTTAACTGGATTTTGTCTAACTACAGGAACTGCAGGCGATCTTGGTGGCAACGGAGTATGTACTCGTCCACTTCGTGTTACTCGTCCTATCTCAGTTATGTTGACATTAGCGGGAAAAGTTGGTATGGGTTTCTCCTTCCCATTCTCTATCACAATTGCATTGTATTGATAGGGAATCGCTTTGGTAGAACTGTATGAAATAGGACCGGGTAGGCAAATCACCAAAGGAGATTCTGGAACTTTTGAACCGTTATATTCTATTTCCACAAGCTTGGGTACATTGAAACAGGGGATAACAACGTTTACTTCGGGATTTTCCGAGTTGATAACTGAGACAAAAAGCTCATGCGGAAAATGCCCTACTGTATTCACGTCGTGGCCATCTCTGTTTCTGTAGATCTGTAGGTCACCGATATCTAACAACCGCTGAATGTCTGCTCTTATGGTGGGACATCCTTGAAGATCCTTGAAGCAGATGTTGCAAGCTGAGTAATCGTGCTTAGTGAAGGCGCCCATTGTACTGTACGTATCATGGAGATGCACAAAGTATCCTCTGATCAGATTCACATCTGTGACGAGATATCGATCCGTATTCCTTAATATCAGATTTACTGTATGTCCACTGTGACTGGGAAGTGGATTTGCTTGCACGTTCGGATTTGTTTTTCTAAAGGAAAGAAGATTAGACCTTACTAATCTCTGTACTTCAGCTTTTAGCGCTATGCAATGCTCAAGATCGTGGCCCAGTGCCTCTTGGTGAAAAGGGCAAGATACATCTGCTTTGTACCACCACGACAATTTTTCCGGGACCGGAGGTGGTGACCTTGTCTGTACAAGATTCCTTTCTATTAGCGCAGAGTATAGTTCTGTGTACGTCATTGGGATTGGGTCGAATTGCGAAACTCGAGGCGTACGGTTTTGATTGCTGAACTGCTGAGCCTGTTGACGAGGCTGTTGAGTTTGTTGAGTTTGTTGAGTTTGCTGGAACTGCGGAGAAATTCCTGTGTTTGGACTTGTGTTAACAGCGGGGGCTAAGGTAGCTACCTGTTGTTGTCGACTGACATTCTTTCGCGGTTTTCCTCGGGATACCATTCCTATGTCATGTTCTTTTTTCTTTGGAAAGCCGGTTCCAACTCTTTTAGTTCCACTGGAAGATCCTGCTTCTTTGGTCAAGCGTCCGGTTCGAACTCCTTCCTCTAGCCGCATTCCCATGCTTACCATCTCGGTGAAGTCTCCGGGAGCGCTAGCGATCATTCGTTTGTAGTAGAATGAGCCAAAAGTGTTTAAGAAAACCTTAATCATCTCTTTCTCTTCTAATGGTGGGTTGACTTGGGCAACAATTTCCCTCCATCGTTGAGCGTATTCTTTGAATGTCTCTCTTTCCTTTTGAGACATGGAGCGGAGTTGATCCCGATCTGGGGCCATATCCAAGTTGAACTTATATTGTTGTACGAAAGCTTCACCTAAGTCATTGAATGTTTGGAAACTTGCGCTGTCCAACCCCATGTACCACTTCAGTGCGGCACCGTCTTCGCGTTAAAAGGTGATGCGCTAGAGGATGCGAACATGAGTTCGAATCTTCTGGCTTGAAACGATTTAAATCTTTTGATTTGTTTATAAAGATGCCGCGAGCATCAAGCTTTATTATTTTCAACACAAGAAAGATGATTTAATGATTATGAAAAAGGGGAAAGCTGAAATACCCTCAATTGATATTGGTATGCGTATCGACTAGCGCAAACTAGATGCAACGCATTGGGGAGATTCTGAGTAAGGGGGATTGTTATATGAAGGGAATAGATGGAGCACCCTAAATATATGTAGTTATCTACAGCTTTATATATGAATACGTTTGATATGTTTGTGTGTTTTAATTGCTATTTCTATGATTGGGAAAGTTTCTCCTTTGGGATTTTAAGAAACAGATTGATTATGTGGGATTCTAATGTTTGTTATTATTGTGCTCGCAAAGATCTGTGGATCTTCTGCATAAATATCCCCTAGTGGGAATCAGAGCATTTGTAGCTCGGATCTAAAGGGTTCTATGGTTTGTTTGGTCTGAGAGAGAAAGAAATTTGCTCGGCAAGGATGAGACCTTGTGCCTACGTATTCTCAAAAGGATGTTGAGAAATTCAGAGCAATCGTAGTTCCCACTTATGCTAGTGGAAAGCAACGGGAGGTTAGTAAGAGATGCATAAATGTCATCTTAATGAAAAATGTATCTAAGCTATTTCATCACATACATTTTTGAAAAGTTTGATTGATTAAAATCTTTCGTCGTAAGTATTAGGTGTTTTGCTTGAGTGTACAAGCGTTACCACTTACATGTTTAAGAAAGATGTTTGAAAAAGATGATTGAATCTTTTAACTGTAAGTATTGGGTGTTTTGCTTGAGTGTACAAGCGTTACCACTTACTGTTAAGAGATGTTTTTGTTTGAACATAGTTTGAAAAAAGTTTGAAAAAAAGTTTGACAAGTTTTTGACTGTATGTGATGTGATAGATGAGATACTTCTTCCATAGAGATGATAGATGTCTAAATCTCAAGGAGAAATTGATTGGATTAAGGGATGCTTTTAAGAAGCCCATGGGTCCTTGTATTGTTAGCCCAAGAGGAGGCATTCCGAGGGTCATCGAGGGTCCTTATATGAAGCTCAAGAGGATAGGGTATGGTTTTTGTGTTAAAAGGGATTTCACCGAGAAACCATCCTTTTGGAAATAAGAGCAATTTCACCGGGAAATTTTACTCTCTGAGGATTTTGAAAGTGATTTCACCGGGAAGCCATCCTTTCAGGGTTCTATCTTAGCGTGGGTGATTCTTTGTATTGGAAGCCCAATAGGAGGCTGTTAAGAGACTTCCTATCTCTTTCATTGTATGATGCCCAAGAGAAGGCTAAACTCAATGAGGAGTTCTTTTGAACGAAGCCCAAGAGGAGGCTGACTCAACAGGGGAGTGTTGTCTTATATGAAGCCTAAGCAGAGTCTAAACTCAGATGAATTAGTTTTCTTATATGAAGCCTAAGAGGAGGCTGAACTCATGTTGGGGATGAGTTATCTTGTATAAAGCCCAAGCGGAGGCTAAACTCTGTGGGGAGCCTATTGGTTAGACTAATTGTTATGTTAATAACTGAACAGTTATATAAACAAGTGTGTGTGTGATATGTATTCACAGGAGTTTATGAAGAAAATATAAACAGATGCATGATGTTTATTTACAAGAGTTTATGAAGGAAATATAAACAAGTGTGTGTAAAACGAACGTTTAAAACGAGCGTAACTTGATTATTTACAAGTTTGAATTGTGTACAAGGAAGTAAGTATGTACACGAACGAGTATTTATGTACAAGAGATGTGGATGTACATAGGAGGGTTGGGACTTACACCATGATGGTGGCCCATTGATTTGAAAGCAGTTTCACAGGGAATAATGCTCCTTTCAAAATCAATGGTATTCAGTGTAAAATGTACAGATGAAACGGAAATGATTGTTTGAAGTTTATCTGTAAAAGGTATCTGTATTATGTACAGATAAAAAGTATTTGAAAAAGAAGTATCTGTGTTATGTACAGATAAAAGTTTGTATGAAAAGAAATTGATATGTACAAGGAATGTTTTGTTTGTACATAAAGGATGTTGGTTTGAGTATACACAAGTGAAGTGAAAACAAACGATCAAAGTTTGTCTGTACTTGAGTATAAAAAGTATCTGTATTATGTACAGATGAAAATTGTATGTGTTTGGAAAGAATTTGATATGTACAAAGAAATATTATGTACACAAAAGAATGTTATGGGACTTACACCATGATGGAGGACCATTGGTCAAAAAGAAGTTTTACTCAGAAGAATTCTTCCTTTAGAACCAATGGATTCGGTGTATAGACAAACGAATGAAAACAAACGAAAGAAATTTGTTTACGTTTGAATATTAGCAATGATAATTTGAGTATGTACAAGTAAAACTAAATATGTACATAAAGGATTGGGACTTACACCGTAAGGGAGGCCCATGATCGATTGAGAATTTCGAGAAGAAACGAATTCGGTTTTATCGTTTAAATCGGATCGATCATGGAAAAGATGTAAGTTTTGATGAAATGTTTTGAAAAATGATTTGAAAATGTTTTGAAATGTTTATGAGAAGTTTTGAAAAAAATCGGAAGTCGAAAACTTGAAAAAATTCACCTTAAAAGGAGGTTTGAAAAAGTGTTCAGAACGTCGTTTTCGGCTTGATTAAAATATAATCAGATGAAAGTTTTTTCTGAAAATTTTTGCACTATCATAAAATAGATGTATTTATTGACAAGTGTTTAAAAAATCATCTCAAAATGAGAAGTTTTGATTGGTCAAAAAAATTGTGAAAGTTTGATGAAAAAACATGAAAAAATGGAAAGTTTGTAAAAAAGAATGGTCTTGAGAGGGATTGAACCCATGACCATTGGGTGGGGTACGTGTCAAAGTGACTTAAAGGCAAGCATACTACCACTAGACCAAACGCGTTTCTGTGTTTAGTGGACTAACACACGTGTAGACAAGGTGTTGGATCATTTAAAAATTTAAATTTGAAAACTGATGAAGAACACACGCGCATCCTGGGTTCGTGGTTTGATTCTCAGATTGCAAAACTCAAGCTAGAATCTTTGTTTCTCAACCAAATTAAGTGAAGTAAAAATCAAACTTGATCAGTTTTTCATCACGAACATGAATATGTATGTTAATTTCATTTATTTTCATCCTAGCATGTTTGGATTTCTGGAGACACGAAGAACCCTAGAATCTAAGAATTCAAATTAAATGGCGTGTAGTTGATGATTCTTGGATTTTTTTGAGGGTTAATGATCGTTAAGTGTGCAGAAAGAGAATGGCCGTGAGTTTTTTTCAATTGATGCAAGGAATTATGATATCACAGTTCGTGTTCATACCTGGAAAAGTGAGAATCGAAAACTGGATTTTGATGCTTCCAGTTGTTGTTTTATGATTGCTTGAGCACCAACGGCATGTATGTAAGCTATGAGGATAGTCTGCTTGCCTTGAATCCTTTCCAATCAATCCAGCCAAGTCCACCTGCACAGTTCAAAAATGGCAACTGGATTTTGATAGAAATCGTGTTACATTTAGATGTTAATGGTCTGGATCATATACATGATGTATATGGATGTTGTTCAAATGATTAGATCACACTTTGATCAAGCTTTACTCCAAATTCGATTGCTTGGGCAGTTTTGGAAGTTTATGTTCATGAGATGCAATTTCTGATTTCCAGCCTTGTTCATGTTGATTTTAAGTTTGGAACAAGTTTAATAATGATCATGAAACATGTTTGACACCAAAGATCATCCTGGTTTTAACTATATTTCAAAAATGCAAGTTTCTCACTTTTGCACTATATTGCTTGATTTTCAAGAAAGTAAAATGAAAGCATGATTTTGCATTTGCTTTGGTGTCTATTGAGCTTGAATTGGTACCTCTATTTATAGGCCATTGTATCTGAAATGTTAGGCAAGCAATTGGGCATTGCTAATTCAAACTTGCCTTAGAGGGCAAGGAAGTCTTTTTTGCATTAAATGCAAAAGGAAGCTTCCTTCTTTTAACCATGGTTAATTTCCAACTTTGATCCAATCCTATCATAATTATCCCATCTGATTTTTATCAGTTCTTATCTCATTGTGGCAAGGTGGCAAGCTTCTAGAAAGAAGAAATCCAAAAAATGACCTATAATGTGAAGTTTTGAACTTTGAAAATCAAGTTTATGGAGCCTTATGTTTCAATTTCAAAGGTATAGCTAGACTCCATGGATTTGAGAGTTCTTGGACATTTTGGAAAGATTTTTCCACAAGCTACAACTTTCATGTTTTGAGTTTTTTCCAATTCAAATTGGAACTAGGTGAAAAAATGGCATGAAGTTTGAAAAAAAGTAAGAAATTTCAACACTTAGAAAAATTTCTAAGTATGAAAACTTTTGACTTTTTGTTGACTTTTTCAAATTCTTTGATTTTTTATGATAATGATGGATCATTTGAAGTATTTTGATGTTGGAAAAAGTTTTGTTTTTAAAAATTTGACCAAAAGTCAAAGTTTGACTTTTCTGTGCAGATGAATTTTCATCAGACGTTTCTGGAATTGACTGATGAAGTCTGTGCACCTTTGTGATGTTTTGAATCTAGAAATTAGGTCAAGATGTTGTATCTAAGATATAATGACCAATATCTATCCAAAAAAGTCATTCCTTGCTCAAAAAATCAGAGAATGCATATGCTCGACCAAAACCCTAATTGGTCGATCCTCGATTGATCAGTGAGGAAAATGGATATCTGAGGATTGAAGGCTGATGATTTGATCAAGATAGATCAAATGAGGTGAGAAAAACTCAAACCCTAATTGGTTGGCTCTTGAATCAGATGAAAATCTGATGAAACCCTAATTTTGACCTGTGAATGCTACACCCGATTAATGCTGTCTGAACTGTTAGTAATGCAATGATGCAGATGTGAGGTGGTATATTAGGTCAAAAATTGGGGTATGACACACCGGTGAGACTATCTTGGAAGTAGTGGATTAACAACTGGTGATCGTCGTTGTATGTGGATATTTTCCTAGCATACATCGTAAGATGACTTTGTGGACAGGAATTTCCCTTGTACTTTTCAAAGTCAGGGACTTTGAATTTTGCAGGTACCCTTACGCGAGGAACTAAGCAAAGATCCTGGGCGTTTTTCCCAAACAATTCTTTTCCCCGAATTGTTTTTATCTCAAGCTGCATTTTGAGGAGTTGTTCCTGGAGATTCTCCATCGAACCACGTGAATTCGTGTTATTGCCCGGAATATGGTGAACTTCTTCGTCTATGGTAGTGTGCACTACGGAAGCTGAGTTCGTCATGATCGGTTGAGAAACCGTCATTGTTACTTGCGGAAGAGTTACTCCACGTTGCAGAGTAAGTGTTGAGTTTTGCTGCAAAGTAGGTATTTCAAGCGTGGTTGTTTGCACTTGAGAAGTCGGCTGACGAAATCCGATGCCAAAGTTGAAAGGCATGCCCCATGGATAGCCTTCTGGCATACTGAAGGGTAAACTACTGGCTGCAACAGTTGAAACTGGAGTAGTAGTATCCTCTGAAATCGCTGCTTGGTTTTGACTGCTCGATGCTGCTTGTTGACATTACGCTGCGGCCAATGAGTTGACCAAAGAAGTGAGTCTCTCCACCTCTTCTTGCAGTGTTGTTACTGTACTACGAAGCTCAACATTCTCTTGCTCAAATCCTTCCATTACTTTTCTTCTTTTTGATCTTGTATCGTACGTTCGAGTTGGCTGTGGACGCGGTCGAGAAACTCTAAGACGCGACAACTTGGCGATCTTTTCCTTTCTGTTGAAAGTTCCAAAAGATCAGACTCTAGACAACAGACTCAAAATGCAAAGTATGATGCATGATTATGAATGTAAAGAAAGATTTCCAAAGAATTTACACTAAAAGAGAAATTTCTGGCAAATATTTGGATGGAAAAGACATATTTTATTAATTATTGAAAGAAGATTACAACAATTGTTTTTTGAGCATTGCTCACACAAATGATAAAATAAATGATAAAAAATTACAAACTAAACTAATTAATTGTCCTCGTCGGATGAAGATCCAAAGGCTTGATGCAGCTTCAACTTCAGGATTTCCTTTCCATAGTGAGCTTTCAGTTCAGCTTTCTCGGCTTTTAGCTTGCTAATGACTTTCTTCCACTCGTCGGGAGCAGGATCGTTGGTTGTCATTTCTTCAAGCTTTCTTTTCCTTTCTTTGATGTATCTCTTGATCGCGTTATCTTTCTGGCGAATCTTCTCATCTTTCTCCATGAGCCATTCATCCTGGAAGTAAAGCGTCTTTTCATGATCTTTGACTTGCTTCTTGAGCTTCTCATTTTCGAGATCAGTCTTAAGGAACTTGTCTTCCAAAGCTTCCTTCTCAAGCCTCATCTTGGCCAAAGCTTCTTGGTATTCTCCCATAGTTTCGACGGGAAAAATTGTTGATTTAGAAGCGGTTGAGAACATGGGTTCCTCATAAGCGTAAGGCATTCGAAATTCCTTCGCTCTTTTCTTTACCCAAGAAGTGTAGGTTTCCATGGCTACACAATTCCTTGCGTTACCTTTTTCTTTCCTTCGGACGTGATGCCAAGCCCTGATCATTCTGGCTTTCAAACCTTGGGAATCCTCTCCCTCATGATAGAAGTAACTCTCTACTGTAAATCCAAGAGGTTTACTAGAATTTGCATATCCGAGTTGACGTCTTGCCAGGAATGGGTTGTAATTGATTCCTCCTTTCGTACCGATGAGAGGTACGTTGGCAAATTCTCCACAGCTCTCAATGATTTCCATCTCATTGTCTACTAAGGTATACCAATGGATATCATCGTTAGTAAGAGACATGAGTCTTCTAGACCAATGCCAATCGTCTTTGTTTTCGCGGAAGATAGGAGATTTAGGCAAATGTGAGGTAATCCATTTGAAAAACAAAGGTACACAACACACGATAGTTCCATCTCCTTGACGATTCCTATGATGAATAGAGAAGTACGTATCACCAAGCAGAGTGGGAACGGGATTTCCAATCAGAAAGATCCTTATGGCATTGATATCAACGAAACTTGGGACGTTGGGAAACAACACCAATCCATAGATGAGTAAAGCTAAAATAGCTTCAAAGGCTACCATACTACCAGCTTCAGAGAATTTAAGAGCCTTCTCCATTAGGAACTTTGAAGTTAGTTCTAAGAGTTTCCCTTTGGTAGTTAGGTTTTTGTCTATCTCAGATTTCTTTAAGTGAGTCATCGTTGCAATGACTGGTGACTTAGGAATGGCTTCCAAACCATTGAAAGGCACTTTATCCGATACTGAGATACCTAGGATGTGCGCGTACTCTTCCAAAGTAGGCATCAACTGATAATCAGGGAAAGTGAAACAGTGATAGACTAAATCATAAAACTGAACGAAAGTTTTGAGAAGTCCTTCATCAACGTTAGTGTTCAGAATAGTTAAAAGAGTTCCATAGCGTTTTCTGAAATCCGAGGGATCTTCTACCAAGGATGCTAACTCTTTTAACTTCCCTACGTCAGGAATCCTAAAACTGTATCTCTTGGTGAATCTTCCTCTGACGTCCATCACTCTAACCTAAAATATTTTACAAAGAAAAATCTCTAAATTCTTTGGAAATGGGAAGAGAAATGAAGTTTTCGAATGAATGCATGAATGAATGTTGCAAACATGGTTAGTATTTATACACACTGTCAAGCGTTCGAAGTCACGAGCATGAGGCCAACGATAAGAATCAAACGTGGGTAAGTTCTAAGGGCTTATTCATCTGTGAAACGGGTTCTACTGATAATATAGGCTCAACACTTCTCTTTGAAATATTATCGGATTTGTTGAATACTCTATGGTCCAATAATATTTTTCAAGAGAAACTCGCCTGATCGTAGTCTCGCATGACAATTATTCTAGGCTTACACCCGAATAATTTCTGCACTACATCCTAAATGGCCAGGATGGGTTATGTGTTCTACAGCCACTCAGCTTCGCAAGTTCTCTTGAAAGCAAAATGTCTTCGCAAATACTTGCTAAACACAAATACCCCCAAGACAACCTCCACTGAGAGAGGGATCTCAAATTAACTCCGTAAGTACTGAGACTTCTCACAAGTTAATAGGACTATACCCCCACCTAGATCTTAAAATGTTTCTTAAATCCGGGTTAGGATTTCTTTCCATCAGATGAAATCGCAAAAACACACAATAAAGAAAAACAAATATATGCACAATATGAAAGCTTAACCCCTTTATTTCTTTTTGAAAACAAAAAATCTTGGTGCTCTGAGCAGAGTCACATTTTTTTTGAAAATCAAAATTTAGCGTCCTCCCCAGCAGAGTCACCATTTTCCTGTTCGCGTTAAAAAGTGACGCGCGAGGGAATCGAATCGGAATTCAGATTCTCTAGCTCGAAATGATTTACTCTTTTTATTTGTTTATAAAGATGCCGCGAACATCAAGCTTTATTATTTTCAACACAAGAAAAGATGATTTAATGATGATGAAAAAGGGGAAAGCTGTTAATACCCTCAATTGATATTGATATGCATTACGACTAGGGCAAACTAGACGTAACGCATTGGGGAGATTCCGAGTAAGGGGGTTTGTTATATAAAGGGAATAGATGGAGCACCCTAAATATATATAGTTATCTATAGCTTTATATATGAATACGTTTGATATGTTTGTGTGTTTTAATTGCTATTTCTATGATTGGGAAAGTTTCTCCTTTGGGATTTTTAAGAAGAATTGATTATGAGGGATCCTAGTGTTTATTATTATTGTGCTCGCAAAGATCTTTGGATCTTCTGCATACATATCCCTTAATGGGAATCAGAGCATTTGTAGCTCGGATCTAAAGGGATCTATGGTTTGTTTGGTTTGAGGGAAAAAGAAATTTGCTCGCCAAGGATGAGACCTTGTGCCTACGTATTCTCAAAAGGATGTTGAGAAAGTCAGAGCAATCGTAGTTCCCACTTATGCTAGCGGAAGCAACGGGATGTTATTAAGAGACAGAGACGAATGTCATCTTAATGAAAAATGTATCTAATCTATTTCATCACATACATTTTGAAAAGATTGATTGATTGAATCTTTCATCGTAAGTTATAGGTGTTTTGCTTGAGTGTACAAGCGTTACCACTTACGAGTTTAAGAAAGTTGTTTTGAAAGATGATTGAATCTTTTAATTGTAAGCATTGGGTGTTTTTCTTGAGTGTACAAGCGTTACCACTTACAGATTAAGAGATATTTTTTTTGTTTGAAAAAAGTTTGAAAAGTTTTTGATTGTGTGTGATGGGATAGATAAGATACTTCTTCCATAGAGATGATAAACGTCTAAATCTCGAGGAGAAATTGATTGGATTAGGGGATGCTTTTAAGAAGCCCATGGGTCCTTGTATTGTTAGCCCAAGAGGAGGCATTCCGAGGGTCATCGAGGGTCCTTGTATGAAGCTCAAGAGGAAGCTATAAGGTATGGCTGGCTTTGGCTTTAAAAGGGGTTTCACCGGGAAACCATCCTCTTTGGATTAAGAGCAATTTCACCGGGAAATTATACTCTCTGGGTTCTATCCTAGCGCGGGTGATTCTTTGTATTGGAAGCCCAATAGGAGGCTGTTAAGAGATTTCCTGGTCTCTTTCTTTGTTTGATGCCCAAGAGAAGGCTAAACTCACTGAGGAGTTCTTTTACGAAGCCCAAGAAGAGGCTGGCTCAATAGGGGAGTGTTGTCTTATATGAAGCCTAAGCGGAGGCTAAACTCAGATGAATGAGTTTTCTTATATGAAGCCTAAGAGGAGGCTGAACTCAGATGAAATGAGTTACCTTGTACAAAGCCCAAGAGGAGGCTAACACTGTGGGGAGCCTAGTGGTTAGTTGTTATGTTATAACTAGACAGTCGTATAAACAAGTGTATGAAGTTTATTCACAGGAATTTATGAAGGAAATATAAACAGATGCATGATGTTTATTTACAAGAGTTTATGAAGGAAATATAAACAAGTGTGTGTAAAACGAACGTTTAAAACGAGCGTAACTTGATTATTTACAAGTTTGAAGGTGTACAAGAAAGTAAATATGTACACGAACGAGTATTTATGTACGAGGAGAGGTGTGGATGTACATAGGAGGGTTGAGACTTACACCGTAAGGGAGGCCCATTGGTTTAAAAGCAGTTTCATCGGGAATAATGCTCCTTTCAATACCAATGGTATTCAGTGTATATACAGACGAAATGGAAACAAACGATCGAAGTTTATCTGTGTTTGAGTATTTATAAAAAGTATCTGTATTATGTACAGGGAAAAGTTTGTATGTATATGAAAAGAATTTGTTATGTACAAGGAAAATATGTATGTACATAAACAATGCTGGGGCTTACACCGTAAGGGAGGCCCATGATCGGTTAAGAAATTTGAGAGAAAACGAATTCGGTTTTATCGTTTAATCGGATCGATCATGGTAAAAGATGCAAGTTTGATGAAAAGCTTTGAAGAATGTTATTTGAAAGTGTTTTTGAAATGTGAAGTTTACTTATAAGAAGTTTTGAAAAGAATCGGGATTCGAAAGCTTAAAAAAAAAAATCACCTTTAAAGGTGTTTTGAAAAGTACTCGAAGTGTCGTTTTCGGCTCGATCAAAATATAATCGGATGAAAGTTTTTTCTGAAAATTTTTGCACTATCATAAAATAAATACATTAATTGACAAGTGTACAAAAAATCACCTCAAAATAAGGAGTTTTGATTGGTTTTTGAAAGAGTCAAAGTTTGAAAAAAATATGGATAGAAAAACAAAAAGTTTGGCAAAAATGGTCCCAAGGCTACTCGAACCCGGGACCATTGGGCAAGGCGTGGCAAGAGAGTTTTAAGAGTGAGCTGGCAACCGCTGGGGCGGTGATACATCCATTAACTTATGCCAATTCAGTTAAATATATTATAAACTCTTATTTTAAATTTGAAAACACGCGCGAACTCCATCTTCGTCTTCCTCAATCCTTCAACCAGCCATAGATTTCTTGTTTCTCAATGAAAACGAATGATGTAAACATCAAACTTGCACGAATTTTAACAAGGAACATGATGGTAGTGGTTAATTTCATTTATTTTTTGTTTAACATGATTGATTTTCCAGAAAACGTGAAGAACCCTAAAACTGAAAATCTTAATTGAAATTGTGTATGGTTGATGAATTGTTCAATTGATTGAGGGTTAATGATCGTGGATAGTGCAGAAAACAAATGGCCAAGAGTTTTTTTCATTTGAATCAAGAAATCATGGAGTTCGAGTTTGAGTTTCTTACCTGTTGAAGCTGGAATCGAATTCGATGAAGGAGTGTTTCCAGTTGAGTTTTTATGATTGCTTGAGCACCAACGACCTTTATGGAAGGTGTATGAATGGTCTGCACTTCATGAGCTTGCTTGAATCTTTCTACCCAAGTCGAACTGCATCTATCTTCAAATGAAACTGGAAATCGATGTTAGAGCTGCTACAGATTGTTGCTAAGGGTCTGCATCATCTCTATGATGTATGTTGATGATGTTTGGATGATCAGAACTCAAATTACTCAAGCCAAACTATGAATTCGAAGTTTAAGGCAGTTTTGGCAAGTTTGAAAATTGGAAATGCAATTTTGATTTTCAGTTGTTTTTAGATTGATTTTAAGCTTCAAATCAATTACATGTGATACTTATAACATGTTAGACACCAAATATTTCATGTTTCTTCACAAATTTTCAAAAATGCAAGATTTCACAATTTGACATAAGTTACTTGAATTTCAAGAATGAAGAGAGAAAGCATGTACTTGCATGGCTTTGGTGTAGTTTGAATGGCAAGCAAGACCTCTATTTATAGGCCATGAGTTCTGAAAAATAATTGAGGAAGTTTGGCTTTGGTAAATTCAACTTGCCTTAGAGGGCAAGGAAGTCATTTTTGCATTAAATGCAAAACGAAACTTCCTTTTAACCATGGTTAATTTTTCCAACTTGATCTTATCTCTTTACAATTACTCTCTTCGGATATTTATCAGCTCTAATCCTCAATTGGCAAGGTGGCATGCTTCTAGAAAGAAAGAAACTCAAAATGACCTATAATTTCAAAGTTTGTACTTGAAAATCATGGATTTTGGAGCTCTAAGTTTCAAATTCAAAAGTATGGCTAGGCTCCATGGATTTGTGAGTTCTTGGACATTTTGGAAAGCTTGTTTCAAGGGCTACAACTTTCATGTTTTGGGTTTTTTCCAATTCAAAGTGGAACTATGTGAAAAAATGCCATGAAGTTTGGAAAAAGTACAAAATTTTAACACTTGAAAATTTTTCTAAGTGTTGAAAATTTTGACTTTTTGTTGACTTTTTCAAATTCTTTGATTTTTTATGATCATGATGGATCATTTGAAGTATTTTGATGATTGAAAAAGTTTTGTCTTGAAAAAGTTGACCAAAAGTCAAAGTTTGACTTTTCTGTGCAGATGAAATTTCATCAGATGTTTCAGAAATTGACTGATGAAGTCTGTGGACTTCTGTGATGTTTTGAATCCAGAAATTAGGTCAAGATGTTATATCTAAGATATGAAGATAAATCTCCAATCAAAAAAGTTATTCATTGATCAGAAAAATCAGAGATTGCACATCCTCGATCAAAACCCTAATTGGTCGATCCTGATAGATTAATGGAAAAAGTTGGATATCTGAGGATCAGAGGTTGATGATTTGATCAAGATAGATCAAAATGAAGTGAGTAAAACTCAAACCCTAATTGGTTGCCTCTTGAATCAGATGAAAATTTGATGGAACCCTAATTTTGACCTGTGAATGCTACACGATTAATTACTCGATTAGTGCAATGATGCAAATGTAAGGTGGTATATTAGGTCAAAAATTGGGGTATGACAGTACCCATAACATTCTGGGTCCTTTCTGGTTAGAGTTTCTGAGGTTCTGTTTGAACCTTGGTTTAACATAAAATCTTTCAGAGTGAGATGTGTATTTTATATCATGTGTGTGACCATAGCTGAACTGTTTGTATAGTGGTTTGTATGTGAAAGTCATTTTATCAACAGATTTGGGTTGATATGTTTCTTTCCCTCTGGGGGTTTCATATCCTATTCCCTTTCTGTTGTTTATACTAACTCCATATATCATTGAAGCCATCTTGCTTCTATCTATGCTTTTAGTCAGAAACTTCTGAAAGCTATAGTCATATTCTAATATCTTTTGAACATGAAGCATTATTTAAACTAGGAACTTCTTGAACTTTTTAAAAATCATTTTTAAGTTTAATGTTATTTTCCTTAAGTTCAACATTTTATGCTTTGAGTTGTTCAATCTCAGATACAAGACTCTTTTTAAGTTTCTTGTATTTGATCTTGAGCTGACTATTATTTTCCAGAAGTTATGATAGACTATCTACCAGTTCAACACGAGAGAATTCAAAAAATACCTCATCAGGTTCTAATTCAGAGCCTGAGTCATCTTCTGTTGTGGCCATGAAAGCTAGGTTGGCATGCTCATCTTCTGAGTCAGTTTCAGCTTCAGAAGATTCTGAGTCGTCCCATGTGGTCATCATTCCTTTCTTTTTCTCAAAACTTTTTTTGGCTTTTCTCTCTGTATCTTGGAACATTCACTTCTGAAGGGTCCAGGTTCTTTGAATTTATAGCATGTGACGTTTCTTTTACTGAACTTCTTGTGTCCAGAAGATTCTCCTCTATCTTCAGATCTTTTGTGGTTTCTAAATTTTTTTTTTCCTGTGCTTCCACATTTGATTTATCCTTCTAGACAACATAAATATCTCATCTTCTGACTCTGAATCTTCAGAGCTTTCTTCCTCATCCTGGACAACATTAACATCAAATTTTTTAGTAGATTTCAAAGCAACCGACTTACCTTTCTTCTGAGGTTCAAATTCATCAAGCTCTATTTCACGACTTCTTAGCGTGCTGATGAGTTCTTCTAAGGATGTAGCATTCAGATCTTTTGAAACTTTGAAAGCTGTCACCATAGGTGCCCATCTTCTGAGTAAGCTCCTGATAATTTTCTTTACATGATCAGTCTTGGTATATCCTTTATCTAGCACTCTCAGACCAACAGTTAAGGTTTGTAACCTTGAGAACATTGCCTCAATAGATTCATTTTCCTCCATCTTGAATGCCTCATACTTCTGAATAAGTGCCAGAGCTTTAGTTTCCTTGACTTGAGCATTTCCTTCATGTGACATTTTGAGTGACTCAAAGATATCATGTGTTGTGTCTCTGTTGGTAATTTTTTCATATTCTATTTTTGAAATGGCACTCAACAGAATATTTCTTGCTTTGTGATGATTCTTAAATTTTCTTTTCTGTGTTTTGTCCATTGCTTTTCTTTCTATCTTGTTTCCATCTTCATCTACTGGGTGTTTGTAGCCATCCAGAACCATATCCCAAAGATCATGATCATAACTTGAAATAAAGCTTTTCAATATATACTTCTAGTATTCATAATCCTCTCCATCAAACATATGAGGTTTAGTGTTGTTGCTGCTGTGATCTGTTGCCATTTGTGTTTTTCTTCTGGATCTTTATCTGACACTATTAAGTGTTTGCATCTAGAACCAAGAGCTCTGATGCCAATTGAAGGCTTAGAAAACACTTAGAAGGGGGTGGGGTTGAATAAGTTTTTCCCTTTTAAAATTTTCTTTTAGTTAACAACAAGACTAAACACACAAGGATTTTTATCCTGGTTCGTTTGAAACTCAAACTACTCCAATCCACCCGTCAAGGTGATTTCGCCTCTCTCAACGAGGACTTAATCCACTATAATAAAAAAATTACAACTACACAACCAACTGTTGTGACTAACAACAATGCACAAGCCAACTGCAAGTGACTAACACCTCTAAGACTCAACTAGTCCTAGCCCTCTTGGGAAATCTGACCCAAATGGTCTCTCAAGGAACAATTCCCAAGAACTTCTAGACAATGAGTTTTCAATTTGCTTCTAAAAAGATTTATCACTTAAAGTGATTTTTATACAAGTTATTTGGCTCAAGAACTTAGAAATAAAACTTTACAGAATAATGATTTCACTTTGGCAACGTAAGTTTTCTATGAACAATTGTTGTTTTTTTTCTTTGAATTGATCACTATATATAGAGCTTCTAAGAGTCTTTCTGTTGCAACTCTTGCGTGTCTTGGATACTGGAAAGCGTATTTAAGATTTCTTAGCTTCACGTGTTTTTGCTTAACCAATGAACATAGAACGTTGAGCCGCTCAAGTACTTCAGTCGTCTTAGCTTAGTAGGGTAACATTACTGTAGCAGGTTTTGTCTTAGAAGATGCCGTACACATAGATCATAATCTTCTGTAAGCCTTGTTAAAACATCTTATAGTCAGAACTTTATCTTGGTGCTTCTATCAGAGGTTTGCGCTTGCATGCTACTATTAGAAGTTGCTTCTAGCATGTGTGGCAAGAAGTTCTGTTCTCATTAGAACTTATAATACTTGTTTTACTCAGCATAATTTTGATGTCTCTATATTATTCAATGTTTGCTTCAGAACATCATTTGAAAAGAAAACAATATTCATCAGAGTATCATATCAATTATAAAAAATTTATTTCACTTGTTATGATCAAAACTCTAAGATATGAGTAGAATGAAACTATATTCTAGCATAATTGTTAGAGATATGAAATATCCAATTTTGACATGAAATTATTTTTATATGTTAAACCTTGTTATGGTTAAGTTACACTCAAAATAGCAAGGTTAAAAAAAATTCATTTCCAATTACGTGATTTTGAACATACTAGTAATTCTCGTTATACAATTTTGAGCAAAAAATAGATAGGTTAAAAGAACTTATCAAAACGAATGTAAATAGAGGAGGAATATAAGTGATATAGTGATGAGTCTTTAGGAGATGTTTTATAGTTGGGACGATCGATTTTAATATTTTTTATTATTGTATTCTCGTTCAAAGTGTTGTGTTTTAACAATATCTATGCACATACGTCGTTTTTGGTATAACTTCAAAATCTCAAGAATAGTGTTTGAGCATCATCAAATTCATCCATATGCACACGCATATAATTTTTTTTTAATCATTCTATCATGAGAAATAGGTTAAGCTTTTTCCTTTAAGGGTTAAAAGAATTTATCAAAATGAATGCAAATAGAGGAGAGATAGAAGCGATTGAGCGATGGGTCTTGAAGAGAAATTTTATAACTTGGGATGTTTTTGACTTCTTTAGTTATTTTACTCTTATTCATAGGTGTCAAGGAGACATTAACAGGTCTCTCATGTGAATTCAAGCCCTTTTGTTTTAGTTTTCAATCACTTAGTAATGGTTTTAAACCGTCACAAAATTTCAGAATTTATTTGTCCACAAAATTCTTGAGTTTTTTTTGGATTCAAATCATTTAGCGGTGATTTTAAACCCCCACAAAATATGCACTGCACAACTTTAGAATAAATAAATTATTATATTAAGTGTGTTTAAACTTCAAACCTACCAATCACATTATAACTTATAGCAAACTTTCATTTCATTAAATAAATTATTACAATGACTGCGTCTAAACTCCAAGCCAAGCAATCACGTTTTAACGTAAAAGAAACGTTCATTTTTCATATCTCAAATATAATTCATATAGTTGATAAATCAAACATACAAGTAGGAAGAAACTTCAAAGTTGACGACTGAGCAACAGTCCAAAGCTTAAGTCTTCTCTTCCACTTATCTAACACATACTTGTAAGAATTGCAGTCATTAATATCATCATAGCATCAAAAATTCATCAACACACGTCATGGCAATTCAACATTCTATACTTTTACTTACTTTTCTTCTTCAATTTTCATCACTGCAATTTCCCTCACTCGGATTATACAATCCCCAAAAAACATACTTCATCAATTGCGGATCAGATTTCGACGTTACACACAATAACAATCTTTATATTGGTGAATCACACCCTACTCACCCTACAAAAATATTCACCAAAAGCTCCATAGCAACAAATAAATCATCAGTGCCTTCACCTCTCTACCAAACAGCAAGATTTTTCTATTCCGAAAATTCCTACGAATTCACAGTAGTCCCAAACAACACCTACCTGCTACGTTTCCATTTCTTGTCATTCTCTTCACCAACTAACGCTTCCACAGCAAATTTCAACGTTTCTGTTCCCAGTTTCTCTTTGATACAAAATTTCGATGCCAAAAACATCATATACTCTCCTTTAATAAAAGAGTATTTTGTCGAAACCAACCAAAAAAAATTCAAAATCACATTCACACCACAAATTGAGCGACGATTTTTACAATTTAGCAACGGTTTTTACGACGGTTTTAGCGACGGTTTTTTATTTAGCAACGGTTTTTACGATGTTTTTAGCGACGGAATTAGAGACCATTTTAGTTATGATTTTGCCACGAGGGACCAAAAGTTAAAATTTAAATTTTTAGGAGGACCATTCTTTAAAGGAAAATTTTAGAGGGACTAAAAACGAAATTTGAGATATTTATAGCGATCAAAAACTTATTTAACCCAAATACTAATAATATTTATAAAAAAATCGAAGACAACCGAGTAACAAATTATGTCATATGAAAAATCTAATTCTTTAAAAAATTATATTTGTAGATTTATGAGACACAATATTGTTGTTCATAAGTTTTTAGACTCTATAAATTATCAAATGCATTTGGTGCTAGAAAATTAAAAGTTTCAAAGACAAATGATATGAACAATGTTGATTGTCAGAGCAAGCTTTTTTATGTTTGATCATTTTACTTGAAGCAGCTTTGAAAATTTTATGTCTTTGTAAAATCGTCGGTCCTTAGTCCTGCCAGTGAAAAAAGTCCAATCAAGTCCACACAAGCATGTTTCTCTTTTACCCACCTGTACACCAGAATATTTGTTGGTTTAAGTGTCGATCTCCCGTCATGTGAGTTAGTCAATAAATTCACAAGCGAATTTTTCTTCCTATATACTGCGATCCGCCGAAATATATCAAACATGACATCTCTATCAAAGCCATGTTAGTATTTGAAATCTGGAAACTCTCTACAATGAATCATGTGTTTCCTATACGTATATTGGCCTAACCCATCAGTAGGAATGACAAGGAGAAATTCTTGAGCATGTGTGGCTTGCAAACAACCAAAATTTGCTTTATGCTTTGTGGCCATGTCAAACTTTACATACATGTCCTTAACAGTTTTACTAAAACATGCACTCAATAAAATATGTTATGCTTTAGGAGGGATGATGTCCTTGAAAGTAAAGCTGCTAAGGGTAAAACCTGAAATTGAAAAACTAAGATCATCTAAACCTCTGTCAAAATCCGAGTCCATACCATATACTTCACTGTCTCTTAATATATGATCATTTAACCATGATTGGGCTCCAGAAGCCACAAAAGCATATGAGGCATCCTCTAGTGTCGACTACAAACTCAAACCTCCACCATTAAGGATAAAGAAATTACCCTAAATTGAAGGTCCCCATAGAAAGGACATCTAATAATCATGATGTCTTCAACTGCCATTTGCAACTCTTTATACAACCAAATAGTTGATTCCACCATATTATTAGGTTAGCACGTTCTTAGAACAAAAAAACAATTTGGAAATTCCCATGTAGGATCGAAGGAGAAAAAGTTCACTCTTAGTATCTCTTAGTTGTGGTAATAGATGCATTAGATCAATGGCTCTGGAAGATATTTTCATGGAAAATACCTTGATAGAGTTGTCATCTAGACTAACAACACCACCAAGCAACTTCATTCCTAACATCATCCTCTCAATGTCAGATGAGAATAAATTCTCACGGTGTTTATTTCCATTACATGAAGGCCAAAAGATCTCAATCTTACGAATTTTCATTTCAAGACCTAATCTTAGACTTGTCTTCCGAATGATGTCATGGGCTTTAGCCACCTGTTAGCCCGAATTTTTGACTAGGACTTTAGGATTTTGGTCTTAAAATACGTTAAACTTTGGGTGATCCTTATGAAAGGGAGAAGGACCTTCGACAAATGCATTGACTTTTCCAGTCGAAGCATAGCTCCATCGAATGATGGTAAGAAAGGGTTTTAGGCACTTTTAGTATAATCCTTCCTGCAAGGAACAATGTTAAAACTAAAATACGCAAAAGGACTTAGTGAAAGTTATGTTGTCTCCATGGTTTGAACTTAAGTCGATCGAAGCCTTCAAGTGGTTAAGAATAAATAGTTTTCTCAAGGACACGTGGAAACTTATCAGATGAAGCATGATTGAATTAGAGACATGGAAAACACAAAGTATCCGTGTGAAAGGAGAAAAGATTTTTTTATGGAAAATTATGTACGCGTTCGAGTTTTTTAATTCCAAGTCATTTATTTCCTTTCAACATAAATTTCTTGTTTTAAAATTTTACCCTTTTATGGATTTCTACTTTCGTTATTCATATTTTATGTTTTTTCGACGTTATCTTCACAAAATCCTTCAAAATAATAATTAAAAAATAGAAAAAGTATAAGAAACATTAGCACTCTGTTCTAAGATTCCCTAGTTGATCTGGATAAACAAATTGGAATACCCGGTTGGATTTTTTTTAAAATCGCAGTATTCGTTGTTGTCATTGTGGGTGTTTTCGTAGTTTTTTCATAACACTAATGTCTTATTATGCATGAAGTTGAGAAGTGGAAATAATTTGTCTAAATTGTCACGTTCTAGCACATATTCCTACACTTATAACCCTGAACAAAACAATGCTCCAAATGTAGATGTAGTACCAACGGGTACCACGTCTCAAAATGTGACGATTTTGTCCCCAACGAGGACATTCGCCGCTATCGGGTGGACGATAATAGTTTTGTCATCACCGTAAATCATCGAGGGTTCACCCCTCCAACCTTTAAGGGCTTTATTTCAACTAGGCGGTGCCACCCCTGGATTCTATCAATATGGCATGCCTCAATCGATGATGAATGGCCTTTGTTCGCGTTAAAAAGTGACGCGCTAGGGAATCGAATCTGAATTCGGATCCTCTGGCTCGAAACGATTTACTCTTTTGATTTGTTTATAAAGATGCCGCGAGCATCAAGCTTTATTATTTTCAACACAAGAAAAGATGATTTAATGATTATGAAAAAGGGGAAAGCTGTTAATACCCTCAATTGATATTGATATGCATTATGACTAGCGCAAACTAGACGTAACGCATTGGGGAGATTCAGGGTAAGGGGGTTTGTTATATAAAGGGAATAGATGGAGCACCCTAAATATATATAGTTATCTATAGCTTTATATATGAATATGTTTGATATGTTTGTGTGTTTTAATTTCTATTTCTATGATTGGGAAAGTTTCTCCTTTGGGATTTATAAGAAGGATAGATTATGTGGGATCCTAGGTTTTGTTATTATTGTGCTCGCAAAGATCTTTGGATCTTCTGCATACATATCCCCTAGTGGGAATCAGAGCATTTGTAGCTCGGATCTAAAGGGATCTATGGTTTGTTTGGTCTGAGGGAGAAAAAATTTGCTCGGCAAGGATGAGACCTTGTGCCTACGTATTCTCAAAGGGATGTTGAGAAAGTCAGAGCAATCGTAGTTCCCACTTATGCTAGTGGAAAGCAACGGGATGTTAGTAAGAGAAACAGACAAATGTCGTCTTAATGAAAAATGTATCTAATCTATGCCATCACATACATTTTTAAAAGTTTGACTGATTGAAATCTTTCATCGTAAGTTATAGGTGCTTTGCTTGAGTGTACAAGCGTTACCACTTACATGTTTAAGAAAGATGTTTGGAAAATATGATTGAATCTTTTAACTGTAAGCATTGGGTGTTTTGCTTGAGTGTACGAGCGTTACCACTTACAATTAAGAGATGCCTTTTTTTTTTAAAAGAGTTTGAAAAGTTTTTGATTGTATGTGATGTGATAGATAAGATACTTCTTCCATATAGAGACGATAAACGTCTAAATCTCGAGGAGAAATTGATTGGATTAAAGAGATGCTTTTAAGAAGCCCATGGGTCCTTGTATTGTAAGCCCAAGAGGAGGCATTCCGAGGGTCATCGAGGGTCCTTGTATGAAGCTCAAGAGGAAGCTATAGGGTATGGTTGGCTTTGGCTTTAAAAGGGATTTCACCGGGAAACCATCCTTTTGGAATTAAGAGCAATTTCACCGGGAAATTATACTCTAAGGGTTCTATCTTAGCGCGGGTGTGTCATACCCCAAAATTTTCCCTCCATCTTCTCAAGACATTCCATACATCCATACTCAAGGATTCCTCAAAGGTTGATCAGACAAACCCTCTCCTAGACAATCAACCCAAACTAGGGTTTGGCAATTCTCAGCTCCAGATGGACTTCCAACATCTCCAATGTTCATCATGCCTCCTCATATGCTTCAAATGTTCTCCATGTCAAGTTTCAAGCTTCACAAGTCAAGTTTCCTCAGACAATTGCTTAGATGGTTGAAAATCAGTTGTATTGGACAAAAAGTCAACTGTGGTCAACATGCAGTCAAACTTCATGATTTTTGGTCAAAATCCTCATTTTGAAGTTACATTCATCATTTGATCAAGGGTTGATCATGATTCATCAAGAAAACTCAAGATTTGCTCAAAAGTCAAACTTTCTAAATTAGGGTTTCTCTGAGAAAAGTCAACCAAACTTTGATTGAGCATAACTTCTTCATACTTTCTCAGAAATTTTTCCACCACCTCTTTTTTTGAAGGAAATTCAATTCTCTACAACTTCATGTCTCACAAGAATGTTCAAAAAATGCTTCATTTGAGAGGTATGGATCAAAACATTATAGGTCCTTTTCAAAGTCAACAAAAAGTCAACATTTTGTTTTGAAGATATATTGAGCATGGAAACTGAAATTGAGATGAGACCAAAAAGGTTGGTTAGAGGACTCTTAGAGCTTTCCAAAAAGTCCAAGAACACTAAAAACTGTGGAAAATTGAGCAAGATACACCATTCACAAGTTGGGCAATTTTTGAGAAGTGCACAAAGAGAGATGCTTCTAAAAATCAAAATTTTTGCAAATGGGCTTACTTTTTCTTCATCCAAACTTGTTCCTTATGCAATTAGGAATATCCAAGCCCAATGCCACGAATTTTTGTTTTATTTTTCTATTTAATTTGGAATTTATTCATTTAAATACAAATTAAATTTAAAAATAAAGTATAAAATCAAAATTAAATACAAACTTGATTTTTCTCTCTTCCTTGGGATCCAAGCAACTCAATAAAGCCAGCAAATTTCGAAATTTGGATTGATATGGCAAGATTTGATTGAAAATTGATCAAAAAAATGAAAATTTGATTTTGTACAAAATCAAATTTGATTTGCATTGATTAGTGATTGATTCTTTCTCAAAACAACTCTGAATCCTTCTACTATATATACACAACTCATGCCACACGAATTAGGGTAGAAATTTTGACTGGAGAAACCCTATTGAAGCTCAAGAAAACTGTGCTATACAAGCAAACTGCAGCCCTAGCTCCAGCCGTTTTCAATTGGTTTTGAGGTGTCCATTGCATTCCTTGATACCTCTGGAGTCGATCCAGACCTTTACATCATTCAAAAGCATCCAGAATTAAGAAATCACGAATCGGTTTGTTCATCTTTATTTCAAAATCGTGTTTCATTATTCATGCATTATTAACGAGTTTTGATGTTTGTTTCATGCTTAGAACGAAGTTTGCAAGCGATCTGGGCAGGTTAATTGCATTTCCATAGCCTGAAACGTGATATGCCATAACTAGGGTTCTTGACCACGATTTAGGGCTTTGCTTAAACGGAAAAATTGGACCACGAGACTGTGACTATTGCATTCGGAATGATGTCCTGAATCGAACCATGGTCTTAGATGTTATTTATATTATGTGTGCTTGATTTTTGATTTAGCCAGGGACGTAGCGTCGAACAATGGCCGACGCTGAGTTTTCAAAAATTCAAAACGAAAGAGATGAAGTTTGGCACGGGGACGATACAACCAGGACGCGACACATGTTCACATTCCACTCGCTCCGATTCAGTGACACGCGTGCACGTTGGCTCAGTTGGTTAAGGCGTTTCCTATTGACAGATACTCTCCCAGGTCCCCAGTTCGAATCTCCCCAGGACCGGTTTTGCTATTTTTCTTTACAAACTCAATTTCTTTCATATTTTCTATATTTTCATATTATTTAATATTTTACATGCATTTTTAATTCTTTTCATAATTTTTATTCATGCATTAAAAATTGTCAAAAATATTTTTCCTTTTGCATTTATTTTCAGAAAATGTTTATTTAATTTATAAAATTAAAAAATATTATTTTGCATGCATATTTATTTTTATTCCTAATTTATCATTTAAATCACTTTTAATTAGTTTTTAATTATTAAATTGCATCCAAAAAATTATTTTAGCATATTTATGTTATTTCCAGCATGAAATATTTTTCTCATTCAAAAATTTGCATTTTTACTAACATTTTCCTCTTATTCGATTTCATCGTATTTTCCGATTTTCTCATCTTTTCACAGGTTATTCCGTTTCAGACGATTTCTTTTACTGTTTTCTTTTTTTTCAATAATGTAATTGCTCATGGGATGTAATAGTTTCAATTAGGGCTTTTATTTTCCGCATTTTAAATTATGTATCTGCCCCAAAGCCATGTAATAGCGTAGGACTTT
The DNA here is from genome assembly GCA_021764765.1 of Vicia sativa. Classification (NCBI taxonomy): domain Eukaryota; kingdom Viridiplantae; phylum Streptophyta; class Magnoliopsida; order Fabales; family Fabaceae; genus Vicia; species Vicia sativa. Next base: position 135,831,444 of record CM038796.1, read on the forward strand.
ATCTTTCCGCACTTTACATTTCCGCATTTTAATTTCCGCACCCTATAAACTGCTAGTAATTAGGCGTGTATGGCAAGATAAAATTGAACATAGCTCATTCTAATTTGCAAGATAACATATCTGAATTTGACACACTCTTTCACACATGCTTCCCTTGGGGTAATTCTCTCTCGTTGCTTTACGAATTCAAATGGTCATGTCCCTCGAACATAGAGGTATTCTAGCACCGTTGCCTTCAAAACAAATCATCATAGTCCCTTCGATACAAAGATCATAGACCCACGATGTCGCCTACGAATACATGATCTTGACCCTCGATTGTTGCCTACGAAAAATGATGATAGTCCCTTCGAATGTGCTAGGATACTTCCTACAAGTTGCTTTCTATGACCATCCGATGTCCCTTCAAATGTCCCGCTTACATCCAACGAATGGAGTTACCTACCAACTAATGGTGTGGATAGCGCTATTCTAAAGGAAAGTAAACAACACGAAAACGAACAATTCTGAGTAGGTAATAAGACTTTTAGTTGCTTGCTCAAATAAAATACTTTTCACACAACACACTTTCATCAAAGTTCAAACTCTTTTCAAAACGAAACATTTCCAAACACTTTGTATACATTCCTACATGAATCATTACAAAGTCAAAGCGAAATGCATTTTCAAAACATTTTTGTCAAACACACAGAAAGCACATTTTTAAAGTGATCTAAAAGCAACTAAGAGCCCGTAGATAACTACGGATGCAAAGGGGTGCTAATACCTTCCCTTTTCATAACCTTCTCCCTTACTCAGAATCTAACGAAGGTCTTTTTCTGTACTTTTTACCTTCCCTTAATTGGATAAAATAAAAGTCGGTGGCGACTCTTGCTATCCGCACATTTGCGATACAAAAACCTACAAAGTCAGCTCACTGTATTACAGGGTGATTCTTTGTATTGGAAGCCCAATAGGAGGCTGTTAAGAGATTTCCTGATCTCTTTCATTGTATAATGTCCAAGAGAAGGCTAAACTCAATGAGGAGTTCTTTTGAATGAAGCCCAAGAGGAGGCTGACTCAATAGGGGAGTGATGTCTTATATGAAGCCTAAGCGGAGGCTAAACTTAGATGAATGAGTTTTCTTATATGAAGCCTAAGAGAAGGCTGAACTCAGTTGAAATGAGTTACCCTGTACAAAGCCCAAGAGGAGGCTAACTCTGCAGGGATGAGTTATCTTGTATAAAGCCCAAGAGGAGGCTAACTGTGGGGAACCTATTGGTTAGACTAGTTGTTATGTTATAACTAGACAGTTGTATAAACAAGTGTGTGTGTGTGTGTGTGATATGTATTCACAGGAGTTTATGAAGGAAATATAAATAATGCATGATGTTTATTTACAATAGTTTATGAAGGAAATATAAACAAGTGTTTGTGAAACGAACGTTTAAAACGACCGTAACTTGATTATTTACAAGTTTTAATTGTGTACAAGGAGGTAAATATGTACACGAACGGGTATTTATGTACAAGGAGGGATAGGTGTACATAGAAGGGTTGGGACTTACACCATAAGAGTGGACCATTGGTTTAAAAGCAGTTTCACCGGGAATAATGCTCCTTTCAATACCAATGGTATTTAGTGTATATACAGACGAAACGGAAATGAACGATCGAAGTTTATCTGTGTTTGAGTATTTACAAAAAGTATCTGTATTATGTACAGGTAAAAATTTGTTATGTATATGAAAATAATTTGATATGTACAAGGAAAATATGTATGTACATAAAGAATGTTGGGACTTACACCGTAAGGAAGCCCATGATCGGTTAAGAATTTTGAGACAAAACGAATTCGGTTTCATCGTTTAATCGGATCGATCATGGTAAAAGATGCAAGTTTTTGATGAAAATTTTTGAAGAATTTTATTTGAAAGTGTTTTTGAAATGTGAAGTTTACTTATAAGAAGTTTTGAAAAGAATCGGGATTCGAAAGTTTGAAAAAAAATCACCTTTAAAGGTGTTTTAAAAAGTACTCAAAGTGTCGTTTTCGACTCGATCAAAATATAATCGGATGAAAGTTTTTACTGAAAATTTTTGCACTATCATAAAATAGATACATTAATTGACAAGTGTACAAAAAATCACCTCAAAATGAGGAGTTTTGATTGGTTTTTGAAAAAGTCAAAGTTTGCAAAAGATATGAAAAAAATTACAAAGTTTGGTAAAAAAATGGTCCCAAGGAGGCTTGAACCCGGGACCTGTTAGGCATGGCAAGGTGTAATGACTTAAGAGTGAGCTGGCAACCGCTGGGGCGGAAATACATCCGTGTATTGTGTTTAAACCAACTAAATATATTTTAAACTGATATTTGAATTCAATAAAAACGCGCGCAAGCCTTGTTCTTCTTCCCCGATCCTTCATCAGCCATGGAATCCTCATTTCTTGATGAAATTGAATGAAATAAACATGACACTTGACCGAAATTTAACAAGGAACACGATAGCAGTGGTTAATTTCATTTATTTTTGGTTTAACATGATTGAATTTCTGAAGAACACGAAGAACCCTAAAACTGAAAAATCTAATTGAAATCGTGTATGGTTGATGAATTGTTCAATTGATTGAGGGTTAATGATCGTGGATAGTGCAGAAACAAAACGGCCAAGAGTTTTTTTCATTTGAATCAAGAAATCACAGAGTTCGAAGTTGGTGTTCTTACCTGTTGAAGCTGGAATTGAATTCTGGGTTTAAGTGTTTCCAGTTGTGATTTTGTGATTGCTTGAGCACGAACGGACCTTATGGAAGGTGTGAGGATGGTCTGCACATCATGAGCTTGCCTGGATCATTCTACCCAAGTCGACCTGCATATGGTTCAAACTGAAACTTGAAATCGATGTTAGAGCTGTTACAGATTGTTGCTAAGGGTCTGCATCATGTCTATGATGTATGTTGGTGATGTTTGGATGATCAGAACTCAAATTACCCAAGCCAAAGTTCAAATTCGAATGATAAGGCAGTTTTAGCAAGTTTGAAAATTGGAAATGCAATTCTGATTTTCAGTTGTTTTTAGATTGATTTTAAGCTTCAAATCAATTACATGTGATACTTATAACATGTTAGACACCAAATACTTCATGTTTCTTCACAAATTTTTAAAAATGCAAGATTTCACAAATTGACATAAGTTACTTGAATTTCAAGGATGAAGAGAGAAAGCATGTACTTGCATGGCTTTGGTGTAGTTTGAATGGCAAACAAGACCTCTATTTATAGGCCATGAGTTCTGAAAGATAATTGAGAAAGTTTGGCTTTGGTAAATTCAACTTGCCTTAGAGGGCAAGGAAGTCATTTTTACATTAAATGCAAAAGGAAACTTCCTTTTAACCATGGTTAATTCTTACCTTGATCCTATCTCTTTACAATTACTCTCCCTTTGATATTTATCAGCTCTAATCCTCAATTGGCAAGGTGGCATGCTTCTAGAAAGAAAGAAACTCAAAATGACCTATAATTTCAAAGTTTGTACTTGAAATTCAAAGATTTTGGAGCTCTATGTTTCAAATTCAAAGGTATGGCTAGACTCCATGGATTTGAGAGTTCTTGGACATTTTGGAAAGCTTGTTTCAAGGGCTACAACTTTCATGTTTTGAGTTTTTTCCAATTCAAAGTGGAACTATGTGAAAAAATGCCATGAAGTTTGGAAAAAGTACAAAATTTTAACACTTGAAAAATTTTCTAAGTGTTGAAAATTTTGACTTTTTGTTGACTTTTTCAAATTTCTTGATTTTTTATGATCATGATGGATCATTTGAAGTATTTTGATGATTGAAAAAGTTTTGTCTTGAAAAGGTTGACCAAAAGTCAAAGTTTGACTTTTCAGTGCAGATGAAATTTCATCAGATGTTTCAGAAATTGACTGATGAAGTCTGTGAACTTCTGTGATGTTTTGAATCCAGAAATTAGGTCAAGATGTTGTATCTAAGATATGAAGATCAATCTCCAACCAAAAAAGTTATTCATTGATCAGAAAATCAGAGATTGCACATCCTCGATCAAAACCCTAATTGGTCGATCCTTGATAGATCAATGAAAAAAATTGGATATCTGAGGATCAGAGGTTGATGATTTGATCAAGATAGATCAAAATGAAGTGAGTAAAACTCAAACCCTAATTGGTTGCCTCTTGAATCAGATGAAAATTTGATGAAACCCTAATTTTTACCTGTGAAAGCTACACCCGATTAATTCTGTTCTGGACTGTTAGTGATGAAATGATGCAAATGTAAGGTGGTATATTAGGTCAAAAATTGGGGTATGATAGCCTTCAGTCGAACACATCGATGTATGCTGGAAAATATAATGGCCACTGAGCCACATATGAATAATAGTATTCGACTAGGAGAGATATGTTATATCCCTCAAACATTACCATCATTAAATACAACTTCTGTAATGTTTCTTAGACAACAAATGGATTAAGGCAAACATGAAATAATGCACCCTCCTACTCAGTAATTTGGGACAATTTTCACCCCATGATCAATAATAAAAATTAGAGGTACGAAATGCTGGCAAATCAAATGGCTAGAATAGCCGATTTCTTCGCCACTCCACAACCTCAACCAAGGCCAACTCCCCAAATTTCGAATGTTAGGCATGGTGAAACACCTAATAATGGGGAAATCCCTTGAAATCAGAGGCAAATACCAAATAGGGATGACGAAGAAATTGTAGGTCAGTATGTTCCAAGGGTAGTGGCAAATAGAAACTAAGATGCCAAACGCCAAAATAAGTATGGTACCCACCATAACATATCAAATGTGGTCGAACAAATTTTGGTTCAAAATTCCCGAGACTATTACAATTGATCAATGATTAGTGTTCACAGGTTGAAAGATGTAAGAATTTGCGTATGAGGTAGGGTTTAAGTTGTTAACATCTACTTTTTACTATGCTCAAGCAAACAAACAGGTTGAAGTTGACAATAAGGTCATAATAGGCTTGATAAAAAATAATGTTGGGGAAAAGCCTAAAAATTTGCACAAGAAGTTGACCAAGTCATATGGGAATGTAGAACTTCCCCAAAGAAGCAATAAATTTGATGCCTTTTCGACTAACGTTTGGTCACGATGCCATACTGCTAGTCGAAATTTATTTGCAGTCGACTAGAGTGAAAAGGCAAGATGAAATTTCATCTAAATATTATTGGAATATGATGTTAATTTAATTATTCGAATTGGATGAAGAGAGATTAGCCACGTTAGACAAAAGAATGTGCATTCGAGTCAGCCTGTCCGGATGTCGATCGAGCCTGTAATGCCTCATTCCTCTCTTTCCACATAGAAGCATGCTGTGAAACTCGACCATGCCTCAAACGCGACGGTCTCTCAAACATATCTCCTGTACAAGCAAGAACAAAACGTTAGCATATGGCTCATAGAGGAAAAAATGAAAAAAAACAATGCAGCAAGAAATATGAAATAAACTTCCGACTTTGTTCTTGCCCAGAAACCGAAATTAAACCTCCGGTTTCTTCTGCGAGACAAAGTTGCGTACAACCCCATCCTAAAATCCTAAATGCGTCCAAAAACACGGATTGATAGTCAAAAACAGTTTACCAATAGTGTTCTAATGACTCCTAATGATATAAACTACATAAAACTACACATTTGAAACCCTATTTCACTAATTTCAATAGAAATTACATAAACTATAAAAGTTTCTTAAAACACTTAATTGATTGACTGTAGATGGGTTGTTGCTTGCTTGATTCTGTTAGTTGTTGATTTTATCCAATGCTTGATGGTTGATGTTGATTGTTTGAGAAAAAAATTTGGTTTGAGAGAAATGGTTGGTGTGATTGAGAGAGTTTGAGTTTGTTTTTTAAAAATAATTGATGTTATGGGGAAGGGAAATGTTCTGGCGCCCTTTAAGTGCATCCAAGATCCAGAAATATACTTACGGTTTGGAATCGGATGTATACTTCCGATTTATACCAAACCATTTTCAAAGAGATTTGTGTTGGTGCACAAGGACAAAGAGAAAAGAACGATGGAATAATGAAAGGGTAAAGACGACTACAAAAGAATAAAGGAAAATAAGGATTGCTGTTTATTAATGAAATAGGAGTACATATTTATACACAAAAAAGCCCAAAAATAAATATGCCGATAAACCCTAATTAAAACCTAATCTTGGTGATCAAGCTAATTAATACTAACAATACAAACTAACAAATACTAAACTACCCTTAAACCTAAACTTAATAATTAAGATAAAGAACCAGAAGTTAAACACTTTTGGACACGACGTCAGAAGTTCAACAACTTCTGACCAACACTAGAACATCAACCAACTTCTGGACAACACCAGAACATCAGAACTTCTGACTCCCCTCAAAAGTTCTGGATATGAATTATTCTCAACAATTTATATGATATAGGGTGCATACCGAAAATATATTTCCAATTTTTAGGAACAATAGTGTAATTTCACGTGGTGTGCTAGAAGTCTACGAGAATTAAAAAACTCACCTACTATTTTCTTATTCCTCTTGTCCATGTTTTACGAGTAACTCCTATTACAAGATCTAACAAAAAAAAAAGGGGGAAGAATTGAAAGAAGAGACAACGAATAAGTGCTTTAAGCTTCAAACCAACCAATCACATTATAACGTACTTGAAACTTTCATATGACTGCGTCTAAACTCCAAGCCAACCACCAATCACGTTTTAGCGTAAAGGAAACTTTCATTTTTCATATCTCAAATATAATTTATATAGTTGATAAATCAAATTTCATAAAGAGAATAATTACTATGCACTAAAATTTTATACACATTCAGTGCAATATAGTCATCTAATAAAAATAAAATATAATTTATAATTTAACAAATTATAAATATCATTGACGGTGAAACTTGGTGTATTTTAATTAAATTCATTTCATAAATACTTTTAGAAATAAAAATAGAAACATACTATCCTAAGCTCAAATATTCATAGCTGAAGACTAAATAATAGTCCAAAGCTCAAATCTTGTCTTCCACTTATCCAATGTCTTCTAACTCGATTCTCCTCCATACTTGTAAGAATTGCAGTCATTAATATCATCATAGCATCAAAAATTCATCAACACACGTCATGGCAATTCAACATTCTATACTTTTACTTACTTTTCTTCTTCAATTTTCATCACTGCAATTTCCCTCACTCGGATTAGTTCCTCATCCTCCAGATGATTTGGATTCAAAACCCAAGGTCAGTCTTACTGTGCTGGTGGGTTCGGTAGTTGGAGGTTTAGTTTTGGTTATTGTTGTGGTGGTTATGTTTCTCTGGCTTGGTAAAATAGGGATACAGAATTTTCCTGAGAGTTCCGATTTGTGGGCAATTCCAGCTCAAACCTCACCTCTACCTAACATAAACCTTGGCCAGAAAATTTCTTTGCTCAATCTTCAATTTGCAACAGAGAATTTTGATGCCAAGAGGATAATTGGAAAGGGTGGTTTTGGAAATGTTTATAAGGGAGTTCTCAAGAATGGAATGACTGTGGCAGTGAAAAGAAGTGTGTTGGGATCAGGTCAAGGACTTCATGAATTTGAAACTGAGATAATGATTTTGTCCAAGATTCGTCACATACACCTTGTTTCCTTAATAGGGTATTGTGATGAAAGTGGTGAGATGATACTTGTTTATGAGTACATGGAAAAAGGGACACTTAGAGACAGTTTGTATAATACAAATTCACCAAGCTTTTTGACATGGAAGCAAAGGCTTGAGATTTGTATTGGGGCTGCTAGAGGTCTTCATTACCTCCACGAAGGAGTGGCTGGTGGAATAATCCACCGTGATGTGAAATCCACTAATATATTGCTTGATGAGAATCTTGTAGCTACTAAACTTGCTGATTTTGGTCTTTCAAAGACAGGTCCTATTGATCAACAATCTTATGTTAGCACAGGTGTTAAAGGAACATTTGGGTATCTTGATCCAGATTACTTTAGATCACACAAGCTTACAGAAAAATCTGATGTTTACTCTTTTGGGGTGGTTCTACTTGAAGTGTTGTGTGCAAGACCAGCCGTGGACATGTCTTGTCCAAGAGGGCAAGTCAATTTGGTCGAGTGGGGATTGCGTTGCAAAGACAAAGGGATACTTGAAGAGATCATCGATCCTTCCATAAAAGAGCAAATCAATCAAAACTCGCTTAGAGTATTTAGTGGGACAGTGGAAAAATGCTTACAGGAAGATGGTTGTGATAGGCCAACAATGTGTGATGTGTTGTGGGACTTAGAATATGCTTTGCAGCTTCAGATAGAATCACACGAGGATAGTTCTAGCACTGCATTTACATCACTTCAATTGCCTAGTGTTCTGCGTTTACCTTCTCTGTCTATACTGATTGAAATGGATGGCATGTCTATTGGGAAGGTTGATGAATCTGAAAATCAGGGTCGATGATGCTAGATAACGTTTCTTGCGAAGCAAGTCAAGGCACAACGAATCGACTCGCAAGTGTCTCCGCTGGAGTAGCTGTTTTTGTAGATATATCTCACTTTTCTGTTTTGTCTTTGTTTCTTTGTACGGCTGCTGGTCTATTCTCAATCGTAAGATAAATGGAATAAAAGAATAATAATTTTTTAGTGGTTATAAGAAGATATATGTGTGATAACATATTAAAATATAATGTGTAACATGTTAAGCTGCAACTTCAGTAATCATACTTGTTGTTTGGTATAAATAAATGTTGAAAGCTATATCGTAAGCCCTTGTAGCCCGGCAATGCTTCATGAAGGATTCTTTAGAGAAAGAATGATGCACAAAATACAAAGGAAATATTAGATTCATGAAAGGATAATATAACAATGTATCATGCAGTGAACCAAAGAAACTTATGTGTTTTACCTTAATATTTAAGAAGATTGTTGTTTGTTTTAGATTTATAATATCCGAATAATAAATAATTTGAAACAAACAATAAACTTTGTTAAAAAATAATAGACAAGACACAAAATAAATAAAATGAATGATTAAATGTTTTGAATATTTTATTCGATAATTTAAATATTTTAATTTTATAGAGAGTTGACGAGGGTTTGCGATCCTAACTATAATGTAGAAACCTGTGTTATATACTTTTATAAAGATAATAGTTGATTTGTTACTCCAACTACAATGTAGAAGCCCACATTATATACTTCTACAAAGATAATCGTTGGTTTGCGACCCCGACTACAATGCAAGTATGCATTATATACTTTTACAAAGATAACCGTCTACAATAGTTAAATCCTAAAGATCTGACATGTCGATTACTCAGGACTTCATACTCTAACTTGCTTCCACGCGTCTTCAAGGATATAACTGCTGAGAAATGAAGGATATAACTGCTGAGAAATCAAGTATCATGTTGATAATTGTATTGATAAGTGCTTTGAACTTCTCAATTGCCTTCAAGAACATCTGTTTCAGTTCCATAATACTTGTCGAAACATCTCTTCACTTAACTTCCTCTTAGAAAATATATTAAGTCCTAGATAACTGGTGACCATGTTGAATCCAACCATCCCGTCGAAAACTGTGACACCCCGATTTAATTCAGAAATTAAATAAATAGGAATTTAATTATTTAATTAATTAAAGACTTGATTATTTATATTTTTAGAATTAATGGGATGAATTAAAGAGAAAAGAGATGGAGGTGTAATTAAGGGTGTGAGGAGTAAATTACTCTACACTTACTAATTACCATTTATTTTATTTTATTGGAATAAATAAAGGAACATTAAAAGGAATATAAAAAGGAAAAGAAAGAAAAATAGGTCTTTTTGGAGAAAAGCTATTATACGTAGAGTTGGAAAAGAGAAGAGAAGAGAGGAAAAGCCGACGCCGAGAGAAATCGAAGATCATCGCGAGGTAAGGGGTGATTTCGTTCGGTTAATATGCTTTATGGATTTTGGGAATCAAAGGGATAATTGGGTATGTTAGGAAGTTTGAATTTTGATGATTATAAGTTATAGGAATAAACCCTATTGTGTGTTGGTGTTTGGAATTAGGATCATTAGTATGTCAAATAATTGATAGGGATGAATAAACCATGTTGTTTGATGTTATAATGGTGTGAAATGATTATGAAATGGTGTTCCTAATGTCCCAATTCGTATTTGAAAGTTTGGAAATGATAATGGATGCAAAATGCTGTCAAAAGTAGCAGAAAATGCTGTCATAGGTCGTGGGAACCGGTTCCCTGTGAGGAGGAACCGAGTTCCCAGTGTTATTTTTCAAAAACGGGAAGTTTTGCACTCAGGAACCGGTTCCTGTATAGGTAGGAACCGGGTTCCATGAGTATTTTTCCAAAATTTTTAAAACTTTAAAAATTCATATTTTCTAAACCGTAACTCCGATTCGAGTGCCGTTTTCGGCGTTATTTCTTAAATTTAAAATACTACTTTTCAAAAATGGAAAAATATTATTTTGCTAAAAATTATTTTAAACAAGTCGAGCTTCCGATTTTTGAAAAGAGTGACTAGTTAGGGATAATGGAGAACTATTACCATTGGTCTAAGTTACCGGATGAAATATTAATGCTTACTATGTTGTATCTTGATATTCATTATGATTGAATGTGATACATTGATGAACTGACATTGTGTGATATATGTTGATATCATGATCTGAGAATTAATGTTGCATGCTTTTATGACGCATGCATAGGCATTTGTTGTTTATGGTTCATTCCCATTGTGCGGAAGTGAACTGGTTGGGCCAATAGACTTACCCGGAGGTTGAGGTAGTGAGGCTGGATTCTTGACCCAATAGCTATGGGCGAATCATGAATTTACACTGTCTTTCCACATGTAAACGGAGCGGTGGGTGAACTCGGTTCACGTTTTGGTACCACATGCATAGAGTCTGCATTGCATATGGGATTGTAACATGCTAGGATGGTTTCCAGTGTTGCAATTTCCATTGTTTGTTATATTACATGTTCATTGTGTGAACTGCCTTGTGAACTGATTATGACTTGTGTTTGGTTAATGGATTAATGTATCTGTTTATTCTGTTGTATTCTAAAAACGTATAATGCATGTTATATTGAATTGGAATCTCACCCTTACTTTAACAATTTCAGATCCGAAGTGATTAGCTGCTTGGAGTCGGTGAGGATAGCTCTAGCATTGAGTCAGTTAGTTAATCCGCGTGTCAGTGTCGTGCTCTGGTAGATGTAACATTGGGGAACGTTTGTTTGAAATTCTTTAATGGAATTCCTTAATGGTTTGAATCATGTTTTGGTTAATATCCTGGAATACTATGAATGATGTATTCGGAATTTTGGTTATGTTTCATTTCCGCTGTTAAACATAATCTTTCGCATTATTTACTTAATAAATCTTCTTCAGTGAAAGCATGACACTGTATTGATCGATTTAAATTGTTTAAATTGTGACGCCTCTTGGATTGTGATTAAAATACTCTGATTATTATTTATAAAACGCGGGTAAATAGAAGGGGGTGTTACAAAAACTCTTTTTGAGATTTTGGACATGTTTTGAGGAGATAATGATCATATTATTTTGGATATGTTCCTGAGGTTTTTCCAAAACTATGTTTACTATGCTTTGTCGAACGCTTTTGGTGGACGTAGTTGATAAATCAAAGAATTTTTAGTAGAGAGACTTCTTAACACTTAGCATTTTTCAACATGGCTATCAATATTCTTCGTTGATTCTTCTAGAGTTAGAATTCTCAGGCTAACAACATGTTAAAACTAAAATTTTGCAAAATAAAAAAAAAGTTTTATCCTCGATTGTTTCACCTATTCAAGATAAAAAGACTACATCTATTACCTCTGCTGACAGTTTAACTTAAGGAAAAATTGGGCGTGCTTTTTCAATTTTGAAAATACAAAATTGATGTTGCAAGGGGTTCAACCCATTATTAATTACACTTTTTTTCTCCGCTAGTCATTCATCATATGAGAAAAATAGCACTCTTTCTATAACACCATTCTTTACCTCGCCCATAAAATTGAGGTAAAACTAATTTTCTAACCAATGTAAAAACACTTATTTATAGTAGAGTTATTTTATTAGTCACTAGTTTTAATGAATTATACATTAACATTTTGTAATTCCTTTAACAAAAACATCAATGTTTTACCGATGAGATTTTACAACTTTAGTTTTTTTTAAAATTTTTTATAATATGAAACATGTGGGGTTTCAAATTTTCACGAGACAGATATTTCCTAAATGCTAGGGAGTAGGAGAAACAAGATCTATTATTAAGGGATCATTCTTAATCATTATAAGTTTCACTTGTTGTTTTTATCTATAAAAGCCTTGAACCCTTTTACGATGAGTGCCTAATTTTCTAAGATTTGTTTTTCCTACATGAATTTTTCCTAAGAGTGTGAACCATGTGTTCCGTTAAGTTTTGTACTTCGTAAGGGAATATTCTCTTAATTATTCAATTTTGTTTATGCTTAATGTATTTCTCTAGTCTACAGAATTTATAAGAACGGTCTAAATAGCAATGAGAAGTAACCATAGATTTCTGTCTCATAATCAAATAAGATTATGAAATTGTTTATATTTGTTAGAGATATGGAATATTCAATTACGATTCAATTATGATATGAGATGATTTTTATATGTTAAACCTTCTTATAGTTTAAGTTAGGGTCAAAACAGCAAGGTTTAAATAATTTAAATTTTTTTCTTTAATCTCCATTACATTATTTGGAACATCAAAATAGTGGTTTGGAAGTTATATCATTCATTAAAAACTTTTTTTTTTAAAATATAAGTTTTATGAATTTTACAAGATTCTTTGTATTATTTAGGTTAAATTCATTTGAATACTAATTTCTCCTTTTTTGTTTTTGTTGGGTTAATCTTATTTTTTAAACAAGAGTACCCCAGTACTCTGTTTATATAATATCATTGCTTTCAAAAAGGAAAAATCTTTTATTTGGTATAAGCGAAAATTTAAATTTTAATATATAACTTCCTCTATCTTAAAGTGATTGTCATTTTAGTAAAACAAAATTTAATTATTATCGTGTACATTATTTGCAACACATTTATAAAATTAATTTAATAAAAGAACAATGAATTATGATAAAATTAAAAAAAGAACAATATCTTATAATAAAATTATTATATTCATCATTTATTTTATTTAAAACCGATGAAGTATTTGAAAGTTTACAAAAATATGATATTTAGTTTTTATATAAATTGATGTAAGTTTTTAAAAATAAATTCTTAGGTGATCATGTTAAGTAATTCAGTATTAATTGATTTAAAGAATAATTTGTTTTTAAAAATAAAATAATATTAAAATTGATTTGGTATTAGATAATTCTTTTTTTTTTCTCTTATCATCGCTAATATAGTCCAATCTCCTTCCAATCTCAATCGTCGTTATTCTCACTATTAAATTCAGCGTCAATTACCACTGAATAAACTAACGATTGGTGATAATAAATATCTTTATTTGAATGAAAGAAGATATCTATACCCAACTAAATTCAAGGGATACTATAGTGTTCAACTTTTTTTTTAATAGTCATGCTAACTCAATGCCCTTAGGGCATTTTTTTAAAGATATCAAATAAAAAAGTATTATTTATAAAAAATCAATTAGTTTAATTTTTAATATATTAATTACATGTATTGAAAAAAATATTATTAATTTAAGTATTTAAATAGTGCCCAAAGCACTTATTAGCTTCCTTTTTAAATGGCTAAATTGATGTATCAATTGAAGCCAAGCGCCTTGACCAACTAGGGCTGTTGCATTTGTTGGAAATGAAGGAAGAAGAAAATTCAAGGTGCATTTGTTGAAAAATCACCATCCAAAGACACCTTTAATTAATAATAAAAATAGAAAGAAACAAGAAAGAAGAAAAATCAAAGCAAACGAATTAACCACTAACCACACATACACAGCTAAAGTCTTCCACTTATCTAAGTATTCCCAACTGTCTACTTCTACTCACAACACTCCAAACCTCAAGTCTTCTTTTCCACTCATATAACTCTTCTTCATTGGTTCCCCTCCATAGCAGTTATCATCAAAACCATGGCAATTCAGCACTCTATCATTTTACTTGCATTTCTTCTTCAATTCTCATCACTGCATTTTCCCTCACTCGGATTATACAATCCCCAAAAAACATACTTCATCAATTGTGGATCAGATTTCGACATTACACAAAATAATCTTTATATTGGTGAATCAAATCCTACTTACCCTGATACAAGATTCACCAAAAGCTCCAAAGAAACTAATCAATCTTCAGTGCCTTCACCTCTCTACCAAACTGCTAGAATTTTCCATTCTGAATCTTCCTACGTATTCACTACCATCCCAAACAGCACCTACATGGTACGTTTCCATTTCCTTTCCTTCTCTTCACCAACTAACCTTTCCACTGCTAAATTCAATGTTTCCGTTCCCGGTTTCTATCTGTTACAAAATTTCAACGCAAAAAACACCACCAACTCTCCTTTAATAAAAGAGTATTTTGTCAAAATCATCAGAAAAACATTCCAAATCACTTTCACACCTCAAACCTCATCATTCGCGTTTGTTAATGCAATAGAACTCTTTATGCTCCCCACTCATTTTATCCCCGACTCAATCACGCGTTTCAATTACATCGGTTCTACCACCGGTCCAGGCCTATCTACTTATAGTTTACTCTCGCGAGCTTTGGAAACCAAACACCGTCTTAATGTTGGAGGTGAAACTGTCCCTAGATTAACTGATAACTTATCGAGAGATTGGTTACCAGATGACAGTTATATAACTACTCCACAAAATGCTTACAATGGTAACTTTAGCGGTGATATAAAACGCACTGCAAATGATGAATCTGATGGTCCAAATTCAAATCAATATATTGCTCCAGATATTGTTTATCAAAATGCCAAAGAATCTAAAAATGGTTCTAACGGTTTAAGCATAAGTTGGAGTCTTCCTGTGGAGAAGAATATTGATCATTTTCTTAGGCTTCACTTTTGTGATCTTTTGAATCCACAGCCTGGTCTTACAACTTTCCTTCTCTACATTTATGACACGTATGTTCAAAATGTAAATGATGACGTGGAACTGTCATTTGAGTTGCGTGATCCTTATTATTATGATTATGTGGTTCGCTCCGATAGCTCTGGCATATTGAAGGTTACCGTAACACCTAATGCGACAGATTTTAAACCAAACGCATTTTTAAATGGGCTAGAACTAATGAAAGTGATTGAGTCGCCAGGTTTAGTTCCCGCAGATTATTTGGATTCAAAATCGAAGGTCAGCCTTCCTGTGTTGGTGGGTTCGATCATTGGAGGTATAGTTTTGGTTTCTGTTATAGTCTTTGTGTTTCTTTGTAAAAAAAGGAAACAAACGCCTGATGAGAATTCCAATTGGTTGCCAATTCTAGCTGCTGCGGGAGGAAGTTCTCACAGTAGATTAACTGATGGCACAACAACTCAAGGCTCACCTTTGCCTAACATAAATCTTGGATTGAAAATCTCCTTGCTTGATCTTCAACTTGCAACCGAGAATTTTGATGCAAAGAGAATAATTGGAAAGGGTGGTTTTGGAATTGTTTATAAGGGAGTTCTCAAGGATGGGAAGAGTGTGGCAGTGAAAAGAAGTGAACCAGGATCAGGTCAAGGACTTCCTGAATTTCAAGCTGAGATAATGGTTTTGTCCAAAATTCGTCACAGACACCTTGTTTCCTTAATTGGGTATTGTGATGAAAGGTTTGAGATGATACTTGTTTATGAGTACATGGAAAAAGGGACACTTAGAGACAGTTTGTACAATAGAAATTTGTCTAGTTTTTTGAGTTGGAAGCAAAGGCTTGAGATTTGTATTGGTGCAGCTAGAGGTCTTCATTACCTTCACAAAGGAGCAACCGGTGGAATCATTCACCGCGATGTGAAATCTACAAACATACTGCTTGATGAGAATCTTGTAGCTAAAGTTGCTGATTTTGGTCTTTCAAGGAGTGGTCCTCTTGATCAGGATTCTTATGTCGTCACAGGTGTTAAAGGAACTTTCGGGTATCTTGACCCAGAGTACTTGAGATCATATCAGCTTACAGAAAAATCTGATGTTTATTCATTTGGCGTAGTTCTACTTGAAGTGTTGTGTGCAAGACCAGCCATTGAACAGTCACTTCCAAGGGAACAGGTGAACTTGGCTGAGTGGGGAGTTTTATGCAAAGACAAAGGGATGATGGAAGATATTATCGATCCTTCCATTAAGGGACACATTGATCAAAACTCACAGAGAAAATTTAGTGACATAGTGGAAAAATGCTTACAAGATGATGGTTCTGACAGGCCTTCAATGGGAGATGTGTTATGGGACTTGGAATATGCTTTGCAGCTTCAGAGAGGTACAATACAGAGAGAACCTCATGAGGATAGTTCAAGCAGTTCTTTGGTATCAATTCAATTGCAAAATGTTCGCCGTTTTCCTTCGCTGTCTACACTGAGTGAAAACGATGACATGTCTATTGGAAGGGTTACTGATGAGTCTGATACTGCAGCGGATACTGTTTTCTCTCAATTGAAAATTGGTGATGGTAGGTAGGACTTCGCGTGAAGTCCTCCAAAATATAATGACCCACTTGTCTGTTTTGTCCATGTTTCCTTGTATTTTTTCTTGCTTAGTTAAGGTTGTTGGTGTATTCTCAATTGTAAGATTAGTTACTATGATGTCTATTTCTGATGCTTGCAATAAACTATAGGTAAATTATGTGCAGCACCTGTTTGAATGCTTGCTCCAATGTTTATAGTCTATAGTGTGGGCAGGAATGGCCAATGGTATGTACTAGTATGTGATATCAAAATTTTAAGAATATGAAAACACCATTTTATAGTAAATATAAGATCAATTGAAAATATATACATCTATTTGCAAGAAAGTTAATCAATTTCCTCCTTCTCTATTTGTTGATCTTATTCAATCACATAAAATAAACATGAAAGTAAAATTAAATAAAAGACCATGTCATTAATTAAACACATCACATATTAATTATTTAGAATTTAAGGCATAATGTTTACAACTTAGTTTCAGAGGTGGTTCTCTGGAATGTTTACAAGGACTAATCTAGGAGGACTTGAGACTTATAACAGCATACCTACTATCTAAGCGGATGAGCCTCGGCATCATGAACGTGAGAATAATCCCAAGGCTCGGACCTACGAAACAACTTTGGGGTTCCTGACCCTCAATCACCATAAGAATTAGCTAACATATTCTATTTTAGTAAAATTGGAGATAGATTAGTTCTGTAAACGGTGTCCCGCTTACCTTGACCTACTCATCTCGTGTATAAACGGAGAGTCCGCCTAGCTAGGGTGAACCCTATATCCCTAATATTCTCACTTAATAAGTATAGTTGTAACAAATTCAATGCACACGATTATTGTTTACAGTAAAATTGGTAAACAAGCGCAAGTTTTTCCAAAGGTTACTTGCAGGTTCAATTAGATTGATCCTAAAATATTTTGTGAAAATCTATATGATTTTTATGTAAAAGTGAAGACTTTGACAGTAGCGAAATCTTTGAGGTAAGTAAAAAGATTAAAATATGAATGCAAGAGAATGTAAAAGGTTCCGACAAAAAGTAAATGCATAAAAGTAATTTGATGTAAAAGGCTTTGTATTGATAAAGATGGTTGATTGCATATATCATACTCGGTTAGACTCTTTTCTCACTTCACTCGATACTTTGAGTATATTAAGTTTTGCAGTAATTTTAACACATTGAAATCTAACACTAGAGTTCTTATTTATACTGAAATCTAAATAAGTGTAACAAATGATACTTTCTCCCAAAGTTGAAACGTCTTCGTTGGCATGCACTTCGTCTTTCACTTGCTTTCCGCCTTCAGACGCAGATAAGGCCAAAAAGAATTAGTCTAACCTCGTTTAAATCCCAACTTCCTTATTCAAAATGTCTTTCGAGTTACTCTAAAAATCACTAAATCCTAAAGACTACTGTGCGTATAGGAACTTCAATACATTCCTTTGAACATGTATGTCGAAATTTCTTCTAACATGTTTGTCGAAAACTACCAATATAATTAGCTAAATTTCTCCAAGCATTTCTGTAAACTCCTTCTTGATATGTCGGAATTAAGATATGTCGAAAATCCATCTCACAAATTTCCCCACAAAAATTTCATTTTCGACCAATGGAAGAAAAGGGACATTTTTTAATGCCTCAGCGTCGTAATTAATAATGTACTGATGTCATGTGTAACACCCCCTTCTAATTTCCCAAATATATTATATATATATATATATTATTAATCAGAGTAAAATAAAATGCATAACAAGAAGACGTCACATGATATTTCTTTCAATATTAAAATCATACATGCGCACTGGTCATAATCATAACACATATTTGAATATTATGCTTTAGAACAATTCATGCATTTTTACAACGGATTATTTCTTATTCACAGATACTGTCAATGATTACATCCCATACTATAACCATTGGATGAAAAACGATGAATCCATAACATAATCAAGTCATTAGAATGCATACATCGACACCAATGCCATATCAAAATAGTATCTCAACATACACATCTAAAATATATGAGAATTCATAACAAATATCATCAAAGCAGAAATTCAGATAAATTTCGTGTTACATGAACAGAGCAATGACTCAACTACCTAGTAAATAATAAACTAGCTAGACTCCTCAACTAGTCTCGTGCGAAGCATCGCTATCCTCGTAACCTATACGTTACCCACATAGAGGCAACATCATAACAGAAGGGTGAGAATTCACATCATTATCCAAAAGTATATAAATGGAAATAGTATATAAACAAGATCTATTCACGGATTCCACACACTTTAAGTGATATTCCAAGATAACATGATTATACAAACATTCCAAGTATAACATAGTCATATTTATTACACATAACATAAATGTCATCCATCTAAATGATTTAATTATCCATACGATTAAACATCACAATTTCATTACACACATCACATATTCAATAATGACTCATGTGACAACCATGAAATGTGACTCAATATGCATGTGGTACCAATCTTGGAAACATTTCATTAATCCCGCTTCAGGTTCATTATCATAGAATCCAAGGCACTTCTGATTCGGACAAGACCAAAAGCCTCCGCTACTTACCCAACGGGGTCGAGCCAAATGTGAACCCAACCTTATCCATCATGGATCGAGCCAATTGTGAACCCAAAGTTTCACCGCTACTTATCCACGCAAGGATCGAGCCAATTGTGAATCCAAAGTTTCACCGCTACTTATCCACACAAGGATCGAGCCAAATGTATGCATGTGCAACTCATCAAGACAACATATGTAAATTAAGATTATTCATAAAACCTCAATTATCCAAGCACATCATCACCATTCAACTCATGTGAATTATCCATCAATTGCACATCATCATATTCCAACAACAAAATTATTACATGTATCATATACATATCACCACATATAACCAATAAAATTATGACATACCATTCCACCAATTTTATTCACAAAATTCAATTAAGAATAGCACACACTATATTCAAGTAATCATCCATACATTGAAATAGTATTCGAATCAATCCAAAGCACATTCAATCACGATCAGATCAATTAATCACATATATGAAAATACTACAATAAATATAATCATATAAGATTTCATGTCAAAAGATACTAAACATAACATTTTTCATTCCAGGTCACGCTAAACCCGACCTATCGCGCTAAACGCACCTCCCTAAACAAACAAACGCAAAAGTCAGAACATTTCGCGCTAAGCGCGGTCTGCGATACTGTTGAAAAATATATTTCCGGCAAATATTTTATATCGTATCCACAGAGATTGGGTGATATTGTAACCCCTGTTTTAATTAATATTATATTATATTAATATTTTCGAATTACCGATCGATACTTATTTTGCGACGAGATTAAATATATTAATCGATATATATGATAATATATTTGGCGACGTTTTGTTCGGTCCGACTTTTATTCCGTTCGGTTCGGTAAAATATTATTCGGACCCGATATTTAATCCCCCGGAATTCTATTAATAAATTGAGTTAATGATATAATTAAGTTAGGGGTGTGGGGAGCAATTAGTGAGGATTGAAGTTTCACCCTTGTTGCTAGTAAGAAACACATTATAAACCATTTCTCCTCATTTTCCTTCCATTCAAAATACCAAAACCAAACTTAGAACTTGGAAGCTAGTAAGAATTATAAAATCATTTTCTTTCCCTTTTCCTTCCATTTTCCTACACCAAGAAAACATAGAGGCATGGAGAGAAAAAGAGAGGGTTTTGGAAAGAAGAAGAAGAAGAGCAAGAGAGCAAGAGAGGAATCTTGAGGTTGAAGTTATGGAATCATCTTGGATCATCCAATCTCTAGAGGTAAGGGGTTTGATTTCTCTATCTCATATGATTAGGTTTTGATGGTTGTATTTTGGATTTGGGGGTAAAATTGATAGTTGATTTATAGGGTTTTGTTGGTTGATTGTTGGAATGGTTTAGAAAAGTTGGATTAGGAGTATGGTTTGTGGGTGTATTAGGTGCTAGCTTGTAGGAATTAAGAGTATTGAAATGGGAAAGAAAACCATGGTAGTATAATGAGAAAAACTCAAAAAGATGAACTTTTCACACAGGTCCATCAACACGGGCCGTGTTGATTAACACAGCCCGTGTTGTCCTCTTGTATAAGGAATTTTGGTTGTCAGGTCCATCAACACGGACCGTGTTGATCAACACGGGTGCCCGTGTTGATTCACTGACTTTGGGTTTTTTTTAGTGTTCTGGTGGCTTTTCAACAAGGGCCGTGTTGATGCACACGGGGGCCCGTGTTGATGCATCTGTAGCCTCCAAAATTCTGATTTTTTGCACTTCCTTTGGAACCCGATTGTGTTCCGATTTTCCGATTTCGGTAAATTCGACGACGAAGCAAGTTGCTCCGAATTCAACGAAAATTGACGTGCTAGCTAAGTTCGACGTGTAGAACGTAGTGGTGAGGTTAGTTTTTAGAAATTACGAGTTTTTAATAGATGACCCGAAATAGGCCAATATACGGTTAAATTGAATCGAATTTCATTTTAGTGGATTTAGGACACGTATGGACAATCCAATTGCGACATTGACGATTATGATTAATGCCGGTTATTAGGAATGACTTTCGCGACGATTATAGGGGTTTGACTATTTTTCCGTATTCGGAATTTAGTGAGTAAATCGATAATGATGTGGTCTGATTAAACATAATGTTGCGACGACGTATTACTTAATGAATACTTGTGATATGCGATGTGATGATATATGTCTTTGTATATGATGATGTGATGATTATATTGATGTTGTTAATAAATGCTTCCGATTTATGAATGCATGACTTTTAATGATGATGAATTATTAGTGATGTTTTGCATAATGCAATTATGATGCGATGATATATTTATCTTGATGTGGATAAATCATGGCGACGTGGGCTTTATACCAATTTTGATGAGTGATGATGGTGTTTTGTGTTGTGTTGTTTTATTGTCGAGTCACATACATTGCATTAGCGATGATGGGCTTTTATGCCAAGACGAGGCTTTTATGCCAAGCGACGAGGCTTTTATGCCAAGTGTTCCTAATTATGGACAAAGCGACGGGTACCACATGCATAACATAGTCGTGTCTCATGGAGTCGGTTAAGTTTATGTTTGAGTTGTTTGGCGTTGGGTTTTTAATTGATTGACAATGATTGAATTGCGATGATGTATGATGCTTTGTTTGGTGATGATCTTTACGATGAACATGAAATGAATATAACTTGATAATTTCATGATAACTAGGCGATGAATATAAATGGTGAGTTTTGTGATGATTTAATTTAGATGAAATGCTTAATGCAATTATGATGTGATGATATTTGTGACGATGGGCTTTTATGCCAAAAGCGACGATGGGATTTTATGCCAAAAGCGACGATGGGCTTTTATGCCAAAAGCGACGATGGGCTTTAGCCAATTTGTGATGATTTGTTTATGTTGTTCATGTTGTTAGCATTGTTTAATGTTGTTGGTTGATGTTGTTGTTTATGATTGTCGTGTTAATTAGAGATGTATTAGCTTGCGACGATTTCGTGGTGACAGAGGTTTACGTGTTGTTGTGATGATTTGTGCCGATGATGCTAATGCGATTAAGTATAGATTATACACTTTAGAATGACGATAAGAGTAAGTGAGGTTTGGATATGTGTCGGAATGCACTTATTAACTTATATCCTTTACAATTCCAAAACTATATATATATATATATATATATATATATATTATCATGCCTTTAATTATATGTTTTGGAGTATCTCACCCTTTACTTGTTTCGTCGTTACCTTTATATTGGTAACGTGCAGGTTTTGAAGACGAAGTATATAGTTGCTGTTAGTCGAGTCGGTGTCGCTCTGATACGTAGCACTCGGGGGGAAATATTTATGTTGTCTTGTTGTTGTTCTATTGGTGTTATTCCTTTATGTATAAGATTCATACTTTATGAAAATATGATTTTATGAGGAAATTTAATAAAGAAGATGTTTTGATTTTTAAGAATCAATTTATGATTTCCGACGATGCTATGTATCCGCAATTTATAATTTAAAGCAAAATGTTTAAAGTGTTTTATATTTGAAGGTGTGATGCCTCAGTATTGAAATTGTGAAATTTTAAATTACTCTGATTTTTGCGTATTAGACTTTGGGTAATATTGGGGTGTTACATTAGTGGTATCAGATCAGGTCGGTCTGTCGGCCAGGTTATTAGTGTGTTTAACCCTGTTGTATACGACATGTGTGTGAAACACTGTCGATACTTGCTTGTTTCTAATTGTTTGTCTGCAGAGATGAGTTTGAAACAAGTGGGGGAGAAGTTTTACTTCTTGGTGGCGCTTGTGGCTTAGGATGGAGCCTCAAGCAGTGTTACGCTTCGGTAAGTTGTAGTGTAAGTTTGAAGATGCTATTGTAGTTTGGTAGAGATGGTTTATATCACCATCATGATTGTCGACTGTCTATTGACAAATTGAGGGACTGATCATCCTTAATATCTTATTGATAGTAGTCAGGAATTATGTTGGTTGGGATAGACTTGTCTTGCCAGCTTAATAGTGTATGAAGCAGATGTGTTGGCACAAGGCGGTGCATGGTTACTTGAGTTATGAGCGAATTCGGATTTTGATGAGAAACAAGATTTTGGAAAGCGAGCTTCTTATTGTGATTCTTCCGAAGCCTTTTATGGAGATGTGAGTGAATTACCGCAGTAGTGCGAAGTGAAGTTTTGATGGATTTAGTTTCTGGAACTAGATGTGATTCGAAGTATCCTTAAGGGATGTTTACTTCTGGATTAGAGTTAAAGAGTCAACTTGAGGATTGGTTTGAGCAGAGTTGTTTATTCGAGCGGGTCACCGTGGAGTGCTACCATTGTGTTGTTCGAGAAGAGGAAAGGTTGCCCGAGTGGTGTGTTGTTTGCAGTCAAGGAATGAAGTGGATATTGGGGGCAAGTGCCTACTTCCGAGGATTGATATTTGGATGAACCAGTCATTTGGAGTTATGTGTTTAGTGAGATTGATGTGAAGTCTGGCTGTCTACAGATTAGAGTGAGGGTTGAAGATGCTTAGACAACGTTTTTCAAGATAGTGTATGGTCCTGGCGAGTAATTGTTGATGTCATTAGTGTGACTTATGCGTCAGGTATGATTTTGGGATGTTCGGACGGTACTCTCATGAGTAGCTGTAAGAGTTATTTCGTGTTCATGGATATTAATTGGTTCACATCAAGTCAAGGAAATTGTGGCAGCATCCAAGCGTTGCGTTATCAGTAGTGAAGTTAGACTAGTGCATGTTGAATATTCTAAAGATAGAGTTTCGAACTGTTGGACGCAAGTGCCTTAAGTAAGCGACTTAGACGGTGATATTATGGACAGTTCCGCGAGGATTTATTTTGTATCTTGCAAAAGACTTCAAGTGAGTTATTTTAGAGCTTAGAAGTTCTTTTGTTTTGGATGGTTAGCTTTGTGAGTTTGATGGAAGATGTTTTTATAAGTTGATATTGATCGTGGGTACTTTGTGAAATTCCTGGCAGCAGATACGTGATGTCACAGAGAATGTTATGACACACTATCTGACACTCTGTTAACAATTCACACAATAAATTTAAACAGCAGAAAAGAACACAATAAGTTGTTTACCCAGTTCAGTGTCTAACTACACCTACATCTGGGGGCTACCAAGTCAGGGAGGAAATTCACTATTAGTAGAATTAATTCAGGAATAAACCAACCAGTTTATCTCCTTCTCTTAAAACCTACTCAATGCAACTTCAATCTAAGTCCTACTTAGACCTGAGTTCCTACTCACTCCCCCTCAATCACAGCAGTGATATCAACCTATTGAATAATTGAATTGTGAAGACACACTTCAATAAACTATCTTGATTTTGCTTCACAGCTTTAATCAAGAGACAAACACTCGTGCTTCAAAGCTTTGAGTGATAAACTACCCTTACAAACAAATCCTAGTCCAAGGCACTTATCAATTGATAGTAGCTTGACTCACAAGAGAAACTAGAATTACACAAATTACAACCTGCTAAGTCTTCAATACAGTTCAAGAGGCGTAGCAGCAGTGTAAGGGTTGAATTCCTTTTATAGAAGCATTCCTAAAACTTCAGTTTTGGGCTTCCATAAAGATAGCTAGGGTTCACTTAATTTAATCCTAGAAACATGGTCTTTTCAACAACCAATTTAGGTTTAACTAAGATTAACCTAGCAGCCACGTGAGCATGCATTTTAATAACAGAAAAACATAATATAGCAGCTCAACAAACTTCTTGAAAAGTCTCAGGAAAAACAGATTCTGCAGAACAGAATGTCACACTGAATGTCATAACATCTGTTATGACATCAGGATATTTTCTGCAGAATTTCCAGCACAGCTTTTAGCTTCCAGTTCTGAGCTGTCCTTTAAACATCCTTGTCAAGTAGGATTTATCTTCAATCTCTGAATGTCATGACATTTATCAAGACATTGCCATAGCCTAGTTTTACCAAAATTAATGCCAACTTAAAACACTAACAAACTCCCCCCTTGGCACATTTTTGGTTAAAACTACTTAAGTTATCAGAGTACCTATGCAGCAGAAGAATAAACTAGTTCTAAGTTATCCTAAGCTTAAAGAAACTAGAACCTAGAGATAAGATAAATTCTACCCAACAGAAATCCCAAAATTCCCACAATTGCCCACATACAAATTTAAAAAGCCATACAGTTTCCCAATTTCCCAATACAGTATCCCACAATATTTCTTCTCCCCCTTTTTAGCCACAAAGGGGCCAAAGGAATCAATACAGGTACCCCAAACTTTCAATCATATATGAAGCAAAGTACCAGCACAATGGTTACAGTTATATCTCAGTCAAGGATTACAAATCTGTCAACAAAATAATTACAATTTTCCAGAATACAAACCAGAAAAAAATAGGGGAAACAGGATTTACACAACAAAGCAACAGAAAATAATGGTCAGACTTCCATCTCAAGTGCTTTCTTCTCCAGAAGGAACACTATGAAAGGAAGCATCTTCTCTGAACTCCCTTCAGCTCCATCCATCTGAACATCCTCATTTTCAGCATCACCAACAGCCACATCAATAGCTATCCCTTCATCCTCAACCTCTGTGTCCTGCTCTAGTTGAGAGATCAGCTCCTCAAGGCTTTTCTTTCTTGCTTCAAGCTCTTTGTAGGTAGCTTTTAGCACAACTAGGACTGTTGCCTTTTGAGAGGTTGCTTTGACATTGGTTGTCTCACCAGATGTCATGACAATGTCTGAGACATGTCTGCCTTGAAAAAGTTTGTAGTGGAATCCAAGAGCAGGGGCTCTTTTGCAGACTACATCTCTTTCAGCTAGTATATCAGGAAATTGGTCAGTGATAATTCCACACAGCAGGGAGGGAAAGGCTATGGGTCCTTTGATAGCATAGCTTTCAGCATGCTTGAGGGTCTGCTCAAATATATAGGATCCATAGTCAAATTTAGCCTGAGTGCCTACTGCATATATGAATCTTTCCAGTCCAATGGAGATGGTGGATTTGTGATTGGTTGGGACCTAGTTAGCAGCACCAATCTTATGCAGGATGGCAAATTTGACACTCAACTTGCTTGCTGAGAGTTTTCCCTTCAGAGGCCATTGCCTTACTTGTTTGGCAGTGAGGGTTTGACAGATCTTGTTGTCAGTTTCCTCCAGCTCTGGCTGAGCATCATCAGATTTACCCAGGAATCTGTTGATCACACTTGGAGAAAAACCCGACTTTCCTCCCCCTTACAAATACAGTCTTGTAGTCAGCAGACCTCCCATCCCCATAGCCACCAGACAAGTTCACAATGAACTCCTTCACTAACACTTCATAACAATTTGAGAACTTCACCACAGTTTTCATCAACCCAGCTTCTTTGATCAGATCAATCACATCCTTGCATTAAAGAGCACTTTGATTCAGTTCCCTTTCAAGTGCAATTCTCTTCAAACACACATATTTCCACCTGTTAGCATTCTCAGGGTGGTGGAAAGAAATGTTGTCAATTGCCACTTCAGGGACTTTGGACAGTTTCCAAAGAGAAGGCTTCTTTCTTGGGTGAATGTCTGAGACATTCTCTTCGACATTAAAATCAGAATCATCATCATGTTCTGAGGGTTCAGGTGACTTCCTATACCTCCAATAGTCTTCACCTTACTCTTCCTTTTGGAAGTTCCAGCCTGGTCTTTCCCAGATTTTTCTTCAGTTTCGTTCTCAAATCTAGGAGTCTTATGAGCAATTTTAGCAACCTTTTTCTGAGCAGAACTTGGAATAGCATTGTGCTTCCCTTTCCTATTCATCACCCTATTAGCAATGCTGGTATGAACTTTTGCTATGAGGTCATTATCAGAGAACTCCTCATCTAGATTGATGATATGAGAATCAACATTCTGATTAGTGTTTTTCTCAGAAGAATCTTCCAGGTTGTCATCAGCTTGTTTTTCTGGAATTTCTTCAAGAATGCTATCAGAGATATTATCGTGAAATAGCGGAGATTTAACAGTACAATGTTCGGGATTCCTCAAGAATCTCATAAATCTCATTCTCATTAGCGGAGGTTCAATATTGTCATCTTTACACCCTTGATGGGCGGAAGGATTTACATCATTCTTGGGGAGAATCAACATGATCACCAGATGTCTTGACATTCTCATTAACATCTGGATCAACTGCTAAACTAGGGCTAGCAGACTTATGGTTCAGAGGGACTGAAATCCCAGGTACAGATTGATTCTCGTTTAGGATACTAGTCACTATCCTAGCTATGGCCTCATGCCGACCTAGACCCTCTCTGTTCACTAGTTGGAGGCGAAGATGATGGTATAAAAGTCTTACCAGAAGGAGATGCTTGTGACCTTCTTGCATTCCTTGTGCGTAACTTCTTGACTCTTTCTGGGTCAGTGGCCATTGCACGCAGCGGAGTAACCCTCAGTGCTTGACTTGCTTGGCATTTGCCTAACTTCACCATGGAGGAGATGAAGATCCAGTTCTTGAGATGAAGAAGATGATGAAGACATATTTTCTTGATGGCTTTTGAGAGAATGAGAGCGAGAGTAGCAGAGGGTTTCAAGGTTTCTTTTGGATGAAGAAAAAATGATACTACTTTCAAATGAAGAAACTATTATATGTGGGAGTTTCTTCCTATTCTTGGACCTTTCAAAAATAATATGAAAATAATTAAATAACCCACTTATAAATAATTGAAGTAAAGGTCCCTTCCATCCCTTGTTGTAACGATTAATTGCTACAACTCCTCATATGACAAATACCCATTTGCCCCTAAAGACTTAAACTAGCCTCAAGAGTTTTAGTAAGAATGTCACAGTACAATGTCATGACATCTGTATGACATTGTACTCGATCGACATCTGCTTCATCGGATCATCGAGATAATTGCTACCAGCTGCTATGTATTCAGCTTCAACATTGTATAAGGACACACATTTTTGCTTCTTGCTGATCCAAGAAATAAGATTGTTTCTCAAGAAGAAACATCCTTCCAAAAAGCTTTTACACAAGCTTTGATCAACACTTTCCCCACTTGTTTTCTTGGACAACTTCAAATGTGTAGGAGCAGGAGTCCTTTTATGGCAGCCATTCTTCATTCCAATTTTCTTGACAAAATTCCTTGCATACTTGCTCTGTGGAAGGAGTGTAGAGTCTTTCATCTGTGAGACTTGCAGTCCAAGAAAATGAATCAACTCTCCCATGAGGCTCATCCCAGATTCAACTTGCATTTGGTTGCCAAAATGTCTCACCATTGTGTCTGACATTCCTCCAAATACTATGTTATTAACATAAATTTTAGGCACCATGATCTTTCCTCCTTTGACAAAGAGGGTTTTATCCAAGACTCCTCTCCTATATCCTTTGACAGTAAGGTGATTGGTTAGCCTTTCATACTAGATCTTAGTATCTTGCTTCAGTACTTTAGAAGTAGTCAGATGTCTAGACATTGAGTGTGACATTCTGATTTCTTGTCCAGCCTTATACTTACCACAAATTCTCCCTTTATCAATGTGAAATCTTGGTATCCTACTGACTCCCTCTATGGAACTGATCCTTTTCATTTCTCTGAGGTGTAAATGACCAAGTTCTTGGTGCCACAACTTTACTTCCTCTTCATCTTTGTCTGTAGAACACACAGAAGACAGAGTGGTGTTCTCAGATTCCCACATGTAGCAGTTGTCCTTTGATCTGACTCCTCTCATAATCACTTCTTGTTCATCATTGATTACAAGACATTCAAACTTAGTGAAGTTGACTGTGAATCCCATATCACATAGCTGACTTATGCTAATGAGATTTGCAGTCAAACCTTTTACCAGCAACACTCCATTCAGGTTTGGAACTCCAGACCAGTCCAAGTTTCCAACACCTTTGATTTCTCCTTTAGCTCCATCTCCAAAAGTAACAAAGTTGGTAGAATGAGGTTTGACATTATTAAGTAGGTTTTTTATTCCAGTCATATGCTTGGAACACCCACTGTCAAAGTACCAATCTTCCTTGGCAGACACTCTAAGAGAAGTGTGAGCTATCAATGCTGCAGTCCTCTTTTTCCACTTTTGAGTGTAGGGTACCTTAATGTTCTTAGGCTTAACATAGGGAGTCTGATTAGGGTATCCATGTAGCCTATAACAGAAGGGTTTTATGTGTCCAAACCTTACACAATGGTGACATCTCCATCTTTGAAACTTCTTATTCATGTTTCTCTGATCCTGATGTTGACTCCAATGTTGTGACATCTGCTTTGACACTGTCTTATTAGGTCTGTTCTTCTTCTTGTTATCAGCAAATTTCTTTGCAGCCACATGCTCTGAGCCAGAAACATTTCCTGTTTTAAGTTGTGACATCTTCTTTGACCTTGGTTTCCCATGCCTCTTCTTTTTCTTGTCACTAACAGGTTCCTTTTCAGCCACATATCCTAGACCATGCTTATTTCCAGCATTTTGTCCAAGCTGAAGGATTTCTTCCAACTTATCAGTCCCAGTAGTCAGCATCTTGACAAACTTAGTCATATGATCAAGCTTGGAATTCAACACTATAATCTCACTGTTGAGATGACTTATATTGATTGTATTTTCCTTCTTCTCAGCTTCCAGCTTCACATTTTCTGCCTCCAACTTCTCAATCAGCTTTTTCTGTTTTTCATTTTGCTGACATACTTCACCACTTCTGATACACAGCTTCTTGTAAGTATCAGCAAGTTCTTCAAAAGTCACTTCCTCATCACTAGAGTCATTATTAGGATTTCCACTTTCAGAAGGTGCAGTGACAAGTTTGGCTGATTCCTCTTCAGAGTCACTACTTGATTCACCATCAGACCAAGTAACACTCATTCCTCTCTTTTGTTTCTTAAGAAAGGTAGGACATTCAGCTCTAATATGTCCAAATCCTTCACATCCATGACATTGGATTCCACTGCCTTGACTTCCTTTTTCCTCTGACTTGGATCTTCTGCTGGAGTCATAAGATCTGCTGATGTCAGATGAAATGTCCTTGACATTTGACCTTGAATTTGGATCAATCCTCTTGATGAGATTGTTGAACTGTCTTCCAAGCATAGCTATAGCTTCAGATATCTTCTCTTCATCTTCCACCTTGCATCCTTCTTTAGTATTGGATACAAGTGTTATGCTCTTGTTCTTTTTGTCAACAGTTTCACTGATTCCCATCTCAAAAGTCATAAGAGATCCAATAAGTTCTTCAACCTTCAAGGTGCTGATGTCCTGAGCCTCATCTATTGCAGTCACTTTCATTGCAAACCTTTTAGGCAAGGATCTGAGAATCTTTCTCGCCAGCTTTTCTTCTGACATCTTTTCACCAAGTGCTCCTGAGGTGTTGGAAATCTCCAAAATATTCATGTGAAACTCATGAATAGTCTCATCTTCTTTCATCTTCAAACTCTCAAATTTGGTAGTGAGCATCTGAAGTCTTGACAACTTCACCTTGGATGTCCCCTCATGAGTAGTTTTGAGAGTGTCCCAAACATCCTTGGCCAGCTCACATTGATGAACTAGTCTGAAGATATTTCTGTCAATACCATTGAATAGGGCATTCAATGCTTTAGAGTTCCCCAGAGCTAACTCCTCTTCCTCTTTGCTCCATTCCTCCTCAGGTTTCAAGACAGTAGTCCCATCTTTCTCAAGCTTGGTGGGATGTTTCCATCCTTTGTCAGCAGCTCTCCAAGCTTTAATATCTATTGATCTTAAGAAGGCAACCATACGAGGTTTCCAGTAATCATAATTAGACCCATCCAGAATAGGTGGTCTACCTCCAAATCCTCCTTCCTTATCCATTACGCCAGAAACAATTATCCCTAGATCTCACCCAGAAATAACAGGAAGGTGCCTGCTCTGATGCCAATTGAAATTCCTGGTAGCAGATACGTGATATCACAGAGAATGTTATGACACACTATCTGAAACTCTGTAACAATTCACACAATAAATTTAAACAGCAGAAAAGAACACAATAAGTTGTTTACCCAGTTCAGTGTCTAACTACACCTACATCTGGGGGCTACCAAGTCAGGGAGGAAATTCACTATTAGTAGAATTAATTCAGGAATAAACCAACCAGTTTATCTCCTTCACTTAAAACCTACCAATGCAACTTCAATCTAAGTCCTACTTAGACGAGTTCTACTCACTCCCCTCAATCACGGTGATATCAACCTATTGAATAATTGAATTGTGAAGACACACTTCAATAAACTATCTTGATTTTGCTTCACAGCTTTAATCAAGAGACAAACACTCGTGCTTCAAAGCTTTGAGTGATAAACTACCCTTACAAACAAATCCTAGTCCAAGGCACTTATCAATTGATAGTAGTTTGGCTCACAAGAGAAACTAGAATTACACAAATTACAACTTGCTAAGTCTTCAATACAGTCCAAGAGGCGCAACAGCAGTGTAAGGGTTGAATTCCTTTTATAGAAGCAGTCCTAAAACTTCAGTTTTGGGCTTCCATAAAGATAGCTAGGGTTCACTTAATTTAATCCTAGAAACATGGTCTTTTCAACAACCAATTTAGGTTTAACTAAGATTAACCTAGCAGCCACGTGAGCATGCATTTTAATAACAGAAAAACATAATATAGCAGCTCAACAAACTTCTTGAAAAGTCTCAGGAAAAGCAGTTGCGAGCGAATGTCACGAATGTCATAACATACATTATGACATCGGGATATTTTAATTTCCGGCCTGACTTTTAGCTTCGATTAAAGCATCCTTTAAACATCCTTGTCAAGTAGGATTTATCTTCAATCTCTGAATGTCATGACATTTATCAAGACATTGCCATAGCCTAGTTTTACCAAAATTAATGCCAACTTAAAACACTAACACTTTGGATTGAGATGGTTGAGTCGCTATTTGGACTTCGCAATGGGAGGCGAATTTGTTGAACTAGTAGAAAGTTTAGCGAATTCTTTGATTTTGGTTTCGTTTTATACTGAAGAACCTTGTGCGGTGTATTATGATATTTTATTTTGGACTTGAGATGTATTTCGACATAGAGTTGGAAAAGTGCATTGTTACCTTGGAACAATTTGTTTTTCATATGGAAAGATTGTAGGACGCGTGAGTAAGAGTTTGATGCGGTTGTACTCGTTGAAACCTTAAAGGTGCAGATGTTAACGGTGAGAAGATTAGAATTGTTGAAGACAATTCAAAGTTTGAGTGTGATCTATAAAGAGACTTCGTCTATCGTTGAGTTTAGTATGTTGATATCGCGGTTAACCCAAGAATATCTGATTTGGGATTTTATTATTTTGGAGAATGTTGCATGTTTGTTTTGGGACACTTGTTGAGATTAAGCTCAAAAGGTTATTAAGGATTTGTTCACTACTAACATATGGATTTCGTCGAATACTAATGGTCGCGGTGGATTATTAGATTACGACTAAGATAAGTCTTGACGGTAAGGAATTTTGTGACGGTTTGGTAGCCACGGGTGTAATACGGTGAACTGACTTTGTAGGATTTTGTGTATCCAAATGTGCGGATAGCAAGAGTCGCCACCGACTTTTATTTTTTATCCAATTAAGGGAAGGTAAAAGTAACAGAAAAAGACCTTCGTTAGATTCTGAGTTCGGGAGAATGGTTATGAAAAGGGAAGGTATTAGCACCCCTTTCCATCCGCAGTTATCTACGGGCTCTTAGTTGCTCTAGATCACTTTTTAAAATTGCTTTCTGTGTGTTTGACAAAGATGTTTTGAAAAAAAGGCATTTCGCTTTGACTTTGTAATGACTCATGTAGGAGTGTATACAAAGTGTTCGGAAATGTTTTGTTTTTGAAAGAGAATTTGAACTTTGAAAAAGTGTGCGGTGTGAAAAGCATTTGATAGAGCAAGCAACTAAGAGACTTATTTACCCACTCAGAATTGGTCGTTTTTGTTGTACTTCTACGTTCCTTTAGAATAGCGCTAGCCATACCATTAGTTAGTAGGTAGCTCCATTCGTTGGATGTAAGCGGGACATTCGAAGGGACATCGGATGGTCATAGAAGGCAACTTGTAGGAAGTATCCTAGCACATTCGAAGGGACTATCATCATTTTTCGTAGGCGACAATCGAGGGGTCAAGATCATGTATTCGGAGGCGACATCGTGGGTCTTATGATCTTTGTATCGAAGGGACTATGATGATTTGTTTGGAAGGCAACGGTGCTAGAATACCTCTACGTTCGAGGGACATGACCATTTTGAATCGAAAGGCATCGAGAGAGAATTACCCTAAGGGGTGCGTGTGTGAAAGAAGTGTGTTGATTTTAGATATTTTATCTTGAAGATTAGTGTGAGCTATGTCCAATTATTATCTTGCCATACACGCCTAGTTACTAACAGTTTATAGGGTGCGGAAAGTAAAATGCGGAATGTAAAGTGCGGAAAGGTAAATCTACGCTATTACATGGCTTTGGGGTAGATACATAATTAGGAGTGCGGAAAGTAAAAGTCCTAAATTAAACTATTACAACCCATGAGCAATTACATTATTGGGAAAAAATAGAAAAAACGGTAAAGAAACGTCTGAATTGGAACAACCTGTGAAAGAATGAGAAATCGGAAAATACGAGGTGAATTGAATAAGAGGAAAAATGTTAGAAAAATGCACATTTTAATATGAGAAAATTAATATATGCTGGAAATAAGGTAAATACGTTAAAATAATTTTTTGGGATTTTTTGGAAAAGACTTAATAATTAAAATGCAATTTATAATGATTTAAATGCAAAAATAAAAATAAAATAAATATGCATGCAAAAATTATATTTTTTAATTTATTAAATTAAATAAAGGTTTTTAGAAAAATAATGTAAAAAGAAAAAATGTTTTTGGTAATTTTTTAATGCAGAATAAAAAATATGAAAACAATTAAAATGAATGGAAATATTAGAAATAATAGAAATATGGAAAATATGTTAGAAAAAGTAAGTTTTAAGAAAAAGAACCAAAACGGTGCTTGGATGGATCGAACCTGACGGCATCTTTCAAAAGCCAAGCCTTAACCACTGGGACAACGTGTCTTTGGTGTTTTGAAAGTGAGAAACAATGATACATGCGATGGCGTCTGGATATGTTGAAAACACGATCACTCGCGTGGGGTCCATGTTGTTGGAGATCGAATCGAGCGTGCCATTGAGCCACGCAAGCCACGCGGTCGGATCGAGTCAGCGAGGAGCCCTAGCTCGGTCGTCTTCTCCGGCCAAAATTGAAACACCAAAATACGTGAAATAAATGAACAAAAGGTACCCTACCCCCCTAAATCGACCCTCCTGAATCCAATGGTGAGGTTAGTTTCGATTGAAAATGCCTCTAGCTACCGGTTCGAAGCTTCACAGTTCGAAAACCCTAAACATGGCATCATGCGTTTTTGACGTTCCAGCTGGCTAACGATTGCCCAGATCATGCATAATGGACCTCATGAACACATTAAAGGCATTAGAAACAATTAAAACAGGCTGGTAATAAAAATACGAATTCAAGAAAAAATCAGTTATGTATGCATGTATGTAACACGATTTAGCTTGCTTTTTCCATTGTTATTGATGCAAACTTACTCATGCTTACCCTCTGAAGACAATGGGATGGTTGAGAGAGGCTGAGAGTGGCTGCTTTTGAAATTCGATTTTTCAAAGTTTCTTGAAAATTTTTGACAAAATGAGGGTTTGG
Organism: Vicia sativa; assembly: GCA_021764765.1. Taxonomy (NCBI): domain Eukaryota; kingdom Viridiplantae; phylum Streptophyta; class Magnoliopsida; order Fabales; family Fabaceae; genus Vicia; species Vicia sativa. Next base: position 135,866,261 of record CM038796.1, read on the forward strand.
CTTGAGCTAGGGTTTCGTGTGGTTTGCTGGCTATGATGCTTGGTATTTATAGAGAGGATTGGAAGGGAAAAAAGGAATGGAAAAGATTTGATTTGGAGCATTCAATATTTTTCAAATAAAATCAATTTTCTTGAAAAAATTTGATTTCTTCTTCAATGCAAGATCAAGCACGAATTTGGCAAGTATATTGGGCTATCTTGGACTTCAAGGAACATATAAAATCAGCCCTTTTGGAAAAAAATATGATTTTCATATTTTATATAATTTAATTTTGAATTAAATGTTCTAAAATTCAAAATAAAATCAATAAAATAGAAAATTGCCATGGCCAAGCATTTATAGGTCAAAAATATTGTCATGAACAAGTTTGGATCAAAAGATTATAGGCCCATTTGGAAAATTTTGCATTTTGACCAAAATGTCCTTTTGTGCAATTGTCCAAAATTGCCCAACTTCTGAATAGTGTATCTTGCTCAATTTTCCACATTTTTGAGTGCTCTTGGACTTTTTGGAAAGCTCTAAGAGTCCTCTAACCAATGTCTTTGGTCTCATCTCATTTGGAGTTACCATGCTCAATATATCTTCAAAACAAAAGTTGACTTTTTGTTGACTTTGAAAATGACCTGTAATGTTTTGAGCTATACCTCTCAAATGAAGCATTTTTTGGACATTCTTGTGTGACATGAAGTTGTAGAGAATTGAATTTCCTTCAAAACAAGAGGTGGTGGAAAATTTTTTGAGAAAGTATGAGAAAGTTATGATCAGTCAAAGTTCAGTTGACTTTTCATCTAGAAACCCTAATTTAGAAAGTTTGACTTTTGGGCAAATCTTGAGTTTTCTTGATGAATCATGATCAACCCTTGATCAAATGATGAATGTAACTTCAAAATGAGGATGTTGACCAAAAATTATGAAGTTTGACTGTATGTTGACCACAGTTGACTTTTTGTCCAATACACCCGATTTTCAACCATCTGAGCAATTGTCTGAGGAAACTTGACTTGTGAAGCTTGAAACTTGACATGGAGAATCTTTGAAGCATATGAGGAGGCATGAGGGCCATTGGAGATGTTGGAAATCCATCTTGACTTGAGAGATACCAAACCCTAGTTTGGGTTGATTGTCTAGGAGAGAGTTTGTCTGATCGACTCTTGAGGAATCCTTGAGTATGGATGTATGAAATCTCTTGAGTAGATGGAGGGAAAATTTTGGGGTATGACAGCTGCCCTGTTCAATCTTCTTGTCTTGGAGGGTTAGATTGACATGCTTGTCTTTCGCGACACGGAGGTAGAAGATGATTGAACACAGTACACGAAAATTTGCACTCATTGTTGGTGGATGATGGGAATGGGCTTACGATGCCATTTGGAGAAGTTGGAGACTTATTTGGGAGCGAATCGTCGCTAGACTCGAGGTTGTGAATAGGAGGCGGAGATGGGCTTAAGGCGCCATCGGAAAGGTCGATCTTGGGGGAGTGAGTCGTCGCTAGACTCAGCGTCTGGAAGGAGCACGGAGATGGGCTTAAGATGCCATCCGGAGGAGTCGTATGTTAAACTTTGTGCTCACCTTTGAATGAAGTTATTGGTGTATTGATTTTTAACCATATATGCATGAAAGTGAAGAGATGTTGACAAATAGTCGGAGATGGGCTTAAGATGCCATCCAAGGCCGAGTCGTCGCTAGACTCGTAGTTCTGTTGATAATAAGGAATCAGAATAAATCTTCGTGCTGATTACTCTGAGGGAGATTGGAATTGGCAAAAATGTGGATAGCTTCCCTGTTGTGCATCGGTGTTGATCCATTGCACATTATCGGAGGATAACCGAGGTGGTCTTCGGATAGTTTTCCGTCGGTTCGGGCTTAATCTGGACCCGATCGTCGGAGGCGGTCTTTCAGATAGTTTTCCCATCGGCTCGGGGCTTAATCACACTGTTTGCGGGCGGTCTTTCGATAGTTTTCCGTCGGCTCGGGGCTTAATCCTGGACCTGTTTGCGTCAAAAGTGACTGTTACCTATTTTGGAGAAAACAAGAGAAACTTTGATAGAATATTCGTTAGTTTTATGCAAAGTATGATGCATGACAGTGTATATGAATGACATAAGCATGAATTATGACCCTATGAGTAATGTATGAATGATAGATGTTGTGATATTTCAAAACATATCCATCTTGAAGAAGATCACGGATATTACATTTGAAGATTTCGACTTACGCTTGGGGATTGAGTGGGTGGAAGTCCACCTTTCGAAGGAGAAGAAAGATATCCGAGATTCCTCATGCACTATCGACCAAGTCTTGGGCTTAGATATTGTTGAGGAAGGTAGAGATTGAGAAACTCGTTGTTGGAGATCTCATAGACCTATTTGAGAATCGGGAGGCGATCGGTTGGGGACCTTGCATGTAGATCTGTGAGGAAATTTAGGAGATGCTCTCTTGGGGATTAAGTGTAGATCTCGTGGAGGGTATTTGATGGTTCTTTGAGAGCCGGGCTAGAAGAGTCTGGAGTCCGTTGTAATCTCTGGCTGGGGAATAAAAGGTGTATGTTTCCTCCGATGCGCTATCTGACCAAGTCTTGGGTCCGGATACCGCTGTTGGGAGAAGGGGGAGGATTGAGAAATATCCGCTGGGAATGAAGTGTTACTGCTTGGAGACTGATGTAACGTTGCTCGGTTGAGTGGAATCACTGCCTGTGGATTAACATATACTCCGCTAGGGAAGGTGTGTTGTGAGTGACACTTTTATGCTCTGTGGGGGACTATTTGGTGACTTTCGTCGTCAACCCAATTCCTGGAACCTGTAGTAAGTTCTTTTGAATGTTCATTTTCGTATGTTTGTGATTAGATTCTTATTGTCAAATGCGTATAGTCATTCAAAACAAACGTTGGACTTATTGCAAACGACAACAACAAAAATTGTAAAGAGAAAGAAACTTGCGTTCATTTGAAAGGGTGGCGTATGGCCAAGTTGTTTGTACACAAGAAAGGTAAAAAGCTATGCGGAAACAATCTCGTTAAGTTCCAACTATGCTAGTACTCATATATTTCAACTATCTCATCTCCTTCGTCGAGAAAGTGAGTAGGTGATCTTCGCCATTTGAATCTTGAATGCTGATAGTAGTGCAAGCGGTGATCTGGAAGAGACATAGTCGTGCGCTTAAATCCTAACTTTTGCCTAGACCGCCCTTTCGGGTTTTCGGTCTACGGATACCCTTTTTTGCCCAAGCCTCCTTTTCGGGTTTTCGACTTGCCGGGTGTACATCTTTTGTATATATCCTTAACTTTTGCCCGAACCTTTTGGTTCGCAGGATCTCCTTATTTTGCCTAGGTTCATCGACCTAGCGGGTCTCTTTATCGTAGTATTTTTGACTATGTCTGCGTTCACGGGTGTGGGAAATCTTCACCATCCATGGTGCTAAGTATCATAGCTCCGGAAGAACACATCTTGACTACAAACGGTCCCTCGTGGGTGGGAGTCCATTTGCCCACAGGATCACCTTGTGGAAGAATGATGCGCTTGACTACTAGGTCACTGACTTGGTAGACTCGGTGCTTGACCTTCTTGTTAAATGCTCGATCATTCGTTTACGATAAATCATCCATGGAAGATGGATGCGAGTCGTTTCTCATCAATCAAGTTAATCTGGTCAAGGCGATGCGGACCCAATCGTCTTCGCTTAACTCGCCTCACGGAGGACTACGGTTGAGGTATCCCGAACCTCGATGGGTAAGGCGACTTCCATACCGTATACAAGAGAGAGGGGTTGCCCTGTTGATGTTAAATCTTTGTGGTCGATAACCATGAAGAGCAAATGGTAACATCTCATGCCAATCTTTGTAAGTCACTGTCATCTTTTGTATGATCTTCTTAATGTTCTTGTTGGCGGCTTCCACTGCGCCATTCATCTTAGGCCGGTAAGGAGATGAATTGTGATGCTTGATCTTGAACTGCGTGCAGAGTTCGGTGATCATCTTATTGTTGAGATTGGAACCATTATACGTGATAATCCTTTCGGAGTGCCATACCGAAGATAAGATTATGCTTGATAAATCGAGCCACAACATTCTTGGTAACAGATGCATACGAGGTTGCTTCTACCCACTTGGTATAGTAATCGATTGCCACAAGGATGAAACGATGTCCATTGGAAGCCGTGGGCTTGATTTCTCCGATCATGTCAATGCCCCACATTGCAAAAGGCCAAGGAGAAGTTAAAACATTGAGTGGAGATGCGTGTACTTTGTCGGCATAACGGCACTTGTGACAAGATCGAGCATAGCGGTGACAATCGGCTTCCATGGTGGACCAATAATAACCTTCTCAAAATCTTCTTAGCCATAGTGTGTCCTTTGGAGTGGGTACCAAATTAGCCTTCGTGTAACTCTTCCATGATCGCATTGCGGTTTTCGGTCTACACAGTAGAGCACAAGTCGTGGTTGCGCTTGTATAAGATGTCGTTCTTGAGGAAGAATTTGGATGCAAATCTTCTCATGAACTTCTTATCATTGTGGATGCCTGGGATATTCACGAGTCTCAAGATACCTCTTCACGTCATAGTACCAAGGTTTCTCTTACGTGTCAAGCTCACAACAATCGCTGGTTCGTCGAACCTCTCAATGATGATCGGGGAGCCTCGTTGTCCCATCGACCTTGAACATAGGCGACATAGTAGCCAATCGTCTGCTGATTCTCTTCTCGTGGAATATGATCAAAGTGATTTCTTGAGTAGGAATCAAACTCAAAACATGCTCCCGATACGGAATGAGATTCGGATGCTTCGTATCCCACTCGCCTTTATCGGTGATCACTAAAGTGAGTCTCCATACACTCGTAAGAACTTGATTCTTAAGTCAATAGCGACTTTAAGACCCATGATGCAGCCGTCGGCCATGTTATTAGTGCAACTAAAACAAAGTCGCGGTGAAAGGCGTATGTCCGATGGGGATGTAATGATGGCGCCAATGCCATTGCCAAGTGCGTTTGAGGCTCCATAGAAGACCATGGTCCATCGGGATCCTTGTTCGGTCCTTCGTGCGGGCACAGTTCTTCGCAATCGGTGAATAGTAGAACATCTTCATCGGAAATTGAGCGCATAGGCGATAGTCATCTACGGCTTGATGAGCCAAATGATCGACTACTACACTTCCTTTGATCGCCCGAGAAGTATCTTGGATGTCATACTCGGTCAAGATCATTTGCCATCTTGCTATTCTTGGGAGAGTGGTTTCTCAAAGATGTATTTTATCGGATCCATCTTGAAATCAATAAGGTAGTGTGAGTCAACATATCTTGTCTTAGCCGTGAGCCCAAAGCGTTGCAAGTTTTCTCGGTGTGAGTATCTTGTTTCACGATCGGTAAACTTTTGCTAAGGTAGTATATTGCATGCTCTTTTCGACGGACTCGTCATGTTGCCCCAACACACCCCATTGAGTTCTCTAACACCGTCGGTACATGATAAGAGGTCTTCCTTGTGGGTGGCATCGGGATGGGAGGATTACATGGTACTCCTTGATTTTGTCAAAAGCGATCGGCAATCGTCGTTCCATTCCACTACTTGATCTTTCTTAAGTAACTTGAAGATTGGCTCACAAGTAGCGATTAGGTGTGCAATGAATCGGAAATGTAGTTTAATCGGCCGAAACCTCGACTTCCTTCTCGGTGCGGGGGTGGCATCTCTTGAATGGCTTTAACCTTGGCGGTCAACCTCAATACCTCTTCCATGACTACAAACCCTAGGAGTTTTCGGATCGACCCCAAAGGTGCATTTGTTGGGATTGGTCTCAATCAGACTTCAATCATCAAATAGTTTCGCAAATGATCAAGATGTTCTTCCTCGATCGACCGAGCTATCATGTCGTGACGACCTCTATCTCGTGATGAATCATGTCATGAAACAATGTAACCATACTGCGGTAAGTGGCGCTGCGTTCTTCATCGAGGCATAACCTTGTAGAAAGTGCCCCATTGTAACAGTAGTCTTCTCCATGTCTTGGGAGCCATTTTGATCGATTGTAGGAGAAACCATCCATGAAGGAGAAAACCTTATCTTTGCGGTATTGTCAACGAACATCAATATGAGGAAGTGGAAATCGTCTTTCGGACTCGCTTTGTTCGAGATCTCGTAATCCACGCATTCGTACTTTGCCATCCTTCTTAGGTACGGGTACCACATTTGCAACCAGGGATAGGAAGTAACTAAGAAACCGGCATTGAGCGCTTCATAACCCGGCTTTGATTTTCTCGACATCTCGGGACGCATCGAAACCTTCTTTGGGAGAAAACCTTCTTTTGTCGGCAATTGTACCACAATATCAATGTCTAACCCAGGCATGTCTTCGTATGACCAAGCAAAACCTCAACATAGTCTCGTAGCATCTGAACCAACCTTTCTTTAACACTTTCAAGACCGCTCCTATCTTGATCTCTTTTACATCTTCGACCCAATTCACAACCTCAAATTGCTCTTGTGGTGTATAACTCGCTTTCTTCTTGTAGCATCAGCAAGTTCTCCGGCACTTCACAATCTTCCTCACTTTCGTCTTGGCTTGGTAGATCGGATTATCGAAGTCATATTTAGCACTAGCATAGCATTAACGAGATTCGAGTGATTACTGCGATTGTATCACGTGGGTGTGTGTAAGAAACACATAGCCTTTTGAAGGGGTGATAAAGTAAAGAAAGAAAACAAACAATTGAGCGCAAAAGTCCAACGATTTATTGAATGAAAATACGCGACGGATAATAACCCTAAGCGAGCCATGATGCCCGGGCAAGGCACTAGGCTTTCAAAGTTTATTGTTCAAAACATAAAGAAATACGAAAAGCAAAACAAAACAAGAGCAATTACTTCGGCTAAAGGAGATTGGTATGGCGTCTTGATCTTCCATTCTTGAGCCCATGATCGAGTTAGGAAGATCCACTTGCGATGTCGAGCGTTGTCGTCGTCTTCTATAGCATGGATTCCACTCGGGCGATGCGGAAGGGAAGTTGGCGGCACGCGTTCGCGTATCATCTTGTCCCTTGATGGTGAAGCCTAATCCGGTCTTGTCGGTTTGAAAGGAAGATCGGGGACCCCAAACAACGCCTCCTTGTTCAGTGGCTTGAGCATCTTTCAATGAGGCCATCCTAGGCGGAACTTGAGCAACCGGGAGTGACGGAGAGCCAGCAGGCATGACTACGGGTATTGTTTCAAAAGCTTGCGGGGAGTCTCGAAGAATTCACCTTCCATCTCAAGATAACGGAATGATAGATGGTGACCATGTACTCCTCTTCACCACACCTGTAACAACCTTCCCTTTCACGGATATTTGACCGATGCAAGGTAGAGGTAGCCGCCCGTGTATCCGAGGCGTCCAGGTAGCAAGAGTAAGTGGACGGATGTCCATGACAAAGAAAGTAGAATCAAAAGTCGGGAACCGACTTTAACAGTGATGAGCTCTCCAATGTCGTTTAGAACCATCAAAAGCTCTCACGATAATGTCACTGGGTCTCAGAACCAACCCTTCGACATCAAGTCGATCAAAAGCAGTCTTCGGAAGGATATTCAAAGCAGAACCGGTATCTACCAAAACATGAGATAGTGTAGTGCCCTTGCATTCAACAGAGATGTGCAAGGCTTTGTTGTGTTTCCTTCCGGAGAGTCATATCGACATCGAGAGAAGCCTAGGCCGTTGTTGGCAGCCAGGCTTGCAATACAAACTTCGAACTGATTAGTGGTAGTGTCTTGCGGCACATGAGCATTCTTCAGAAACTTCACCAAGGCATTAGCATGAGCCTCGAGCACGAAGCGAGCAAGCATGGAGATCTTGGGCGATCTGTCCCAATTGTTCCACAACATTATAGTCACTCTTCTTGATAATCTTGAATTTCCTCCATTTCTTGTTTGGAGGTGTCTTGATAACTTCCTTTGGTACTACGGTTGAGCGGGATGAGCCATTGGTTCTTTCCCTCTAGCGGGGATATTGGTTGAGTAGTGGAATGCGATTGGAGTCGATGTCTTTTGGAGGAGAGATCTGGAGAGAATACCCTTCGGTTCGTCACCTTGGATCCGTGATGTTGTCGATGTCGGGAATAGAAACTTGATAAGATCTTCAATGGTCGGAGGGTCTTGTTTGGCGCCATGATAGTAAACATCACTCCATAGTTCCAGGGATAGCCTTGTCGGAGGAATATGGAATTGGCCTGGAGAGTGATAATGAGGCGCCACTCTAGCACGAATCGTGAGGAAATCCTTATTGTGTTAACATCGGCATAGTCTTGAAATCATCGCCCCATCCGATCGCTTTAACATCTTCAATAGGAATCTCGTAACTATCGAGACAGTGTACTTCACCATGTAATCATATTTTCCACTTGGCTGCCCCAGGTGTCCCACAGATGGTGCAGTTTCGTTTGCATTGTCAATCTTCAACAGGACATTTCTTCACACGCACGCACGGTGGTTTGAAATAGTATCTCACGGTTATCCATCATGCCGAACACGTCTTCTCAACCAAGCACAACCATCGGTAGCGGATGGGCACCAACGACAATTCTCTGGGCATCTGGATTGACACCGCTTGCAGCAAATTCTTCTTAACGATCATCGGAGGAATGGTCAAGTCATCTATGTTGAAAACATAAGTATCGTCACCAACATTGGAACCCTTGTCATGGTTAGGCATAGGCGCGTTGATCACATTCGAGTCTCAGCGGGAGGATCAAATTCAATCGCCTAGCTTCAATCATATCTTGAATCTTGTTCTTCAGAACCCAACAATCATCAGTGTTATGTCCAGGGCTATTGGAATGGTAAGCACACTTAGCATTAGGATTGTATTTCGGAGAGGAAGTGTTGACATTCTGAGGAGGATCCCTCAAGGTAATCAGCTCTGCTTTCAACATGTGTTGCAAGGCTTGCGACAATGGCATGTTGATCTTAAATGCTGTCTTCGTGGCGTTACGTTCTGCGTTGTCTCGAGGTTGTCTTGATGTAGGATTGGAGATCCCCCACAGATTGAGCACGGTCGAACTTGGTTCGGCTTTTCTGACCATACACAGCATTGGCTTCTTTCTTAGCACCAAAAGATCTCTTCGCAGCATTTGAAGATGACTCTACATGGATCTTCCCACTCTTGATACCAATCGCTGCTTTGTCAATATCATTCGGTGAATCCGGATGAAGAATTTCCAATCGGATGATTGAAGAACGGGCTGTCGGTGTTCCCATAAACATATCAACCAACTCCCTATTGGACAAGGGTGGTTGAACTCACTGCTAGATCTCTCCACTTCGAGCATACTCCTTGAACTTCTCGTCACGACCCATAGACATGCTTTGTAGTTGCATGCGAGTGGGTGTCAATTCAACATTACTCATCTTGTCGTAGAAAGCATCAGCCAAGTCACTCCAAGTACGGATACGGTCATTCTCTGGTGATAGTATCATTCCAACTGGTTCGGACAAACTCTCTTGAAAATAGTGCATCCACAACTTTCATCATGTGGGATTGATCTTACGGACATAGGACTTCAAATGCGACTTAGGGCAAGACATGCCATCATATTTAGCAAAAGTAGGAACTTTGAACTTGGGAGGAATCACAACACAGGGACAAGACTCGGTCATCAAAATTCAGCCGGACATTTCGGTTTTCCACGGCATTGGGCGATCTTCAAGTTGCTTGTACTTGTCATCTTCCTCAGAGTACTGGCCATAATCAGAATGATCCTCTCCTCCTTTCTTTGGCTCACGCTGTTCACCTTCATCACCCTTGGTACTCCCCTCGGTATGGACACTTCCTTGAGAGCTCAATCTGGTGACCACTTTAGGACCTCCTTTGAAGCGTCTACCCATGTTGAGGAGACCAACAACCTTCTTCTTCTTGTTGATGAGCTTCTTGGATCTTCTTGGCCTTGGACCAAGTTGGTGAACATCTCTGGCCGAGCATTCGAGCACGAGATCTTTGATCTGTTCAAGAGCCATTTCGCTAAAATAAATAGCGAGCAAATGAGAAAACCAATCTCAATGTACTGTGATGCAATGTTATGATATGCTATGCAATGTTTATGCGAATGCAATGCAATGTTTTCAAGGACCTAAGAGATTTAAATTTGTTAAACAAGCAATGAACAAACATTTATTAGTACTCCTTTTTATTATTCTTTTTCTTTTCAAGTACAAGAGATAGTTCAAAGCAATAAAAGAAAACATAAACATCCTAAAGCTCTAAGTCTCCCCTGGGCGCTTCCTCTTGGTGCCGATGTAGGCGTTGATGTTTCGCTCCTCGTGAAGTAGCTTGGTCAACTCTAACACTTTCTTCTCGCTTGCATAGCATTGAGCTTCAAAGGTATCCTCTCTTCTTTAATCGAATCCGGATCTCTTGGTCTTCAAAATCGGTGTCGGGATGGAGAACATATAAGTCGTCACCTATAGCAGGTTCCATAATTCTTGGTAGAACAGTGAATGGCATCATGAGGTTTGAGCTCGAGCTCGCACCCATTTGAGGTAAGGTTCCCAAGGAATGGAGTTGGGTGCCCCAAAGTCTTGGTATCGATCTTCTTTACCATGCCCCAAGCATGTATAAACCTTAAATCGATGCGGAGATCGTGATTGTAGTCGAACACAACATCTTGGAGAAGCGTATCATGCGGACCATCTCTTGAGCAAAACCAAACGGCGTAGAGCTAGAGAGGGTTGTAAGTAATACCTCCCCTTATGCCAAGGAGTGGTACATTAGGGAATTCTCCATAACGCTCAATGAATGTGAAGTCCTTTTGAGAGAAAAGGCTCCAACGGATGTCTGAATGAGAGAGTGACATCAATCTTTGAGACCATCTCAACCTTTGTTCATTCTTCAAAACTGATGGAGGAAGGTGCGAAATAAACCACCTTCAAAGTAACGTATATACAACACATGAGAGTTCCTTGTCGCTTAGTAGTGCAGTGTGGAGAGAATGTAGGATGTCTCCAAGTAAGGTAGGCACTGGATTTCGGGTAAGAAACAACTTGATGGCATTGACATCTATGAATTGATCCGAGTTAGGAAATAGAACCAAACCATAAATTAGCAAGGTCACAATGTTTTCAAATGCATGGAAACTCATAACTTTGAGGAATTCTCGGGCTTTCTTGATTAAGAACTTGGAAAGTAAACCCTTAACTCCACTCCTAGCTTCCCAATTGGCTTCAATGTCTGAGCGCTTAAGGTGTAAGGCGGATGCGATGTCTTCGAACTTAGGAACCTTTTCTAAACGGTGAATGGCATTTGATCAAGAATACCCCAGTAGCTTAGAGAACTCTTCCAAGGTAGGAACCAACTGATAATCGGGAAATGTGAAGCAATGGTGTTTCGGATCAAAGAACTGGAACAGGACATGCATCATATCTTCTTCAAAACCGGAGATTACCAAATCAAGCAGATAACCATGCCTTTTGATGAACTGAGCATGGTCGGGAATTTCTGAAACCAATTCTTTGAGTTGAGAAGGGATACCCATGAAGTTGATTCGGATAGTCTTTCTAGAAGCCATAATCCTCCTACAAAACAGAGCAAAGATAAATCCCTAGGTCCTTGAAATAGTTAGAAATGATATGCAATGCAAATGATGTCATGATGTCATGTTTAGCACACACAAACAATTCACACAATGAGCCTAGGGTTAAGGCTTGCATGAGCAGTGATTACCCACCAAAAGTTTGAGTTGGTTCATCTGTCCTATAATAGTAACCGGTTCTAGGATTCTCATATCACGATCTTTCTCGTAGGCGCTTATTTCAATCGACGGCCAAGTGGTCGATCGAAAATGTCCCAAAAGTCTAATCTCAATGAGCGTAGCATCGAGTATCAACCAACCTCGGTCTACACCAAAGCCGGCCATCTCACTACCTTCTAATGGCCAAGATGGGTCAATTAAGGTTCTAAAAGTTTAGTTAGCGCTGATGACACCACGCAGCCCAAATACTTTCTTCAACTTGGGAATGAAGAGTATCGGGCAACAAAGTGTCACGCTAACGTAGCCATCATGTTGACCGCGTAGTTATCGTCTAGCGGTCGCGATGATCTAATGCCACTTACCTAAAAGGAAACCGGATCCGGTGTAGGATCCCCAACAATATAATACCCAAGCAACCCTTAAAGATAAAGCATACAAGTCAAACAAAAAGCGATAAAAGTTATCTGGTCCCTAAGGCAATTCTCTCTTTTAGGGTGTTTCCCAGTAGTCGCCGATTCATGTCGGTGAACGACTTTGTAGGATTTTGTGTATCCAAATGTGCGGATAGCAAGAGTCGCCACCGACTTTTATTTTTATCCAATTAAGGGAAGGTAAAAGTAAGAAAAAGACCTTCGTTAGATTACGAGTTCGGAGAATGGTTATGAAAAGGGAAGGTATTAGCACCCTTTCCATCCGATTATCTACGGGCTCTTAGTTGCTCTAGATCACTTTTTAAAATTGCTTTCTGTGTGTTTGACAAAGATGTTTTGAAAAAAAGGCATTTCGCTTTGACTTTGTAATGACTCATGTAGGAGTGTATACAAAGTGTTCGGAAATGTTTTGTTTTTGAAAGAGAATTTGAACTTTGAAAAAGTGTGCGGTGTGAAAAGCATTTGATAGAGCAAGCAACTAAGAGACTTATTTACCCACTCAGAATTGGTCGTTTTTGTTGTACTTCTACGTTCCTTTAGAATAGCGCTAGCCATACCATTAGTTAGTAGGTAGCTCCATTCGTTGGATGTAAGCGGGACATTCGAAGGGACATCGGATGGTCATAGAAGGCAACTTGTAGGAAGTATCCTAGCACATTCGAAGGGACTATCATCATTTTCGTGAGGCGAAAATCGAGGGTCAAGATCATGTATTCGGAGCGACATCGTGGGTCTTATGATCTTTGTATCGAAGGGACTATGATGATTTGTTTGGAAGGCAGCGGTGCTAGAATACCTCTACGTTCGAGGGACATGACCATTTTGAATCGAAGGCATCGAGAGAATTACCTAAGGGTGCGTGTGTGAAAGAAGTGTGTTGATTTCAGATATTTTATCTTGAAGATTAGTGTGAGCTATGTCCAATTATTATCTTGCCATACACGCCTAGTTACTAATTTATAGGTGCGGAAAGTAAAATGCGGAATGTAAAGTGCGGAAAGGTAAATCTACGCTATTACATGGCTTTGGGGCAGATACATAATTAGGAGTGCGGAAAGTAAAAGTCCTAAATTAAACTATTACAACCCATGAGCAATTACATTATTGGGAAAAAATAGAAAAAGCAGTGAAAGCGTCGAATTGGAACAACCTGTGAAAGAATGAGAAATCGGAAAATACGAGGTGAATTGAATAAGAGGAAAAATGTTAGAAAAATGCACATTTTAATATGAGAAAATTAATATATGCTGGAAATAAGGTAAATACGTTAAAATAATATTTTGGGATTTTTTGGAAAAGACTTAATAATTAAAATGCAATTTATAATGATTTAAATGCAAAAATAAAAATAAAATAAATATGCATGCAAAAATTATATTTTTTAATTTATTAAATTAAATAAAGGTTTTTAGAAAAATAATGTAAAAAGAAAAAATGTTTTTGGTAATTTTTTAATGCGGAATAAAAAATATGAAAACAATTAAAATGAATGGAAATATTAGAAATAATAGAAATATGGAAAATATGTTAGAAAAAGTAAGTTTTAAGAAAAAGAACCAAAACCGGTGCTGGATGGATCGAACCCGTGACCTGCAAGGGCATCTTTCCAAAAGCCAAGCCTTAACCACTGGGACAACGTGTCTTTGGTGTTTTGAAAGTGAGAAACAATGATACATGAGCGATGACGCGTCCTGGATATGTTGAAAACACAGTCAGCTACGCGTGGGGTCCATGTTGACTGGGAGATCGAATCAGAACGTGCCATTGAGCCACGCAAGCCACGCCGGTCGATCGAGTCAGCGGCCAGCTTCTCTCCGATTAAAACACACAAAATCGTGAAATAAATGAACAAAAGGTACCCTACCCCCCTAAATCGACCCTCCTGAATCCAATGGTGAGGTTAGTTTCGATTGAAAATGCCTCTAGCTACCGGTTCGAAGCTTCACAGTTCGAAAACCCTAAACATGGCATCATGCGTTTTTGACGTTCCAGCTGGCTAACGATTGCCCAGATCATGCATAATGGACCTCATGAACACATTAAAGGCATTAGAAACAATTAAAACAGGCTGGTAATAAAAATACGAATTCAAGAAAAAATCAGTTATGTATGCATGTATGTAACACGATTTAGCTTGCTTTTTCCATTGTTATTGATGCAAACTTACTCATGCTTACCCTCTGAAGACAATGGGATGGTTGAGAGAGGCTGAGAGTGGCTGCTTTTGAAATTCGATTTTTCAAAGTTTCTTGAAAATTTTTGACAAAATGAGGGTTTGGCTTGAGCTAGGGTTTCGTGTGGTTTGCTGGCTATGATGCTTGGTATTTATAGAGAGGATTGGAAGGGAAAAAAGGAATGGAAAAGATTTGATTTGGAGCATTCAATATTTTTCAAATAAAATCAATTTTCTTGAAAAAATTTGATTTCTTCTTCAATGCAAGATCAAGCACGAATTTGGCAAGTATATTGGGCTATCTTGGACTTCAAGGAACATATAAAATCAGCCCTTTTGGAAAAAAATATGATTTTCATATTTTATATAATTTAATTTTGAATTAAATGTTCTAAAATTCAAAATAAAATCAATAAAATAGAAAATTGCCATGGCCAAGCATTTATAGGTCAAAAATATTGTCATGAACAAGTTTGGATCAAAAGATTATAGGCCCATTTGGAAAATTTTGCATTTTGACCAAAATGTCCTTTTGTGCAAATTGTCCAAAATTGCCCAACTTCTGAATAGTGTATCTTGCTCAATTTTCCACATTTTTGAGTGCTCTTGGACTTTTTGGAAAGCTATAAGAGTCCTCTAACCAATGTATTTGGTCTCATCTCATTTGGAGTTACCATGCTCAATATATCTTCAAAACAAAAAGTTGACTTTTTTGTTGACTTTGAAAATGACCTGTAATGTTTTGAGCTATACCTCTCAAATGAAGCATTTTTTGGACATTCTTGTGTGACATGAAGTTGTAGAGAATTGAATTTCCTTCAAAACAAGAGGTGGTGGAAAATTTTTTGAGAAAGTATGAGAAAGTTATGATCAGTCAAAGTTCAGTTGACTTTTCATCTAGAAACCCTAATTTAGAAAGTTTGACTTTTGGGCAAATCTTGAGTTTTCTTGATGAATCATGATCAACCCTTGATCAAATGATGAATGTAACTTCAAAATGAGGATGTTGACCAAAAATTATGAAGTTTGACTGTATGTTGACCACAGTTGACTTTTTGTCCAATACACCCGATTTTCAACCATCTGAGCAATTGTCTGAGGAAACTTGACTTGTGAAGCTTGAAACTTGACATGGAGAATCTTTGAAGCATATGAGGAGGCATGAGGGCCATTGGAGATGTTGGAAATCCATCTTGACTTGAGAGATACCAAACCCTAGTTTGGGTTGATTGTCTAGGAGAGAGTTTGTCTGATCGACTCTTGAGGAATCCTTGAGTATGGATGTATGAAATCTCTTGAGTAGATGGAGGGAAAATTTTGGGGTATGACAACGGGTACCTTAAGATGATTGATGTGTTATAAAAGAAAGTATTCTATTTGGGACTGAAGTTGGCCACGACGGTGTTCTTGTTGGATTTCATAGAAAATTGATGTTATGGTTCTAAGTCCAACCCGTTTTGTAATTCCAGTAGTATGAGACGACGTTGATGGGCAGAGTTCTTGAGAGAGTGTTTTGGTTTGAATTACCACTTGGGGCGATGGAAACTTATGAAAGGTGTTTCGAATAAGAAACCTGTGTATTAATCGTTGAGACGGTGCGAGGATGATGTTTACTTTATGCAAACTTTGAGAATTGAATTGTTATAAGGGAAGACTTCGTTGAAGTCGAGTGTATACGTCGAAGTTTCACAAGTGAATATTTGGACAATATTTGAAAAGGTCAAACTATGTCGTGTATTTTAGAGAATCAATGGACGATGATCAATCGAGAATGAAAGAATGATTTTTCGAGTTGATGAGGCTGATGTTAGTAGGTGTCTGGATGAGTGTACGCTTTGAACGTATCCATTTTGGGTGATTGTGAAGCTGAGGATTGACCAAGTTGTTTTATGGTTGGCATCTTATGCATAAAAGTGACGCAGCACGGTTTAGATATTGAGCATTGAGTTTTAACGAGAAAGCGAGGTTGTTGGATTTGGACTGGAGAGTTATAGTCGCAAGTCGTCAGTGTACGCCCTAGAATGAGTGGTGTGTAGCAGTTCGGTTATGTTTGAGTAACTTGTTGTTGTTCGAGGGTTGTACGTTGGTATTTTACAAGGACGATGTGACCTTGTGATTTTCTGGATTGAAAGCGATAGCTGCAATTGTGATCCTTGAGTTCGTACTTATGCGTGATAGAAGGCATCTTTTTCGTGGTTTTGTAGCACGCGTGGTATTATCCTATTCCGATTGTTTGAGTTTTGGTTTGTATAACCATTTTGTTGTTTTCGTTTTAGCGATGGTGTCGATGTTGTGTCGTAGGAATTTATGTTCCTATCTTTGGTGACTCATTTCCGAGGCGTCGGTTCGAGTGTGTGACTAATTCTATGGTTGAGGCGTTAGGATGGTATCGATCTTGTTTGTTTAGTTCTCAAGCGAACCGGTGTGTCTGCGACTTGTTTAGTTGTTGGGTGTTAGTTGGTTGTCGAGTGCATTGTATGGGCTTTGCATCTCGGCAGGGTTGTTCTTGACGGGACGATGTAGTTAGGGATATTTCCTTGTTATTGGTGTATTTTGTATGTTGTTTAGTTGACGCGAGGATTGAGTGGACGAATGCGTAAGCATGTCCCGAATTGTTTCGTTTTGGTCGAAATTTCGAGGACGAAAAGTTTATAAGTGGGGGAGAGTTGTAACGCCCTGTTTTAATTAATATTATATTATATTAATATTTTCGAATTACCGATTGATACTTATTTTGAGACTAGATTAAATATATTAATCGATATATATGATAATATATTTGGCGACGTTTTGTTCGGTCCGACTTTTATTCCGTTCGGTTCGGTAAAATATTATTCGGACCCGATATTTAATCCCCCGGAATTATATTAATAAATTGAGTTAATGATATAATTAAGTTAGGGGTGTGGGGAGCGATTAGTGAGGATTGGGTTTTCACCCTTGTTGCTAGTAAGAAACACATTATAAACCATTTCTCCTCATTTTCCTTCCATTCAAAATACCAAAACCAATCATAGAACTTGGAAGCTAGTAAGAATTATAAAACCATTTTCTTTCTCTTTTCCTTCCATTTTCATACACCAAGAAAACATAGAGGCATGGAGAGAAAAAGAGAGGGTTTTGGAAAGAAGAAGAAGAAGAGCAAGACAACAAGAGAGGAAGCATGAGGTTGAAGTTGGGGAATTATCTTGGATCATCCAATCTCTAGAGGTAAGGGGTTTGATTTCTCTATCTCATATGATTAGGTTTTGATGGTTGTATTTTGGATTTGGGGGTAAAATTGATAGTTGATTTATAGGGTTTTGTTGGTTGATTGTTGGAATGGTTTAGAAAAGTTGGATTAGGAGTACGGTTTGTGGGTGTATTAGGTGCTAGCTTGTAGGAATTAAGAGTATTGAAATGGGAAAGAAAACCATGGTAGTAGAATGAGAAAAACTCAAAAAGATGAACTTTTCACGCAGGTCCATCAACACGGGCCGTGTTGATTAACACGGGCCGTGTTGATTTACACGGGCCGTGTTGATTAACACGGGCCATGTTGTCCTCTTGTATAAGGAATTTTGCTTCCCAGGTCCATCAACACGGGCCGTGTTGATCAACATGGGTGCCCGTGTTGATTCATTGACTTTGGGTTTTTTTTAGTGTTCTGGTGGATTTTCAACACGGGACGTGTTGATGCACATGGGGGCCCATGTTGATGCATCTGTAGCCTCCAAAATTCTGATTTTTCGCACTTCCTTTGGAACCCGATTGTGTTCCGATTTTCCGATTTTGGTAAATTCGACGACGGAGCAAGTTGCTCCGAATTCAACGAAAATTGACGTGCTAGCTAAGTTCGACGTGTAGAACGTAGTGGTGAGGTTAGTTTTTAGAAATTACGAGTTTTTAAGAGATGACCCGAAATAGACCAATATACGGTTAAATTGAATCGGATTTCGTTTTAGTGGATTTAGGACACGTATGGACAATCCGATTGCGACGTTGACGATTATGATTAATGCCGGTTATTAGGAATGGCTTTCGCGACGATTATAGGGGTTTGACTATTTTTCCGTATTCGGAATTTAGTGAATGAATCGATAATGATGTGGTGTGATTAAACATAATGTTGCGACGACGTATTACTTAATGAATACTTGTGATATGCGATGTGATGATATATGTCTTTGTATATGATGATGTGATGATTATATTGATGTTGTTAATAAATGCTTCCGATTTATGAATGCATAACTTTTAATGATGATGAATTATTAGTGATGTTTTGCATAATGCAATTATGATGCGATGATATATAATCTTGATGTGGATAAATTATGGAGACGTGGGCTTTATGCCAATTTTGATGAGTGATGATGGTGTTTTGTGTTGTGTTGTTTTATTGTCGAGTCACATACATTGCATTAGCGACGATGGGCTTTTATGCCAAGCGACGAGGCTTTTATGCCAAGCGACGAGGCTTTTCAGCCAAGTGTTCCTAATTATGGACAAAGCGACGGGTACCACATGCATAACATAGTCGTGTCTCATGGAGTCGGTTATGTTTATGTTTGAGTTGTTTGGCGTTGGGTTTTTAATTGATTGACGATGATTGAATTGCGATGATGTATGATGCTTTGTTTGGTGATGATCTTTATGATGAACATGAAATGAATATAACTTGATAATTTCATGATAACTAGGCGATGAATATAAATGGTGAGTTTTGTGATGATTTAATTTAGATGAAATGCTTAATGCAATTATGATGTGATGATATTTGTGACGATGGGCTTTTATGTCAAAAGCGACGATGGGCTTTAGCCAATTTGTGATGATTTGTTTATGTTGCTCATGTTGTTAGCATTGTTTAATGTTGTTGGTTGATGTTGTTGTTTATGATTGCTGTAACGCCCGTTTTTAATTAATATTATATTATATTAATATTTTCGAATTACCGATCGATATTTGTCTCGCGATGAGAATAATTATTTTAATTAATATATCTATTAATTTATCTGGCGACGTTTCATTCGGTCCAGTAAAATATTATTCGGATCCGATATTTTAATTCCTCGGAATTATTTTAATTAATTGAATTAATTATATTAATGATATAATTGGTTAGGAGTGTGAGGATTAATTGATGAGATTTAGGTTTTCACCCTTGGCTTACTAAATAAGGAAAATACCATTACTAGAACCATTTCTCCTCATTTTCCTTCCATTCAATTATACCAAAACCAAACATGGAGACTTGGCTTACTAGTAGGAAACAAGTTATAAAAACCCATTTCTTTTCCTTTTCTTTCCATTGTAAACACAAAAACCAAAATAGAAACCTAGAGAGAAAAGAGAGGGTTTTGGAAAGAAGAAGAAGAGGAGAAGATGAGGAAGATCTTGAACAAGGGAGCATGAGAGGAAGCTTGAGGTTGGGCTTGGTAGCATCACCATGGATCATCTCCAAGCTAGAGGTAAGGGGTTTGATCTTCCATTTCATTATAATTAGGGTTTGATGATATATGTTAGATTTGGGGAAAAAATTAATGGGATTGATTCTTGAGTTTTGGTTGTGTGATGGTTGAAATGATTTAGGGAGTTTGAGTTAGGAGCATAGAGTGTGAGTATTTTGATGCTAGCTTACATAAATTAGAAGTGTTAAAAATGAAGTTTTGGAATGAAGAGAAACATAACACTATATATATAAAAACCAGAAAAATAAATGAAAATAAATGAATGAAATGAAAATGAAATGAAAATAAATGAATGAAAATGAAATGAAAATAAATGAATGAAATGAAATGAAAATAAATGAATGAAAAATGAAAATGGAAATGATATACAGTGAAGAAGAAAACAAGAAAACAAAACGCAGGGAAAAATTAAATAAAAGGAATGGAAGAATTTTAGTGGGGCGGCCACTCCCTTGGTTGTGAGGCACCCGCCTCCTGTTGGCATGGAAATGGGGACGTGCGTCCCTGTGCATGAGAAGAAAAACGGAAATTGGCAAATGTTGTTTTGCTGTAATTGGTTTTTTTGCTGTTTGCTGTCAATGAAACTTTTCCTGCATAATTCCCTGCATAATTCCTTTGGTTTAGGTTCTGTTTTATTTTGTAATCCCAATTTCACCTAGTAGCAATTGATACCCATAAAATATAACTAGAGCACGAGTTAGCCGATTTAATTTAGAACCCGATTATGTTCCGATTTTTCGATTTCGGTAAATTCGGCGACGGAGCAAGTTGCTCCGAATTCAATGAAAATTGACGTGCTAGCTAAGTTTGACGTGTAGAACGTAGTGGTGAAGTTAGTTTTCCGAAATTATGAGTTTTTACGAGACGACCCGAAATAGACCAATTTACGGTAAAATTGAATCGGACGGTGTTTTAGTAGATTTAAGGTACGTATGGTTAATCCGGTTTCGACGTCGACGATTATGATTAATACCGGTTATTAGGAATTACTTTCGCGACGATTATCGATGTTTTGACTATTTTTCCGTTTTCGGAATTTAGTGAATTAATTGATAACGATGCGGTGTTAATAAACGTAAGTTTTGCGACGGTGTATTTATTAAAGAATACATGTTGATATGCAATGTGATGATTAAATTGAGGTTGTTAATAAATGCTTCCGATTTGTGAATGCATGACTTTTGATGAATTTATTAGTGATGTTTGCATAATGCAATTATGATGCGATGATATATTTATTATGTTTTGGATAAATTATGGCGATGTGGGCTTTATGCCAATTTGGATGAGCGATGATGTTGTTTTTGTGTTGTGTTGTTTTATTGTCGAGTCACATACATTGCATAAGCGAAGAGGGCTTTTATGCCAAGCGAAGAGGCTTTTATGCCAAGCGATGATGGCTTTTATGCCGAGCGAGGATCGGCTTTATACCAAATGTCCTAATTACGGACAAAGCGATGGGTACCACATGCATAACATAGTCGTGTCTCATGGAGTCGGTTATGTTTACGTTTGAGTTGTTTGGCGTTGGGTTTTGTTGATTGATGGATGATATTGAATTGCGATGATATATTTTGTGATGATGTTGTGATGATGGGCTTTATGCCAAAAGCGAAGATGGGCTTTATGCCAAAAGCGAAGATGGGCTTTATGCCAAAAGCGAAGATAGGCTTTAGCCAATTTGTGATGATTTGTTATATTACTTATATTACTAGCATTATTTAATGGTGTTGGTTGATGTTGTTATTTAAGACTGCCGTGTTAATTAGTGATGTATTAGTTTGTGATGATTTCGTGGTGACGGAGGGTTATGTGTTGTTGCGACGTTTTATGCCGATGAGGCTATGGTGATAAGGTGTGGATTATACACATTAGGATGACGAGTAAAGTAAGTGAGTTTTGATTATGTGTTGGAATTACAATTATTAATCTATACCCTTTATAATTCCGAAACTATATATATATATATATATTTTATCATGCCTTTAATTATATGTTTTGGAGTATCTCACCCTTTACTTGTTTCGCCGTTACCTATATATTGGTAACGTGCAGGTTATGAAGACGGAGTATATAGCTGCTATTAGTCGAGTCGGTGTCGCTCTGATACGTAGCACTCGGGGGGAATTATTATGTTGTCTTGTTGTTGTTTCTTTTGTTGTTTGCCTTTGTAAATAAGAATCATAAATTATAAAAACATGATTTTGATGAGGAAGTTTAATAAAGAAGATGTGTTGACTTCTATGAATCAATTTATGTTTTCCTGCGATGCTATGTATCCGAAATTTATACTTTAAAGTAAACCGTTTTAAAGTGAGTTGTTTTTGATGGTGTAATGCCTCATTATTTAATTTATGAAATTTTAAAATTACTCTGATTTTTGCATATTAAACTTTGGGTAGAATTGGGGTGTTACAATTGCCGTGTTAATTAGCGATGTATTAGCTTGCGACGATTTCGTGGTGACGGAGGTTTACGTGTTGTTGTGATGATTTGTGTCGATGAGGCTAAGGCGATTAAGTATAGATTATACACTTTAGAATGACGATAAGAGTAAGTGAGGTTTGAATATGTGTTGGAATGCACTTATTAAGTTATATCCTTTACAATTCCAAAACTATAT
This sequence comes from Vicia sativa, assembly GCA_021764765.1. Taxonomy (NCBI): domain Eukaryota; kingdom Viridiplantae; phylum Streptophyta; class Magnoliopsida; order Fabales; family Fabaceae; genus Vicia; species Vicia sativa. Next base: position 135,888,632 of record CM038796.1, read on the forward strand.
ATATATTTTATCATGCCTTTAATTATATGTTTTGGAGTATCTCACCCTTTACTTGTTTCGCCGTTACCTTTATATTGGTAACGTGCAGGTTTTGAAGACAGAGTATATAGCTGCTGTTAGTCGAGTCGGTGTCGCTCCGATACGTAGCACTCGGGGGGGAATATTTATGTTGTCTTGTTGTTGTTCTATTGGTGTTATTCCTTTATGTATAAGAATCATACTTTATGAAAATATGATTTTATGAGGAAGTTTAATAAAGAAGATGTTTTGATTTTTAAGAATCAATTTATGATTTTCGACGATGCTATGTATCCGCGATTTATACTTTAAAGCAAAATGTTTAAAGTGATTTGTTTTTGAAGGTGTGATGCCTCAGTATTGAAATTGTGAAATTTTAAATTACTCTGATTTTTGCATATTAGACTTTTGGTAATATTGGGGTGTTACAGATATTACCGCCGTTCTATAGTTACAATCGCTTTAAGTTTACAAATTGAAAATGGTTTGGTTATGTTTAGAAATTTATCAATCACTTGTGACATAAAATTAAAACACTAAAAATATGGTTTTTATCAATTAAAAAGACTTTGCCAAGATTTGGGTTTCACTATTCCATTTCCATATATTCTCTTATCACTAGTATGTGAACTCAATAATTTTTGAACATAATATAATATCCTCTCAATAACATTTATGTCTAAATGATATTGTGATATTTATTAAATTAATCCTTTAGACAATTTCTTCATCCAAAATATTAATCTAACAATTCTTAGTATTTGATATAAAAGAAAAGCAAGAAATAAATCTATTTCTACAATCCAATTCTTACTTGAGAAAATGCTTTAAGAACATAAATTAAATTATCTTTTTCAACAATAAATTAACATAACATATTCAGTAAACCACAAAAGATTTTCTCTACATTCAACCTCAAATTGTTCACATACAAGAGTTTACAAGAATTACATAATGGCTTTGGAATAATTACTACCTTAATCTTGACAAAATAGGAGTTTAGTTCCTCATCACCATGGTTGACATCCAAAGAAACTTAAGTGTTCTTCTTCTTCTTCCACAATGTTCTCTTTCTCTAACTTGATAAAAATCTGATTGTGAATAATGATAATTATTAATTAGCAAGCCTATTTCTCCTCTTTTGTTTCTCTCTCTCTCTCTCTCTCTCTCTCTCTCTCTCTCTCTCTCTCTCTCTCTCTTTACTTTTTTCTATCTCATGATTGCAAGTGATATGACCTTTTTCATGCAACCATACAATTATCTTGACCCAAAAAGTGACTAAAAAGAGACTTTCACGCTACCCCAAGAGGACTGACCCCAAGACACTTCTAATTATTTCAAAACAGAAGTTTTGATGACGCACAGTTCGCGGCGCCAACCAAGGACGCGGCGCGAACTAAACCAAATAAGGTTCGCGGCGCCACAACAGGACGCAGCGTGAACTGAGTTGCTTTATGCTCCCTTTGTCTTTTCCTGGCCTTCCTTATACTTGTCTTGATCTTGTCTTGACTTGGTGGATTCTTCCAACTCCACATGTATCCAAGTAATTCTTTTTCTCTAAATTTTCTACAAAACTAACAATTGAAGTGAAATATCTATTCTAATAAAAATAAAAACAAGAATAATTGCATATTTATGAATTGTGTGAATAAAAGAATGAAAATTAAATAAAACTTGGTTAAAAGGACCAATAAAAATGTATGAAAATTAGTCCAATTTGGTCCTTAACAGATACTGCACTTTTTCTGCTACGAACCAGCTTCTTTCTCCCACGAAATTTGCAACGCCCGTTTTTAATTAATATTATATTATATTAATATATTTGAATTACCGATTGATATTTATTTTGCGACGAGAATATTTATATTAATCGATATATATATATATATATATATATATATATATTTGGCGATGTTTCGTTCGGTTCGGTAAAATATTATTCGGATCCGATATTTAATTCCCCGGAATTATTTGAATTGATGATATAATTAGATAGGGGTGTGGGAAGCATTTTGTTAGAATTGGGTCTTACACCCTTAACCTTACTAATAGGAAAACAACTTATAAAAGCCATTTTTCTTCCTTTCCTTTCCATTTTCCTACACCAAGCAAACATAGAAACTTGGAAGCTTGAGAGAAAGAGAGGGTTTTGGGGAAGAAGAAGAAGAGGAGCAAGAACAAGCATGAAGTGGGGATTGTGTTGAAGCATCTTGAAATCATCCAAGCTTGTGAGGTAAGGGGTTTGATTCTCCATCTCATATTGTTAGGTTTTGATGTTTATGTTTTGGATTTGGGAGAAAAGTTGATAAATTGATTTATAGGATTTTGGTTGATTATTTGATTGAAATAGATTAGAAGAGTTGGATTAGGAGTATGGATTGTGGGTGTATTGGGTGATAGCTTGTAGAAATTAGGAGTATTGAAATGGAAAAGAAAACCATAGCAGTAAATTAAGAAAACCAGAAAAAATAAGAAATATTTGCTGCCAGGTCAATCAACACGGGCCGTGTTGATTAACACGGGTGCCCGTGTTGATTCACTGACTTTGGTATTTTTGCGCTTTCTAGTGGCTTTTCAACACAGGCCGTGTTGATTAACACGGGGGCCCCGATTATGTTCCGATTTTCCAATTTCGATAAATTCGACGACGGAGCAAGTTGCTCCGAATTCAACGAAAATTGACGTGCTAGCTAAGTTCGACATGTAGAACGTAGTGGTGAGGTTAGTTTTTAGAAATTACGATTTTTTACGAGATAACCCGAAATAGGCCAATTTACGGTTAAATTGAATCGGATTGCGTTTTAGTGGACTTAAGGCACGTATGGACAATCCAATTTCGATGTTGATGATTTTGATTAATGCCGGTTATTAGGAATGGATTTCGTGACGATTATAGGTGTTTGAGTATGTTAGTGTTTTAAGTTGGCATTACTTTTTGGTAAAACTAGGCTATGGCAATGTCTTGATAAATGTCATGACATTCAGAGATTGAAGATAAATCATACCTGACAAGGATGCTTAAAGTGCAACTCAGAAATGGAAGCTAAAAGCTGTGTTGGAATTTTGCAGAAAATATACTGATGTCATAACAAATGTTATGACATTCAGTGTGACATTCTGTTCTGCAAAATCTGTTTTTCCTGAGATTTTTCAGGAAGTTTGTTGAGCTGCTTTATTATGTTTTTCTGTTATTAGAATGCATGCTCACGTGGCTGTTAGGTTAATCTTAGTTAGACCTAAATTGGTTGTTGAAAAGACCATGTTTTTAGGATTAATTAAGTGAACCCTAGCTACTATTATGGAAGCCCAAAACTGAAGTTTTAGGACTGCTTCTATAATAGGAAAAGAACCCTTACTCTGCTGCTGCGCCTGTTGAACTGTATTGAAGATTTAGCAGGTTGTAATTTGTGTAATTCTAGTTTCTCTTGTGAGCCAAGAAATTATCAATTGATAAGTGCCTTGGACTAGGATTTGTTTGTAAGGGTAGTTTATCACTCAAAGCTTTGAAGCACGAGTGTTTGTCTCTTGATTAAAGCTTTGAAGCAAAATCAAGATAGTTTATTGAAGTGTGTCTTCACAATTCAATTATTCAATAGGTTGATATCACTGCTGTGATTGAGGGGGAGTGAGTAGGAACTCAGGTCTAAGTAGGACTTAGATTGAAGTTGCATTGGGTAGGTTTTAAGTGAAGGAGATAAACTGGTTGGTTTATTCCTGAATTAATTCTACTAATAGTGAATTTCCTCCCTGGCTTGGTAGCCCCCAGATGTAGGTGTAGTTAGACACTGAACTGGGTAAACAATTTATTGTGTTCTTTACTGCTGTTTAAATTTATTGTGTGAATTGTTAACATAGTGTCAGATAGTGTGTCATAACATTCTCTGTGACATCACGTATCTGTTGCCAGGAATTTCAGACTATTTTTCCGTTTTTTGGAATTTAGTGAGTGAATTGGTTATGATGTAGTGTGATTAAACATAATGTTTGCGACGACGTATGAATTAATGAATACTTGATGATTTGCGATGCAATAATATATGTCTTTGTACATGATGATGTGACGATTATATTGATGTTGTTGATAAATGCTTCCGATTGATGAATGCATGACTTTTGACGATGATGAATTGTTTGGTGATGTTTTGCATAATGCAAATATGATGCGATGATATGTTTATTTGTTGTGAATAAATATGGCGACACGGACTTTATGTCAAGTTTGATGAGCGATGATGATGTGTTATTGTGTTGTCTTTATCATTGAGTCACATACATTGCATTGGCGACGAGGGCTTTTATGCCAAGCGACGCGGCGTTTATGCCAAGCGACGAGGCTTTAATGCCAAGTATTCCTAATTATGGACAAAGCGACGGGTACCACATGCATAACATAGTCGTGTATCATGGAGTCGGTTATGTTAATGTTTGAGTTGTTGGCGTTGGGTTTTTGTTAATTGATGGATGATGTTGAATTTGCGATGATATATGATGCTTTGTTTGGTGATGATCTTTATGATGAACATGAAATGAATATAACTTAATAATTTCATGATAACTATACGATGAATATAAATGATGAGTTTTGCAATGATTTAACTTGATGAAATGCTTAATGCAAATAGGATGTGATGATGTTTGTGATGATGGGCTTTATGCCAAAAGCGACGATGTGCTTTATGCCAAAAGCGACGATGGGCTTTAGCCAATTTGTGATGATTTTTTTTATGTTGCTTATGTTATTAGTATTGTTTAATGTTGTCGTTTGATGTTATTGTTTATGATTGCCGTGTTAATTAGTGATGTATTAGCTTGTGACGATTTTGTGGTGACGGAGGTTTATGTGTTGTTGTGATGATTTGTGCCGATGAGGCTAAGGCGATTAAGTGTAGATTATACACTTTAAAATGACGATAAGAGTAAGTGAGTTTTTGATATGTGTTGGAATGCACTCATTAACCTATATCCCTTATGATTCCAAATATATGTATATATATATTATCATGCCTTTATATCGGTAACGTGCAGGTTATGAAGACGGAGTTTATAACTGCTGTTAGTTGAGTCGGTGTCGCTCTGATACGTAGCACTCGGGGTGAAATATTTATGTTGTCTTGTTGTTGATTCTTTTGTTGTTCTTCTTTTTGTATATAAGAATCATACTTTATGAAAACATGATTTGATGAGGAAGTTTAATGAAGAAAGTGTTTGGAATGTTATGAATCAATTTATGATTTCCGATAATGCTATGTATCCGAGATTTATACTTTAAAGCAAACTGTTTAAAGTGATTTGGTTTTGATGGTGTGACGCCTCAGTATTTAATTTGTGAAATTTTAATTTACTCTGATTTTTACATAATAAACCTTGGGTAATATTGGGGTGTTACATTAGTGGTATCAGAGCAGGTCGGTCTGTCGGCCAGGTTATTAATGTGTTTAACCCTGTTGTATGCGACATGTGTGTGAAACACTGTCGTACTTGCTTGTTTCTATTTGTTAGTCTGCAGAGATGAGTTTGAAACAAGTGGGGGAGAAGTTTTACTTCTTGGTGGCGCTTGTGGCTTAGAGATGGAGCCTCAAGCAGGGTTACGCTTTGGTAACTTGAAGAGTAAGTTTGAAGACGCTGTTGTAGTTCGGTAAAGATGGTTTATGTCACCATCATGATTGTCGACTGTCTATTGACAAATTCAGGAACTTATCACCCTTAATATCTTGTTGATAGTAGTCGGGATTTGTGTTGGTTGGGATAGACTTGTCTTGCCAGCTTAATAGTGTATGAAGAAGATGAGTTAGCACAAGGTGGTGCATGGTTACTTGAGTTGTGGGAGAATTTGGATTTTGATGAGAAACAAGATTTTGGCAAGCGAACTTCTTGTTGTGATTCTTCCGAAGCATATTGTGAAGATGTGAGTGAACTACCGTAGTAGTGCGAAGTGAAGTTTTGATGGATTGAGTTTTTGGAACTAGTTGTGATTCGAAGTATCCTTAAGGGATGTTTGTTTCTGAGTTAGAGTTGAAGAGTCAACTTGAGGATTGGTTTAAGCAGAGGTTGTTTATTCGAGCGGGTCACCGTGGAGTGCTACCGTTGTGTTGTTCGAGAAGAACAAAGGTTTCCCGAGTTGGTGTGTCGTTTGTAGGAAAGGAACGAAGTGGATTTTGAGGGAAAGTGCCTACTTCCGAGGATTGATATTTGGATGAACCAGTCATTTGGAGTTTATGTGTTTAGTGAAATCGATGTGAAGTCTGGCTGTCTACGGGCTAGTGTGAGAGCTGAAGGTGTTTAACCAATGCTTTTCAAGATAGTGAGTGGTCCAGGCGAGTATTTGTTGATGTCATTAGTGTGACTAATGCATCAGGTATGATTTTGGAATGTTCAGGCAGTACTCTCATGAGTAGCTGCAAGCGTTATTTCGTGTTCATGGATATTATTTGGTTTATATCAAGTTAAGGAAATTGTGGCAAGCATCCGAGCGTTGCGTTATCAGTAGTGAAGTTAGACCAGTGCGTGTCGAGTATTCTAAAGATAGAGTTTTGAACTGTTGGACGTAAGTGCCTTAAGTAAGCGACTTAGATGGTGATATTATGGACAGTTCCGCGAAGATTTATTTTGTATCTCGTAAGAGACCTCAAGAGGTATTTCAGAGCTTAGAAGTTCTTTTGTTTTAAATGGTTAGCTTTGTGAATTTGATGGAAGATCTTTTTATAAGTTGGTATTGATCGTGGGTACTTTGACTTGATATGGTTGAGTCGCTATTTGGACTTCGCAATGGGAAGCGAATTTGTTTGAGCCAATGGAAAGTTCAGCGAATGCTTCGATTTTGGTTTTGTTTTTTACTAAAGAACCTTGTGCGGTGTATTGTGATATTCATTTTGGACTTAAGATATATTTCGACATAGAGTTGGGAAAGTGTATTACTACCTTGGAACGATTTGATTTTCATAAGGAAAAAGTGTCGGACGCGTGAGTTGGAGTTTGATGTGGTTGTGCTCATTGAAATCTTAAGGTGCAGATGTTAACGACAAGAAGATTGGAATTGTTGAAGACAATTCAAGTTTGAGTACGATCTATAAAGAGACTTCGTCTGGTGATGAGTTTAGTATGTTGATATCGCAGATAACCCAAGAATACCTGATTTGGGATTTGTTATTTTGAAGAATGTTGCATGTTTGTTTTGAGACGCTTGTTGAGATTAAGCTCAAAAGGTTATTAAGGATTTATTCACTACTAACATATGGATTTCGTCGGATACTAATGGTCGCGGTGGATTATTAGATTACGAATAAAATAAGTCTTGACGGTAAGGAATTTGGTGATGGTTTGGTAACCACAGGTACTTAAAGATGATTGATGTTTTATAGAGGAAGGTGTTCTATTGTGACTTAAGTCGGTCGCGACGGTGTTCATGATTGGATTCCATAGAAATTGACTTTATGGTTCGAAGTCCGACCTGTGTTGTAAGTCAGGAGTATGAGACGACGTTGATGGATTGAGTTCTTGAGAGAGTGTTTTGGTTTGAATTACCACTTTGGAAGATTGAAAGTTGTGAAAGGTGTTTCGAAGAAGAAGCCTGTGTATTGATCGTTGCGACGATGCGAGGATGGTGATTACTTAATTCAACTTTGGGAATTAAATTGTTATAAGGGAAGACTTCGTTGAAGTCAAGTGTATACGTCGAAGTTTCACAAGTGAAATATTTGGACAGTATTTGAAAAGGTCAAACTATGTTATGTATTTTAGAGGATCAATGGACGTTGATCAATCGAGAATGAAAGAGTGATTTTTCGAGTTGATGAGGCTGATGTTACGAGGTGTCCGGATAGGTGTACGCTTTGAACGTATCCATTCTGAGTAATTGTGAAGTTGAGGATTAACCAAGTTGTTTTACGGTTGGCATCTTATGCATTAAAGTGACGCAACATGGTTTAGTTATCGAGCATTGAATTGTTAGCGAGTGTGGGAGATTGTTGGATCTGGACTAGGGAGTTATAGTCGCAAGTCGTCAGTATAAGCCCTAGAATGAGTGGTGTATCGCAGTTCTGTTATGTTTGTGTAACTTGTTATTGTTCAAGGGTTGTGCGTTGGTAATCTACAAGGACGATGTGACCTCGTGATTTTTCTAGAATGAGAGCGATAACTGCAAGTGTAATTCTTGAGTTCGTACTTATGCGTGAATGAAGACATCTTTTTCGTGTTTGCGTAGCACGCGTCGTACTATCCTATTCTGATTGTTTGAGTTTTGGTTTGTATAACCATTTTGTTGTTTTCGTTTTAGCGATGGTGTCGGTGTTGTGTCGTAGGACTTTATGTTCCTATCTTTGATGACTCGTTTCCGAGGTATCGGTTCGAGTGTGTGACTAATTCCATGGTTGAGGCGTTAGGATGGTATCGATCTTGTTTGTTTGGTTCTCGAGTGAACCGGTGTGTCTGCGACTTGTTTAGTTGTTGGTTGTCGAGTGCATTGTATGGGCTTTGCATCTCAGCATGGTTGTTCTTGTCTAGACGTTATGGTTAGGGAGATGCCCTTGTGTTTGGTGTATTTTATATGTTGTTTAATTGACGCGAGGATTGAGTGGACTAATGCGTAGGCATGTCCCTATTTGTTCGTTTTGGTCGAAATTTCGAGGACGAAAAGTTTATAAGTGGGGGAGAGTTGTAACGCCCGTTTTTAATTAATATTATATTATATTAATATTTTTGAATTACCGATTGATATTTATTTTGCGACGAGAATATTTATATTAATCTATATATATATATATATATATATATATATATATATATATATATATATATATATGATAATATATTTGGTGACGTTTCGTTCGGTTCGGTAAAATATTATTCGGATCCGATATTTAATTCCCCGGAATTATTTGAATTAATTGAATTGATGATATAATTAGATAGGGGTGTGGGAAGCATTTTGTTAGAATTGGGTTTTACACCCTTAACCTTACTAATAGGAAAACAACTTATAAAAGCCATTTTTCTTCCTTTCCTTTTCATTTTCCTACACCAAGCAAACATAGAAACTGAAGCTTGAGAGAAAGAGAGGGTTTTGGAGAAGAAGAAGAAGAGGAGCAAGAACAAGCATGAAGTGGGGATTGTGTTGAAGCATCTTGCAATAATCCAAGCTTGTGAGGTAAGGGGTTTGATTCTCCATCTCATATTGTTAGGTTTTGATGTTTATGTTTTGGATTTGGGGGAAAAGTTGATAAATTGATTTATAGGGTTTTCGTTGATTGTTTGATTGAAATAGATTAGAAGAGTTGGATTAGGAGTATGGATTGTGGGTGTATTGGGTGATAGCTTGTAGAAATTAGGAGTATTGAAATGGAAAAGAAAACCATAGCAGTAAATTAAGAAAACCAGAAAAAAATAAGAAATATTTGCTGCCAGGTCAATCAACACGGGTGCCCGTGTTGATTCACTGACTATGGTATTTTTGCGCTTTCTAGTGGCTTTTCAACACGGGCCGTGTTGATTAACACGGGGGCCCGTGTTGATGTATCTGTAGCCTCCCATATTCTGATTTTTGCACTTCTTTTGCCCCGATTATGTTCCGATTTTCCGATTTCGATAAATTCGACGACGGAGCAAGTTGCTCCGAATTCAACGAAAATTGACGTGCTAGCTAAGTTCGACGTGTAGAACGTAGTGGTGAGGTTAGTTTTTATAAATTATGAGTTTTTATGAGATGACCCGAAATAGGCCAATTTACGGTTAAATTGAATCGGCTTGCGTTTTAGTGCATTTAAGGCACGTATGGACAATCCGATTTCGATGTTGAGGATTTTGATTAATGCCGGTTATTAGGAATGGCTTTTGAGACGATTATAGGTGTTTGACTATTTTTCCGTTTTTTGGAATTTAGTGAGTGAATTGGTTATGATGTAGTGTGATTAAACATAATATTTGCGACGACGTATTAATTAATGAATACTTGATGATTTGCGATGCAATAATATATGTCTTTGTACATGATGATATGACGATTATATTGATGTTGTTGATAAATGCTTCCGATTGATGAATGCATGACTTTTGACGATGATGAATTTTTTGGTGATGTTTTGCATAATGCAAATATGATGCGATGATATGTTTATTTGTTATGAATTAATATGGTGACGTGGACTTTATGTCAATTTTGATGAGCGATGATGATGTGTTGTTGTGTTCTCTTTATCTTTGAGTCACATACATTGCATTGGCGACGAGGGCTTTTATGCCAAGCGACGAGGCTTTTATGCCAAGCGACGAGGCTTTTATGCCAAGTGTTCCTAATTATGGACAAAGCGACGGGTACCGCATGCATAATATAGTCGTGTCTCATGGAGTCGGTTATGTTTATGTTTGAGTTGTTGGCATTGGGTTTTTGTTAATTGATGGATGATGTTGAATTTGCGATGATATATGATGCTTTGTTTGGTGATGATCTTTATGATGAACATGAAATGAATATAACTTAATAATTTCATGATAACTATACGATGAATATAAATGATGAGTTTTGTGATGATTTAACTTGATGAAATGCTTAATGCAAATAGGCTGTGATGATGTTTGTGATTGTGGGCTTTATGCCAAAAGCGATGATGGGCTTTAGCCAATTTGTGATGATTTTGTTTATGTTGCTTACGTTATTATTATTGTTTAATGTTGTTGTTTGATGTTGTTGTTTATGATTGCCGTGTTAATTAGTGATGTATTAGCTTGTGACGATTTCGTGGTGATGGAGGATTATGTGTTGTTGTGATGATTTGTGCCGATGAGGCTAAGGCGATTAAGTGTAGATTATACACTTTAAAATGACGATAAGAGTAAGTGAGTTTTGGATATGTGTTGGAATGCATTCATTAACTTATATCCCTTACGATTCCAAATATATGTATATATATATTATCATGCCTTTAATTATATGTTTTGGAGTATCTCACCCTTTACTTGTTTCGCCGTTACCTTTATATTGGTAACATGCAGGTTATGAAGATGGAGTTTATAGCTGTTGTTAGTTGAGTTGGTGTCGCTCTAATACATAGCACTCGGGGGGATATATTTATGTTGTCTTATTGTTGATTCTTTTGTTGTTCTTCCTTTTGTATATAAGAATCATACTTTATGAAAACATGATTTGATGAGGAAGTTTAATGAAGAAAGTGTTTGGAATTTTATGAATCAATATATGATTTCCGATAATGCTATGTATCCGAGATTTATACTTTAAAGCAAACTGTTTAAAGTGATTTGGTTTTGATGGTGTGACGCCTCAGTATTTAATTTATGAAATTTTAATTTACTCTGATTTTTATATATTAAACCTTGGGTAATATTGGGGTGTTACAAAATTACCACATAAAACCCATTCCAAATAACCAAATAACATCATTAAAGGGTATCCTAACTGTCAGTGTTTTAAGTTGGCATTACTTTTTGGTAAAACTAGGCTATGGCAATGTCTTGATAAATGTCATGACATTCAGAGATTGAAGATAAATCCTACCTGACAAGGATGCTTAAAGTGCATTCGGAAGCTAAAGTCGGCCGAATTTCAGAAATATATCGATGTCATAATGATGTTATGACATTCATGTGACATTCTGCTCGCCCCTGAGATTTTCGGAAGTTTGTTGAGCTGCTTTATTATGTGTTTCTGTTATTAGAATGCATGCTCACGTGGCTGTTAGGTTAATCTTAGTTAGACCTAAATTGGTTGTTGAAAAGACCATGTTTTTAGGATTAATTAAGTGAACCCTAGCTACTATTATGGAAGCCCAAAACTGAAGTTTTAGGACTGCTTCTATAATAGGAAAAGAACCTTACTCGCTGCGCTGTTGAATGAAGATTTAGCAGGTTGTAATTTGTGTAATTCTAGTTTCTCTTGTGAGCCAAGAAATTATCAATTGATAAGTGCCTTGGACTAGGATTTGTTTGTAAGGGTAGTTTATCACTCAAAGCTTTGAAGCACGAGTGTTTGTCTCTTGATTAAAGCTTTGAAGCAAAATCAAGATAGTTTATTGAAGTGTGTCTTCACAATTCAATTATTCAATAGGTTGATATCACCGTGATTGAGGGGAGTGAGTAGGAACTCGGTCTAAGTAGGACTTAGATTGAAGTTGCATTGGGTAGGTTTTAAGTGAAGGAGATAAACTGTTGGTTTATTCCAATTAATTCTACTAATAGTGAATTTCCTCCCGGCTTGGTAGCCCCAGATGTAGGTGTAGTTAGACACCGAACCGGGTAAACAATTTATTGTGTTCTTTATCGCTTGAATTTATTGTGTAAATTGTTAGCAGAGTGTCGAATCGTGTCATAACATTCTCTGTGACATCAAGTATCTGTTGCCAGGAATTTCAATTGGCATCAGAGCAGGCACCCTGCCTGTTATTTTTGGGTGAGATCTAGGGAAAATAGTTTCTGGCATAATGGACAAAGAAGGACGATTTGGAGGTAGACCACCTATACTGGATGGGTCTAATTATGATTACTGGAAACCTCTTATGGTTGTTTTTTTGAGGTCACTGGATATTAAAGCTTGGAGAGCTGCTGACAAAGGATGGAAACATCCCACCAAGCTTGAGAAGGATGGAACCACTGTCTTGAAACCTGAGGAAGAATGGAACAAAGAAGAAGAGGAGCTAGCACTAGGGAACTCTAAAGCATTGAATGCATTATTCAATGGAATTGATAGAAATATCTTCAGACTAGTTCATCAATGTGAGCTGGCCAAGGATGTTTGGGACACTCTCAAAACTACTCATGAGGGGACATCCAAGGTGAAGATGTCAAGACTTCAGATGCTCACTACCAAATTTGAGAATTTGAAGATGAGACCATTCATGAGTTTCACATGAATATCTTGGAGATTGCCAACACATCAGGAGCACTTGGTGAAAAGATGTCAGAAGAAAAGCTTGTGAGAAAGATTCTCAGATCATTGCCTAAAAGATTTGCAATGAAAGTGACTGCTATAGAGGAAGCTCAAGACATCAGCACCTTGAAGGTGGAAGAACTTGTTGGATCTCTCCAGACTTTTGAGGTGGGGATCAGTGAAACTGTTGACAAGAAGAACAAGAGCATAACACTTGTATCCAATTCTGAAGAGGGATGCAAGGTGGATGATGAAGAGAAGATATCTGAAGCTATAGCTATGCTTAGAAGGAAGTTCAACAGACTCATCAAGAGGGTTGATCCAAAGTCAAGGTCCAATGTCAAGGACATTTCATCTGACATTAGTAGATCTTATGACTCCAGCAGAAGATCAAATTCAGAAGAAAGAGGAAGTCAAAGCAGAGAAATCCAGTGTCATGGTTGTGAAGGATACAGACATATTAGAGATGAATGTCCCACCTTTCTAAAGAAACAAAATAAAGGGATGACTGTCACTTGGTCTGATGGTGACTCAGGAAGTGACTCTGAGGAAGAAGCAGCCAAACTTGTCACTGCTCTCTCTGGAGTGTGCAATTCTGATATGGATTCTAGTGATGAGGAAGTGTCATTTGAAGAACTTGCTGATACTTACAAGAAGCTGTGTATCAGAAGTGGTGAAGTATGTCAGTAGAATGAAAAGCAGAAAAAGCTGATTGAGAAGTTGGAGGCAGAAAATGTGAAGCTGGAAGCTGAGAAGAAGGAAAATACAGTCACTATAGGTCATCTCAACGGTGAAATTATAGTGTTGAATTCCAAGCTTGATCAGATGACTAAATCTGTCAAGATGCTGACTACTGGGACTGATAAGTTGGAAGAAATCCTTCAGCTTAGACAAAATGCAGGAAATAAGCATGGTCTAGGATATGTGGCTGAAAAGAAACCTGTTAGTGATATGAAGAAGAAGAGGCATGAGAAACCAAAGTCAAAACAGTTGTCACAACATAAAACAGGAAATGTGTCTGGCTCAGGGTATGTGGCTGCAAAGAAATTTGCTGATAACAAGAAGAAGTCAATGTCAAAGAAGATGTCACAACCCAAGGCAGGAAATAGGTCTGGCTCAGGATATGTTAAGGCAAAGAAATCTGCTGATAACAAAAAGAAGAACAGATCTAATAAGCCAATGTCTAAGCAGATGTCACAACATTGGGTACAACATCTAGATCAAAGAAACATGAACAAAAAGTTTCAAAGATGGAGATGTCATTATTGTGGAAGGTTTGGTCACATAAAGCCTTTTTGCTTTAGACTACATGGATATCCTAACCAAGTCCCTTATGTGAAGCCTAAGACCAACAAGGTATCATACACTCAACAGTGGAAGAAGAAGACTGCAGCTCTGATAGCTCACACTTCTCTTAGAGTGTCTGCCAAGGAAGATTGGTACTTTGACAGTGGGTGTTCTAAGCATATGACTGGAATCAACAATCTTCTGATTGATGTTAAACCCCATTCTACCCGTTTTGTTACCTTTGGAGATGGAGCTAAAGGAGAAATCAAAGGTGTTGGAAACTTAGACTGTTCTGGGGTTCCAAACCTAAATGGAGTGTTGCTGGTAAAAGGCTTGACTGCTAATCTCATAAGCATAAGTCAGCTATGTGATATGGGATTCAAAGTCAACTTCACTAGGTCTGAATGCCTTGTAATCAATGATGAACAAGAAGTGGTTATGAGAGGAGTCAGATCAAAGGACAACTGCTACATGTGGGAAACTGAGAACACCAACCTGTCTTCTGTGTGCTCTACAGACATTGATGAAGGGAGAGTCTGTGGTATGTATAAGGCTGGAAAGCAAACCAGAATGTCAGACACAATGATGGAAGACTCAACATCCCTTTCACAGAGCAAGTATGCAAGGAAGATTGTCAAGAAGTTTGGAATGAAGAATACCAGTCATAAAAGGACTCCTGCCCCTACACATTTGAATTTGTCCAAGAAAACAAGTGGAGAAAATGTTGATCAAAGCTTGTGTAAAAGCTCCTCTGGAGGATGTTTCTTCTTGGGAAGCAATCTTGTTTCTTGGTTCAGCAAGAAGCAAAACTGTGTGTTCTTGTCCACTGCTGAGGCTGAATACATAGCAGCTGGTAGCAGTTGTTCTCAGATGATCTGGATGAAGCAGATGGTGACTGAGTACAATGTCACACAGGATGTCATGACATTGCACTGTGACAACCGGAGTGCTACTAATAGTTCAAAGAATCCTATACAACATAGTAGGACTAAACACATTGACATTAGACATCACTTCATCAGAGACCTTGTGGAAGAGAAAGTGATTAAATTGGAGCATGTAGCCACTAAACTTCAACTGGATGACATTTTTACTAAAGCTCTTGAGGCTAGTCAGTTTGAGTTTTTAAGGGGCAAGTTGGGTATTTGTCAATATGAGGAATTGTAGCAATTAACATTGTTTACAACAAGGAATGGAAGGGACCTTTTAATGCAATTAATTATAAGTGGGTCATTTAATTATTTTTACCTTAATTTTAAAAGGTCCAAGAATAGGAAGAGACTCCTTCATATAATAGTTGCTTCATTTGAAAGAATCATATTTTCTTCATCCAAAAGAAACTTTCAAATCCTCTGCCATTCTCGCTCCCGTTCCCTCAAAACTTTTCAGCAAAATATGTCTTCATCTTCGTCATCATCTCAAGAATCTGGTTCTTCATCTCCTGCCATGGCTGATGTTAGGGAAAATGCTGAAGCCATGCATGTTGAAGCTCTGAGGGTTACCCCACTGCGTGCAATGGCAACTGACCCTGAGAAGGTCAAGAAATTGCGCACAAGGAATGCAAGAAGGTCACAAGCATCACCCTCTGGTAAGACTTCTGTACCATCCTCTTCAGTTCCCCCAGAAATAGTAAACAGAGAGGGGTCTAGGTCTGTGCATGTGGCCATTGCTAGGATAGTAACCAGGATCCTAAACGAAAACCAATTTGTTCCTGGGATTTCAGTCCCTCTAAACCATAAGTCTACTAGCCCTAGTTTAGGAGTTGATCCAGATGTCACTGAGAATGTCAAGACATCTGGTGATCATGTTGATTCCCTTGTCAAAAATGCTGTTGATCCTTCAATTAAAGATTCTAAAGTGAGTATTGATGATGATTGTAATAAAACCCTTGCTGTTAATGAAGATGTGATTTCTGATGGTATTCTTGAGGAATCCCCAGCAAAGTGTGCTTCTGATAAAACCCCTGCTGACTACATTTCTGATAGTATCTTAAAAGAGAATCCAGAAAAACCAAGTGGTGATAATCTTGAAAAGTCTCCAGTTCAAGATTCTGAACATTTAACTGAACCTCCTGTCATTGATTTGGATGAAGTATTCTCAGACAATGTCCTCATTGCCAGTGTCAATCCAAGCATTGAAAAGAGGATGATGAGAAGGAAGGGAAAACAGGCTGTCTCACAGAGCCCTGTTAAAGAAAAGGGTGTTGAAGATGTGTATAAGGCTGAGAAGAATCCCACGGCTGGATCCTCTACAAAGAAATGTAGAGTAAAAACTGTTGGTGGTGGCTCTAGACCAAAGAGAACACCAATTGTGAAAAGGAGGAAGGAACCTGAACCTCCAGAGTCAGACCAAGACTCTGATTTTGATGTTGAGGAGAATGTCACAAACATTCATCCAAGAAAGAAGCCAACTCTTGGGAAACTACCCAAGGTGCCTGAAGTGGCCATTGATAATATCTCATTCCATCATCCTGAAAATGCTGGAAGATGGAAGTATGTTTGCTTAAAGAGGGTGGCTCTGGAAAGAGATTTGAATAAGAGTGCACTTGAGTGCAAGGAGATTGTTGATTTGATTAAGGTGGCTGGTCTAATGAAAACAGTTGTGAGTTTCTCAAACTGTTATGATGTTTTGGTAAAAGAGTTCATAGTCAATTTGTCAAGTGGCTGTGGTGATGGAAGGTCTGCTGACTACAAGACTGTATATGTGAAAGGGAGGAAAGTAAGGTTTTCTCCAAGTGTGATCAACAGATTTCTGGAGAGATTAGATGATGCTCAGCCAGAGCTGGAGGAAACTGACAACAAAATCTGTCAAACCATCACTGCCAAACAAGTGAAGCAATGGCCTCTGAAGGAAAAACTCTCAGCAAGTAAATTGAGTGTCAAATTTGCCATCCTGCATAAGATAGGTGCTTCCAACTGGGTCCCAACCAATCACAAGTCTACCATTTCTATTGGACTGGGAAGATTCATATATGCAGTAGGCACTCAGGCTTAATTTAACTATGGATCCTATATATTTGAGCAGACCCTCAAGCATGCTGAAAGCTATGCTATCAAAGGACCAATAGCCTTTCCCTCCCTGCTGTGTGGAATTATCATTGATCAATTTCTTGACATTCTAGTTGAAAGAGATGCAGTCTGCAAAAGAGCCCCTGCTCTTGGATTCCACTACAAACTTTTTCAAGGCAGACATGTCCCAGACATTGTCATGACATCTGGTGAGACATCCAATGTCAAGGCAACTTCTCAAAAGGCAACAGTCTTAGTTGTGCTAAAAGCTACCTGCAAAGAGCTTGAAGCAAGGAAGCAAAGCCTTGAAGAGCTAATCTCTCAACTAGAGCAGGACACAGAGGTTGAGGATGAAGGGATAGCTGATAATGATGCTGTTGGTGATGCTGAAAATGATGATGTTCAGATGGCTGGTGCTGAAGAAGGTTCTGAAGATGCTTTTTTTCACAGTGCCTCTTCATGATAAGAGAGCACTAGATCTGATAACTTGCTGCTTTGTTGCTTCTGTTTTGTTGTTTTATTGTTAAGTTTGTTCTGCATTTTCACTTATTGTTTGGCTAATTGTAATTTTTCTGACAGAAGTTGTAACTGTACCCTTAATTGTGTTGGTACTTTTCTTAATATATGATTGAGTGATTGAGGTATTTGTACTGGTTTCTTTGGCCCCTTTGTGGCTAAAAAGGGGGAGAAGTGCTGGGAAATTTGGGCAACTGTATGGAAATGTTTATGTGGGCAATTGTGGGAAATTGGGTAATTTGTTTGGGTAGAATTTGTCTTCTCTAGGTTCTGTCTTTTTTAAGCTTAGGATAGCTTAGATCTAGTTTGTTTTCTTCTGCTGCATAGGTACTCTGATGACTTAAGTAGTTTTAGCCAAAAATGTGCCAAAGGGGGAGTTTGTTAGTGTTTTAAGTTTGCATTACTTTTTGGTAAAACTAGGCTATGGCAATGTCTTGATAAATGTCATGACATTCAGAGATTGAAGATAAATCATACCTGACAAGGATGCTTAAAGTGCAACTCAGAAATGGAAGCTAAAAGCTGTGTTGGAATTTTGCAGAAAATATACTGATGTCATAACAAATGTTATGACATTCAGTGTGACATTCTGTTCTGCAAAATCTGTTTTTCCTGAGATTTTTCAGGAAGTTTGTTGAGCTGCTTTATTATGTTTTTCTGTTATTAGAATGCATGCTCACGTGGCTGTTAGGTTAATCTTAGTTAGACCTAAATTGGTTGTTGAAAAGACCATGTTTTTAGGATTAATTAAGTGAACCCTAGCTACTATTATGGAAGCCAAAAACTGAAGTTTCAGGACTGCTTCTATAATAAGAAAAGAACCCTTACTCTGCTGCTGCGCCTCTTGAACTGTATTGAAGATTTAGCAGGTTGTCATTTGTGTAATTCTATTTTCTCTTGTGAGCCAAGCAATTATCAATTGATAAGTGCCTTGGACTAGGATTTGTTTGTAAGGGTAGTTTATCACTCAAAGCTTTGAAGCACGAGTGTTTGTCTCTTGATTAAAGCTTTGAAGCAAAATCAAGATAGTTTATTGAAGTGTGTCTTCACAATTCAATTATTCAATAGGTTGATATCACTGCTGTGATTGAGGGGGAGTGATTAGGAACTCAGGTTTAAGTAGGACTTAGATTGAAGTTGCATTGGGTAGGTTTTAAGTGAAGGAGATAAACTGGTTGGTTTATTCCTGAATTAATTCTACTAATAGTGAATTTCCTCCCTGGCTTGGTAGCCCCCAGATGTAGGTGTAGTTAGACACTGAACTGGGTAAACAATTTATTGTGTTCTTTACTGTTGTTTGAATTTATTGTGTAAATTGTTAACAGAGTGTCAGATACTGTGTCATAACATTCTCTGTGACATCAAGTATCTGTTGCCAGGAATTTCACTAACATGTTTCTAGTCATGGGTCATCATTCTAAGTTGAAAAACATAATTTCCTTTCCAACCCTAACATTCAAAGATTCTAGAAATTGAAATCGAACAACCTTGCATGTTACTAATCATTACCCATAACATACAATCAAACAATAACATGGGTTCTCCCCTTACCTCTTGAAGATTCCTATTCTAGGGTTTCTTCTTCACGTTTACCTTTTCTCCTCTTCTCTTCTCTTCTTTCCTCTTTCTCTTCTTTCACCAAATGACAATTATAATTATGATTTCCTTCTAACCCTTTACTAACTAGGATTGTCTTATTGGGGTTAATACTTAACACCTCTCTATTACTTCTATTTTCATAAATAGGTCCAATACTAAATAACCAATATTCTACTCATAAAACACAATTATTTAAATAACACACATATTCAAATAATTCACATTTAAATTAAAACACCCAATTAAATTAAATATCACATAATATAATATATAATAATAATAATTAATAATTAACTATAAAAATCGGGATGTTACAACTCTCCCCCACTTAAAAGATTTTCGCCCTCAAAAATTACTTCAAGCGAACAACTCAGCATACAAATCCTTCATCTGATTCTCAAGCTCCCTAGTCACGTTACCACTAGAAGGACCTCCCCATGCTACCTTCATAGAGCGATTTCCTTCCCTCGAAGTTGCTTAACTTCTCTATCCTCAATACACATCGGTAAAATCCTAACCGTCAAATTATATCTAACTTGCACATCATCTAGCGGCACAACATGAGATATATCTGACATATATTTCCTCAATTAAGATACATGGAATACGTCATGAAGATTAGCAAGTGACGACGGCAAATGAATTTGACAGGCTACTTCACCAATCTTCTCAGCAATTTTGATAAGGACAAATAAAACGCGGAGTCAACTTCCTTGACTTCAATGTGAAAACACCGGCCGAACCTCCGACTGATAACTAGTATCATATAGAGTCTCCATCGAACGTCTTTTATCTCACGAGGGAGAAAGGATAACATCGAGCAAACCTGAAGGGAGAAATCACGGTCCTATGACCCAGAGATCAAGAGAATCTAGGTAAGGGAGTTAGTTACGCGAGGGGAAGGGATTAGCACCCCACACGCCCGTAGTACTCTACGGTATCCACTTTCTATTTCTAGCTAAAGGGTGTGTTATATCTATGCTTAAACGCTATCATGCATGCAAAAGGAAAAAAGAAAATAACAACCACGGGGAAAAGAAGGAAGTATTTACAAATTTTGCTCGATCGAGCCCCGTGACAAGATGCCTACGTATTCCCGCGTGCAATGGGAAAGTCAGAGCGCCGTAGTTCGGCTCATATGTTTTGGTGGGTTTTGTGTTTTTTACTTGTGAAAAGGTTTTAA
The DNA here is from genome assembly GCA_021764765.1 of Vicia sativa. Classification (NCBI taxonomy): domain Eukaryota; kingdom Viridiplantae; phylum Streptophyta; class Magnoliopsida; order Fabales; family Fabaceae; genus Vicia; species Vicia sativa. Next base: position 135,909,114 of record CM038796.1, read on the forward strand.
ACACAAAAGAAAAGAAAGCGCGCAAAGGCGAAAAAGTTTGTATTGGTTGGTTGTTTTTACCTTGAGAAAGGAATTTAAACCATTATTATGTGTTTTGAGTTTGAAAGGAAAAGAAAGCAAGTTTTAGTTTTAAACACATGCAAAGATGCAAAGGGAACTAGCAAAACGAAGGGTGACTAGCTAAGCGCTACCCTAATGTCGTCATGCAAAAGGTTGGACCTATGGTTGAGGATGCAAGGGAATCTCTACCTATGTTGACATGCAAAGGATGTGGATCTTAATGTCTAGGCTAAAGAACCAAACCTAACCAAGGGAACCTGCAAGAAAAAAACAAGCAAACACACTTCACAAGTAGAATTTCCCTAAACGGGTCTTTAAATAAACCAGAGGGGTTCCTGAACATGCTCCAACTACGGAAGCCCCATCATGCATCTCTATTCCTACTTCTCATGGCAAAAGAAAGCTGTAAAGCCCTACTTCTCATGATATCTAGGAAAGCTGTAAGAGAATGCGATAAATAGTGTAGAAACTACCAAACAGATATAGAATCCGAAGAGCACTACGAGCTATAGAAATACTCCGGAAAACTTCAAGTACTGCAGCCATGCAACAAGAATAAACCAGTGAGAATTGTTCAAAGCATCGAAACAAGCGGAATGCGTGTCGATACGCATCCGAAGCGACAATGCCTGCAAGAACAATATTAAGGCAAGCAAAACAAGATAGGAATGGTGTACACGTGGCTGTACAAGCTCAAGCAACACCTGCAAGAAGGGAGTTAGACCCAAAAAGCGAGCAGGAGGAAAGTATGTGAGTTTTGAAGAAATGTGTCGCATGCATATGCAACGTAAGTCCCTGCATGAAATAGAGCACAAACAGTAGCCAAGCATAGCAAGGGTGACTACTGTTTGCCATTAGAATCGAAAAAATTAGAAAAAGTGCATCAGCATACCGCGCTAAGCGCGACCTGCAAAACAAAAGTCAGAACATTTGGCGCTTAGCGCGCTCCTGGTGGCGCTAAGCGCGACCTGCAACCTGCAGAAATGGCATTTTTGAACCAGACCACCTGTTCGTGATGCTTCCATGCCAAAACTCGATCCGCATCGTTAGACCACAATCCCGGAGCAAGTGAAAATCGAATGAACATGCAAGGAATGCGAATCGAACGATAAAACCAATGTTCATGTACAAGTAACAATGAATGAACATGCGAGGAATGCAAACCGAATCGATAAAACCAATGTTCATATACATGTAGCAATGAATGAACGTGTGAGGAATGCAAATCGAATCGATAAAACCAATGTTCATGTACATGTAGCAATGAATGAACATGCGAGGAATGCAAATCGAATCGATAAAACCAATGTTCATATACATGTAGCAATGAATGAATGTGTGAGAAATGCAAATCGAATCGATAAAACCAATGTTCATATGTGAAGCAATGAATGAACATGTGAGGAATGCAAATCGAATCGATAAAACCAATGTTCATATACATGTAGCAATGAATGAACATGCGAGGAATGCAAATCGAATCGATAAAACCAAAGTTCATATACATGTAGCAATGTATGAACATGTGAGGAATGCAAATCGAATCGATAAAACCAATGTTCATATGTGAAGCAATGAATGAACATGCAAGGAATGCAAATTGAATCGATAAAACCAATGTTCATATACATGTAGCAATGAATGAACATGCGAGGAATGCAAATCGAATCGATAAAACCAAAGTTCATATACATGTAGCAATGCATGAACATGTGAGGAATGCAAATCGAATCGATAAAACAAATGTTCGTATGTGAAGTTAAATGCATGAACATGCAAGGAATGCAAATCAAAATGATAATTCCAATGTTCAATTATTAAGTAATGCAAGCTAGTCATGGGATTTAGAAGTTTTCTTTCAAAGATTCTAAGTCATGCATTGACACAAACACTTGGAGTGCATATGCAACAAGTTCATGCACAATGCACTAATGCTTGGATATCTACATGTTGAATGCAAGTTATGCTTCAAATCACCATGAATCAACTTAAATCGATCAAGCTAGATACTCACCAATGCATGAACATGCGATGGATGATGCAAAATGTATGAGTTTATGTTCTATGTGCAAGGGGAAAACAAATGTACAAGTGTATATACATGTTATCTACAAAGAAATCCTCACTCCGACATGAATAAGGCGGAAAAACTCAATTCAAATCAAAGAATTCAAGAGTACAAATTCTAGAATCAGAATCTACATTGAATTTGCATGCAATTTCGGTATTCAATTTCAAGAAAAGTTGAAAGTTGGAAACAACTTAAAATAAGTGCTTATTCGAACCTAACACTTACTTGAACTTGAAGTTTGAATCAAATTGAAGAGGAATTCCTTGTGCTCTTCAAAGAAAATACCAAATCAATGAGGAATTGTTGAAAATCTTCAGAATTAAGCTTGAATCCTTGAAGAAAACTTGAAATCTTCAAATGAGGATTGAAGAAGAAGGAGAGAAATCCTTGAATCTTGAAATTGAGGGGAAAATCAAGATGAATCCAATCCTTCCATCTCCAACTCGTGCGAAAGAAGAAGAAAATGATATAGGTTGAAGAGAGAAAAGCTGCGATGGAGAAAAACCAGAATTCGCAGGTCACGCTTAGCGCGGTCTGTGAATGAAGCAGGTGGTGATCGGAGGTCCGGTGGTGGCCTGTGGTGGTTGCTTGGAGGGAAAGTTGGAATTTGAACTTTCTCTGAATTTGTACTTTGGAATTTGAGAGAATTGGAGTGTGAGTGGTAGTGGAAAATTAAGCAAATGGTTCTCCTCCTTTGATTTGTGAAGAGGAAAATCTATTTATAGCTTTAGATCCATAATCAAGCCCAAATTATCATTATCCGAATAATTTTCGTAATTAATCCAAAACAGTCAAATCCGTGCGGAAATCGGAGTTGGAATATAAATGAAAAGTTCTCGGAATGCGATTTTGCTTGCGTGAATCAAAATTCCGACTTGATCCGATGAATGGTCAAGGAAATAGGAATTTTTGAAGTTTCAACATCAATTTTGGACCACTGACACATGCAGAATTTCGTTCGCGCTCTGTGAGAAAAATGCCTTGGACGAGGATCTTCTGATCAAAATTTGCACATGCATATTTCTGGGACATTCTAAGATAATGGAGTTTGTGAACTTTTGGCACTAGTTCCGTACCATTTCGATGAAAATCGAGTGAGATATGATTTTTCAAACTTCGCGTATCAGATGAAAATTTCTCAGTTCAACTCAAAATCGACCTCAGAGAACAAAATTCTGGTACCGATCGGTAAGGAATTAACTCTCGAGTTAGAAACAAAGGTTGGAGAGGATTTCGATACGGACTTTTCGAAATCAGTCCCACTCAATTCTGATTTTCCAACTAAGATATAGGGGTCCTTTAGTGGATAGAACGCACGGTTCAACACTAAAATTCAGCTTGATCTACTGGGGAAAATGACTCCTTTGAGAACCTTTTTCACAAAATCTATTCTCGACCTTCAAACGAAGATTGTAGATAATAATGAGAGGGAAATGCCAGTCGAAAATCAACAGAAAATACCCAAGGAGATGAGAGATACGCCTTATGGAGTGCCCAAAATACGCCGAAAACCCGAAATCCACTTTATTGAGAAATAAACGAGCAAACTCTTTTTGGGTGACATTTGGAATACCTTTAACATGGTAACCTCATAATGAATGCTATGCATGCCACTGCATGTATGTTTTATGCAATGAAATTATAAGCCTGGGAAATGCAGAAAAGAAGAGGGTAAATTTTGGGGTACAACACAATGCTGTAACACCCCCTCTAATTCCCCACATAATTATGGCGCAATCAGAGTAAATAAAATACATAACAAGAGAGCGTCACATGTTTTACTTTATAATTAAAACAATACATGCACACTGGTCATAATCATAACACATATTTGAATCTCATGCTTTTAAAACAAATCATGCATTTCACAGCGGATTAATTCTTATTCATTGATACTATCAATGATTACATCTCATACTATAATCATTGGATGAAAAGCGATGAATCCATAACATACTCAAATCATTAGAATTCATATGTCGGCGCCAAGGCCACATCAGTATAGTATCTCAATAATATAAATCAAAATAGATGAGTATACATAACAAATATCTCATCAAAGCAGAAATCCAAATAAAATATCGTGTTACATGACCAGAGCAATGACTAAACTACCTAGTAACGGATAAGCTAGCTAGACTCTTCAACTAGTCTCGTGCGAAGCACCGTTATCCTCGGAACCTGCACGTTACCCACGTAGAGGCAACATCATAACAGAAGGGTGAAAATTCACATCATTATTCAAAAGTATATAAATGGAAATAATGAAGAAACCACATCTATTCATGCATTCCACACACTTCAAATGATATTTCAAGATAACATGATCATAAAAATGTTACAAGTGTAATATGTTCATATATAACATAATTATCATCCATTCAAACAATCTAATTAATCCATATGATTAGACATCACAATTTCATTTCACACATTGCATATTCAATAACGACTCATGTGACAACAATGAAATGTGACTCAATATGCATGTGGTACCAAATTTTTAGGAACATTTCGTTAACCCTGCTTCCGATTTATTCATAGAATCCAAGCCCTTACTCCCGATCCGGACAAGACCAAAAGCTTCCGCAACTTATTCCCAATGGAATCAAGCTAAATGTGAACCCAACGTTTTACCGCTACTTATCTATCATGGATCGAGCAAATTTGTGTGCATGTATAACTCACAAGGATCGAGCCGAGTGTGTGCATGTATAACTCACCAAGACGACATATACAAATTAAGATTATTCACAAAACCTCAATTATCCAAGCATATCATCATAGTTCATCTCATGTGAATTATACATCAATTGCACAACATTATATTTCAACAACAAGATTATCACATGTATCTTATACATATCATCACACGTAACAAATAACATTATGACATATCATTCCACCAATGTTGTTCAACACATTCCATCAAATAAGATTAACACATATTATACTCAAGTAAACAAACATACATTGCAATAGTATTCAAAACCAATCTCAAAACACATTCAATCACAATTGAATCAAATAATCACACATATAAAAATACTACAATAAATATAATCATATAAAATTTCATGTCAAAATATCCTAAAACTAACATTTTTCATTTTAGGTCACGCTAAGCTCGGTCTATTACGCTAAGCGCACCTTGCTGAACAAACAATCCCAAAAGTCTGAACATTTCGCGCTAAGCGGTCTCCTCCTCGCGCTAAGCGCAGTCTACAATTCTTCACTTTTCTGCTACGAACTAGATTCTTTCTCCTACAAAATTACCACATAAAACCCATTCCAATCAGTCTAATAACATCATAAAAGGGTATCCTAACATGTTTCTAGTCATGGGTCATCATTACTAATTTGAAAACACAATTTGATTTCAAACCCTAACATTCAAAGATTCTAGAATTTGAAATTGAACAACCTAGGATGTTCCTAATCATTACCCACAATATACAATCAAACAATAACATGGATTCTCCATCCTTACCTTTTGACGATTCCTCTTCTAGGGTTTCCTCTTCACTTTCCTTTTTTCTCCTCTTCTTTTCTCTTCTTTCTCCAAATGAAAATTCTAATTATGATTCCCTTATAATCCTTACTAACTAGGATTGTCCTATTGGGCTTAATACTTAACACCTCTTCATTACTTATATCCTCATAAATAGGCCTAATACTAAATAACCACAACTCTATTCATAAAACATAATTATTTAAATACACACTTATTCAAATAATTCAAATTCCAATTAAATCACCCAATTGAATTAATTATCACATAATATAATATATCATAATAATTAATAATTAGCTATTTAAAAATCGGTATGTTACAACTCCCCATCACTTAAAAGATTTTCGCCCTCGAAAATTACCTCAAGCGAACAAATCAGGATACAAATCCTTCATCTGAATCTCAAGATCCTAAGTCACATTACCACTAGCAGGACCTCCCCATGCTACCTTCACTAAAGTAATTTCCTTCCCTCAAAGTTGCTTAACTTCTCTATCAGCAATACGCATCGGTAAAGTCTCAACCGTCACATTATCTCTAACTTGCACATCATCTAGCGGCACAACATGAGATATATATGGTATATATTTCCTCAATTGAGGTACATGGAATATGTCATGAAGATTAAAAAGTGACGCCGACAAATAAATTTGATAGGCTACTTCACCAATCTTCTCAGCAATTTGATAAGGACCAATAAAACACGGAGTCAACTTCCTTGACTTTAATGCTTTACCAACACCAGTCACAGGAGTAACTCTCAAAAACACATGATCGCCTTTCTCAAAGCTAAGATCTTTCCTCCTCTTATCATGATAACTCTTTTGACGACTCTGAGAAATCTTCATCTTTTCCCGAATCATCTTAATCTTATCCCAAGTCTGTTGAACTATCTCAGGTCCAACCACAAAACTTTCACCGGATTCATACCAACATAAAGGCGTCCTACATCTTCGTCCATACAAAGCTTCAAATGGAGCCATTCCAATACTCGAATGAAAACTATTTTTATAAGTAAACTCAATCAAAGGAAAATAACTATCCCAAGCACCTCCATGCTCTAGAACACAAGCTCTCAAAAGATCTTCCAATGATTGAATCATCCTTTCAGTTTGACCATCAGTTTGTGGATGATAAGCCAACTCAAACGTAACTTTGTACCCAAAGAACTTTGCAAACCTTCCAAAAAATGCAAAGTAAATCTCGGATCTCTATCTGAAACAATACTCGACGGAACACCATGCAAACTCACAACTTTCTCAATATACAACTTAGAAAACTTCTCCATAGGATAATCCATCAAAATTGGAATAAAGTAAGAAGATTTTTTCAATATATCCACAATAACCCAAACAACATCATGACTACTCGGAGTCCTCGAAAATCCAGAAACAAAATCCATAGAAATGCTATCCCACTTCCACTCAGGAATGGATAACGGATGCAACAAACCGAACTGTTTCTGATGTTCAATCTTCAACTTTTGACAAATAAAAAAAGAATACATAAACTCAACAATATCGTTCTTCATTGCCGACCACCTAAATAATTTCCTCAAATCTTGGTACATTTTAGTAGCACCAGGATGAACACTCAATCCACTACGATGTCCTTCATCAAAAATTCTCTTTCTCAGATCACGAACATCAAGGATACAAACTCTATCATGACACCTCATGATACCATTCCCATCAATCCAAAAATTACCACCTCGACCTTGATTGATTAACGCCAACTTACCTACCAAAACCAAATCAGATTTCTGACCTTCTCGAATCTTGTAACGCTTGTATTATTTAATTATTTATTTAATTTAATATTTTCGTATATTTTTATGAATAATTGGTAATATTGTAGAATATAAATTTAAGTCATTATATGATTATAGGGTATTAATTGAATTAAGTTGTAGGAATAATATTAATAATACTAATAATATTAGAATTGTAGAAATTGCTATTAAGTGGTATAAGTTATTGTGTTAGTTGTAGCAAACTAGGGGTATAGTCTAGTAAGCCCAATGAGAGTAATAACAATAATAATGTTATTATTTTAAGAGAAATAGGATAGAAATTAGGTTGTTAGTTTATGAGTAGAAGAGAAAGGGTTTGGGAAAAACAAGAGATAGGAAGAAGTTGCAACCTTGAGGCTAGGTCAGAATCTCCATTGTAGAAAAAACCAGCCTTCTATTCACCAGGTAAGGGTGTGGTTCTTGCTTTATAATTGGGAACATGATGGATGATAGGTCGTTTGGGGTTTGTAAATCTTACTGGTTTTTGTGTCTTGTTGTTGTTGATTTGATTTTAAATTGTTGCTTGATAATCCATGTAATTGGTTGTATGAATTGGTAAATGTTGTTTTTGTTTGATTCCCCGTGTTGCTAGTACCATAGGCTGAATCGTTTTGGTTTGTGGGTGTTTTGGATGCCAAAAGTTGGGAAATAGGGCATGAGGAAGATGCTGGCTGCGTAGAAAAACCCAACCTGTTACGTTTAGTTCGCAGCGCCAACGGGTTGACGCGGCGCGAACTGAGTCCCTGCTAAAGTCGTGGCGCGAAGATGGGTTCGCGGCGCGTACTGTGCGAATTTGAACAACATTTTCTGATTTTTGAATTCTGCCCAACTTAGGTACTTGAACTAGGGAACTTTGAGTAGGCTTTCATGAGTAAAATAATGTTAGTAATTAATAAGGAATGATACCAGAATTGATTAGAAATTGTTCCGATTAGTATGTTGGTAGTTGTAAGTGTAACACCCTGTTTTGATTAATATTATATTATATTATATTAATATTTTTGAATTACCGATCAATATTTATTCTGCGACGAGAATATTTATATTAATCGTTATATCTGATAATATATTTGGCGATGTTCCGTTCGGTCCGGTAAAATATTATTCGGATCCGATATTTAATTTCCCAGAATTATTTTAAGTGATTGAATTGATGATATAATTAGATAGGGGTGTGGGGAGCATTTTGTTAGAATTGGGTTTTTCACCCTTGGCTTACTAGTAAGGGAAATACCATTATAAGAACCATTTCTCCTCATTCTCCTTCCATTCATAACACACCAAGCCAAACAAGAGTAAGAGAGGAAGCTAGTAAGGAAACAACATTATAAAAACCCTTTCCTTTGTTTTTCTTCCCATTTTCCCAACACAACCAAAATAGAAACTTGAGAGGAAAAGTGAGGGTTTTGAGAAGAAGAAGAAGAAGAAGAAGAAGAGGAGCAAGAGGGAGCTTGATGATGGAGATGTTGGATCATCAAGAATCATCCAAGCTAGAGGTAAGGGGTTTGATTTCTTCACCTCATATAGTTAGGGTTTTGGTTGATATATTTTGTGGATTTTGGGGAAAAATAGATAGGTTGATTTATTAACTTTGGGTGAATGATTGATCAAATAACTTAGAGAAATTGAGTAAAGATTATGGATTATAGGGGTTTATTTACTAAGCTAATATGAACTAGGAGTTGTGGAATGGAAATGGAAAAGGAAAAGTATAACAGTAAAATATAAAAACCAGAAAACTGCACTTACAGGGACGAAGAGGGGGGAGTTTTGTATTGGATGGATGATGAAGGAGGAGGCGCCCACCTCAGGGTGTGGGGCGACCGTCCCCCCATTTGAGGCCCCCGCCTCCTCTCATCTCTCAAAGCTGGGATGGACGTCCCGTGTGGCTAGGGGGAAGGCAATGGGATTTTTGTTGTCTTGGATTTTCTGTTAGCAAACTCTATTGTTTTTCTGTTTTGTCAAAAAAAATATGTTTCCTGCATAATGGTTTGAAAATAGTTTATGTTTCTTTCAAATATGCCAATTTCACCTAGTAGCAATTGATACCCATAAAATATAATTAGGGGATAAGATAGCCGATTAAATTTAGAACCCGATTATGTTCCGATTTTCCGATTTCGGTAAATTTGGCGACGAAGCAAGTTGCTCCGAATTCAACGAAAATTGACGTGCTAGCTAAGTTCGACGTGTAGAACGTAGTGGTGAGGTTAGTTTTTCGAAATTTTGAATTTTTACGAAGTGATCCGAAATAGGCCAATTTACGGTAAATTGAACCGGATGGTGTTTTAGTCAATTTAAGACATATATGAACTATCTGATTTCGATGTTGATGTTTATAATTAATGCCGGTTATTAAGAATTACTTTTGAGACGGTTATTGACATTTTGACTATTTTTCCGTTTTTGGAATTTGGCGAATTAATTAATAATGATGCGGTGTGAATAAACATAATGTTTGCGACAGTGTATTTATTAATGAATACTTGTTAATATGCGATGTGATGATATATGTCTTTGTACATTATTATGTTGTTAATAAATGCTTCCGATTTGTGAATGCATGATTTTTGATGATGATGAATTATTGGTGATGTTTTGCATAATGCAAATATGATGCGATGATATATTTATCTTGTTTTGGATAAATTATGGCGATGTGGGATTTATGCCAATTTTGTTGAGCGACGATGATGTTTTTGTGTTGTGTTGTTTTATTTCCGAGTCACATACATTGCATAAGCGAAGAGGGCTTTCATGCCAAGCGATGATGGCTTTTATGCCAAGCGATGATGGCTTTTATGCCGAGCGATGATGGGCTTTATGCCTGGTGTCCCTAATTATGGACAAAGCGATGGGTACCACATGCATAACATAGTCGTGTCTCATGGAGTCGGTTATGTTTATGTTTGAGTTATTTGGCGTTGGGTTTTGTTGATTGATGGATGATATTGAATTGTGATGATATATGCTGTTTTGTTTGGGGATGATCCTTATGATGAACATGAAATGAATATGATTTGATAATTTCATGATAACTATGCGATGAATATAAATGATGAGCTTTGCGATGAATTAACTTGATGAAATGCTTAAATGCAAATATGATGTGATGATGTTTGTGACGATGGGCTTTTATGCCAAAAGCGATGATGGGCTTTATCCAATTGGAGATGATATTATTTATGTTGCTTATGTGATTAACATTGTTTGCTATTGTTGTTTGATGTCGTTGTTGATGATTGTTGTGATAATTTCGTGGTGATGAACATTTATGTGTTGTTGCGACGTTTTATGCCGATGAGGTTATGGTGATAAAGTTTAGATTATACACATTAGGATGATGAGTAAAGTAAGTGAGTTTTGATTATGTGTTGGAATTACACTTATTAATCTATACCCTTTATAATTCCGAAACTATATCTATACTTTATCATGCCTTTAATTATATGTTTTGGAGTATCTCACCCTTTACTTGTTTCGTTGTTACCTTTATATTGGTAACATGCAGGTTATGAAGACGGAGTCTATAGCTGCTATTAGTCGAGTCGATGTCGCTTTAATACGTAGCACTCGGGGGGAAATATTTATGTCGTCTTGTTGTTGTTGTTTTATTATTATTCCTTTTGTGAATAAGAACCATAATTCATGAAAATAAGATTTTGATGAGGAAGTTTAATAAAGAAGATGTTTTGATTTCTATGAATCAATTTATGTTTTCCAGCGATGCTATGTATCCGAAATTTATACTTTAAAGTAAACTGTTTAAAGTGAGTTTTTTTTGAAGGTGTGATGCCTCAGTATTGAATTTATGAAATTTTAAATTACTCTGATTTTGCATATTAAACTTTGGGTAATATTGGGGTGTTACAGTAAGCAGTATAGCCCATTTAACCGGAATTTGGAGGAATTGAAGGAATGACTCGTATACACTAGTAAGCTATCGTAGCGTGTTTGTTTTGCTGAATTTATGTTGAATGTAATGAATTGTAGGTATAATTGTATAAATTTGGTTGTTGTCCTAAATATGGATAACTTTTGTTGGAGGCTTAATAGCCAATGTTGAAAGTTGTTTGTTGTTCTAAGTTGTCTTGTTGTGTATGTTGTTGTTGTATGCCATTGTTATACCCCAAAATTTTCCCTCATTTCTCTCAAGACAATCCATGGCTCTATATTCAAGAATTCCACAAGGTGGTCATCATATATCACCATATACCTCAGGGGATCCTCATTCCAAGTTCCAAGCCTTACAAGTCAAAATTGCTCATCCAATTGCTCAGATGGTTGAAAATCAGCTATATTGGACAAAAAGTCAACTGTGGTCAACATACAGTCAAACTTCATAATTTTTGGTCACCATAAATATTTTGAAGTAATATTCATCATTTGATCAAGGGTTGACCATGATTCATCAAGAAAAATCAAGATTTGATCAAAAGTCAAAGTTTCTAAATTAGGGCTTTTCAGACAAAAGTCAACAGAACTTTGACCAAGCATAACTTTCACATACTTTATCAGAAATTTTTCCACCAAAGCTCATTTTGAAGAGAATTCAATTCTCTACAACTTCATGTCTCACAAGCTTGGACTGTAAATGCTTCATTTGGAAGTTATGGATCAAAACATTACAAGTCCTCTTTAAAAGTCAACAAAAAGTCATCTTTTTGCAAAGAAGTGTTCATGAGCATGGAAAATTCAATGAAGATGAAACCAAAAGGTTTGTTTAGGAGACATCTTTAGCTTTCTAAAAAGTCCAAGAACACCCAAAAATGTGGAAAATTGAGAAAGATATAAATTGTGCAAGTTGAGCATTTTTGAGGAGGTGCATTAAGAAAAATACTTAGCAAAAGCAAATATTTTTCAAATGGGCTTAACTTTTTATGATTCAAATTTATTCCTAACATTATCAAGAGCCTCTAAGCCTAGATACACGCCTTCCTTCCATTTATTTTATTTATTTTTGAATTAAACCATTAAAATTCAATTTTAGTTAAAATAAAATAATAAGACAAGGTGCAAGGCATACGGGCTTGATATTCAAGTTTCTTGAGGTCCAACATTGACAATGCAAGCTGGAAAATTCGTGCAAGAGAGTTTAAGGAAGATTGAGCAAGGAAAAGAAATATTTGATTCAAAAATTTCAATCAAATATCTTTCATTCAATGCAATATATTTTACCAAGTTTGTTGACCTAATCTCTTGTCCTATATATACTTAACATCCTCACAAGACAAAGGGACGGATTTGCAGCCTCTTACAAAGATTTCTAGCCTCTTACAAACCCTAGAAATCTCTCAAATTTTTCTCAAAACTTGCAAAATTGTGTTTTAATTTCCAGGCAGTTTCAAGCCATTCTAGCCATCCATTCGTGTTCTTGAAGTTCCCAGGGATCAATTCACATCATTACACGATCCCAGAACGCTCCAGATCAAGCTTCCCACGCTGCTCCAATTTGGTAAATGTCTCAAAATCGTTTCTCTCAATCCATACATTACTAACTATTTTTGTGTGTTTGTATGATCTCAGGATGTTGTTTAGAACAGGTACAACATGTTACATGTGAGCTTTAGGGCTTAAATCCCATGATGCCATTGTTAGGGCATAGGAGCTGTGAGTTTCGAACCCACTGATACAGGGACTTTCAGGCTATAAAAACACCACCATTAGATTCCTAGGGTTCGAATTAGGGGAGTAGGGTCCTTTATTTGCATTTGTCTTGATTATTTTGCAGGATATAAATTCCAGATGGCCGGAGAAGACAACCGGAGCCTTGCTCCGGTGCTTCTAATTCAGGAACCAACAACACATACATATTCATGAGTCCAACAGTATGAATGGATGTATCACTGCCCCAGCGGTTCACCTTGCGCGCGCCATGTCACTCTCTATCTCTCAGGTCGTGGGTTCAAACCCCACCTTTTGCTGTTTGTTTTCATTTTTTTCTTTATAGGTTTCAGAGTCTCTAGAAGGAACGCCTCCTCTAGCTTGGTCTCCCACACCGAGCTCCGACTGCTGTAATCCTCCGGCTTCGGGATGGCCCTGAGAAGTCCCGCCCCACTGGACGTCCCGATCCGAATCTCCAAGCTCCAACTGCCTTTCCAACACCATACATCCAAGAAGCTCTAGCTTCTGGATCTTTCCACACTGAACCCTAGAAGCTTCACCGGACGCCCAAGAAGAATCTCCGGCTCCATTTCTAGACCCTTTTAGATGCATAAACCACAACTTCTGGACACGCTCAACAGGATTTCCACCAGAAACTCCTGTTTCTGGATGCCCACAGCGCTGCAATCACTTAAGACCCAGCTTCTAAGGCAGCTTCTTCCAGAAGCTCGTTTTCTTGGTTTTCGTATTTTTATTTATTTTCTGCTTTCCTCTTTTAATTAATTAATTAATTAAATTAGTAATTAGGTTAATTAATTAGGTTAATTAGATAATTTCACAAATAACTTTTCAGTGCCTTTTTTTTAATTAATTAACTTAATTAGTCTAATTTTGGTTAATAATCATTAATTCTTTTTGTTAATTAAATTAAAATCAATTAGAATTAGGTTTTTCTCACATAAACTCTAAATTTCAAAACACCAAAAATATTAGGACGTAGCTTTCTCTTATGCTATTTATTTTTCTTGCATTTAAATTCTAGAAAGGATGTATAGGTTGCAAGTTTTTATCATGTAATAGCGTAGATTTACATTTCCGCCTTTACTTTCTGCACCCCTATTATGTATCTGCCCCAAAGCCATATAATAGCGTAGGACCTTTACATTTCCACAATTTACTTTCTGCACTTGTTAACTGTTAGTAATTAGGCGTGTATGGCAAGATTAACTTAATCAATCTAGATCACTAATCACAAGATAAATATTTGAAAACAACACACTCTTTTCACACATGCAACCCCCTTAGGGTATCCTCTCTCGTTGCCTTACGAAACAATGGTCATGTCCCTCGAGCATAGGATATCTTAGCACAGTTGCCTACAATATATCATCGCAGTCCCTTTGACTTAAAATATCATAGTCCCTCGATGTTGCCTACGAATATATGATCTCGTCCCTCGATTGTTGCCTTCAAAAAATGATGATCGTCCCTACGAATGTGCTAGGATATCCCTACAAGTTGCCTTCTATGATCATCTGATGTCCCTTCAAATGTCCCTTTACATCCAACGGATAGAGTTACCTGCCAACTAATGGTATGGATAGGGTTACCCTGAAGGAAAGCAAAATAACACAGAAACGACCGTTCTGAGTGGGTAAAATAAGTCTCTTTTTCTTGCTCAATGAAGATACTTTTCACACCTCACACTTTTCAAAAACTCTTCAAAAAACTTTGTATACATTCCAGCGTGAATCATTACAAAGTTTATTTTCCAAAACAAAAACATTTCCAAACACTTCGTATACATTCCAGCGAGAATCATTATGAAGTCAAAGAGAAATGCCTTTTCAAAAACATCTTTTCAAACACACACACACAGAAAGCAATTTATAAAGTGAGCTAAAGCAATTAAGAGCCCGTAGATAACTACAGATGGAAAGGGTGCTAATACCTTCCCTTTTCATAACTGCCTCCCGTACTCAGAATCTAACGAAGGTCTTTTCCTGTTCTTTTCACCTTCCCTTAATTGGATAAAAGAAAATTCAGTGGCGACTCTTGCTATCCGCAACATTTGCAATCAAACGCAAAACAAACAAGTCAGTTCTCCCACCGTGTTACCGAACTGGCAAATCTGCTAGGGAAAATAAAGAGAGGTTACCTTAGGGTTTTTAGATCACTTTACTGCTTTCTGTTAGACTTGTATGCTTTACTTTTAAGGGTTGCTTGGGTATTATACTTGTGGGGGATCCTACACCCAGATCCAGGTTTCCTCAGGTAAGTAGCAATAAATCGTCGTGACCGTTGGGCGTATACCGAAACGGTCAACATGATGGCTACATTAGTGCGACACTTTGGATGTCCCGATGCTCCTCATGTCCAGTTGAGGAAAGTATTTGGCGTCTGCGTGGTGTCATCAACACTAACTCAACTTTTAGAACCCTAATTGACCCATCTTGGCCATTAGAAGGTAGTGAGATGGCCGACTTCGGTGTAGACTGAGGTTGGTTGATACTCGATGCTACGCTCATTAAGATTCGACTCTCGGGATGTTTCGATCGACCACTTGGTAGTCTATTGAAATAAAGCCTACGAGAAAGATCAATGATATGAGATTCCTAGAACCTGGCTACTATTATAGGACAGGTTGAACCAACTCAAAACTTGGTAGGGTAGACACCTATACCTCATGCAAGCCTTAAAACCTAGGGCTATTGTGTGAATTGCTTGTGCTTGTTACTTGTTTTAAACATGACATCATGACATCATAGCATCATAACATCATAACATCATATCATTTCTAACAATTTCAAGGACCTAGGGATTTATCTTTGTTCTGTTTTGTAGGAATTATGGCTTCCAGGAAGACTATACGAGTCAACTTCGTGGGCATACCATCTCAACTCAAAGAATTGGTTTCAGAAGTTCCCGATCATGCTCAGTTCATCAAAAGACATGGTTATTTGCTTGACTTGGTTATCTCCGGTTTTGAAGAAGATATGATGCACGTCGCATTCTAGTTCTTCGATCCGAAACATCATTGCTTTACATTCCCAGATTACCAGTTGGTTCTTACATTGGAAAAGTGCTCTAAGATACTTGGGATACCTATCCTTGATCAGATACCATTCACCGGTTCAGAAAAATCTCTGAAATATGAAGACATTGCGTCAGAGTTACATCTAAAGCGATCCAACATCGAAGCTAATTGGGAAACTAGAAGTGGAGCTAAGGGTTTGCTTGCTAAGTTTCTAATAAAGAAAGCTCAGGAATTCCTATAGGCTATGAGTTTCCATTCATTTGAAGACATTTTGGCTTTGCTAATCTATGGTTTGGTGTTGTTTCCTAATCCAGATAAGTTCATAGACGTGAACGCCATCAAGATATTCCTCACTCGTAATCCTGTACCTACTTTACTTGGAGACATCCTACATTCTCTCCACACTCGTACTATCAAAAGACAAGGAACTCTCATGTGTTGCATACCGTTACTTTCCAGGCGGTTTATTTCACACCTTCCTCAATCGGTAATGAGTAACGAGCAAAGATTAAAATGGTCTCAAAGGTTGATGTCACTCTCTCATTCAGATATTCGTTGGTGTCTTTTTTCTCAAAAGGACTTCATTTTCATTGGGCGTTATGGGGAATTCCCTAATGTACCACTCTTTGGCATAAGGGGAGGTCTCACTTACAACCCTTCTCTAGCTCTACGTCATTTTGGTAATGCACGAAGAGATGGTCCTCATGATATACTTCTCCAAGACATTGTGTTTGACTACAATAACGATCTCCAGAACTACTGTCGAATATTTGTACACGCTTGAGGCATGGTAAAGAAGACTGATACCAAGACTTTGGGACACAAAAATTCCATTCCTTGGGAACCTTACCTCGAATAGGTGCAAGCTTGAGCTCAAAACCTCATGATGCTGTTTACAGCTGTTCTACCAGTGATTATGGAACCTGTTGCTATAGCTGACGAATTCTATACCATTCTCCATCCGGAAATGCCTACTAATTTCGAAGACCTGAAGAGATCCTGGATTCAACTTAAAGAAGAAAGGGATACATTCGAGGCTCAGTGCTATGCAAGCGAGAAGAATTTGTTAGAATTGACAAAGCTACTTCACGAGGAGCGAAGCATCAATACCTACTTCAACACGAAGAGGAAGCGCCCATGGGAGACCTGAAAGCTTTAGGAACTTTTTTCTCATTTGTTTAGAACTTTCCCTTGTACTTAATAAAGAGAAACTAATAAAAAGTTTGTTCTTCTTTGTTTAACAAATTTAAATTCCTAAGGTCCTTGAAAACACTGCATTACATGACATCGTATATCATGGCATAACATCTCATAACAGGTATATCGAAGACCGACTTTCTTATTCTCTCGCTGTTTATTTTAGCAGAAATGGCTCTTGAACATACTGTCAAAGATCTCCAAGCTCAGAATGCTCAATTCCAGGAGATGTTCACCAGCTTGGTCTAAGGCCAGAAACACTTGAAGAAGCTCATCACCAAAAAGAAGAAGACCATCGGTATCCTCAACATGGGAAGAGATCACAAGGGTGCAGCTAGGGTGGTCAGCCAGTTTGAAATCTCAGACAAGAGCGGTGAAACTGAGGGAAGGATCAAGAACAGTGAAGGAAGCCATCATGGGTCTAAAAACGAAGATGAAGACTATGTGAACGAGCAGTATCCTACTGACAACGACAAGTACAAGCAACTTGAATACCGATGAATGCTATGGAAAATCTGAAAATGTCCAGGGTGAACTTTGATGATCTGAGTCTTGTTCCTAGCATGGTAATTCCTCGTAAATTCAAAGTTCCTACCTTTTCCAAGTACGATGTCATCTCTTGTCTGAAGCTGTATTTGAAGTCCTATGTTCAGAAGATCCATCCTCATACTGAAGACAGGAAACTGTGGATCCATTTCTTTCAAGAGAGTTTATCCGAAACTCAATTGGAGTGGTATTATCAACTAGAGAGTACCCACATTCATACGTGGAATGACTTAGCAGATGCTTTCTATAAGCAGTACCAGTATAATGCTAAATTAGCACCCACCCGTATGCAACTACAGAGCATGTCTATGGGTCGTGACGAGAAGTTTAAAGAATATGCTCAGAAATGGAGAGATTTAGCAGGCAAAGTCCAACCACCCTTGTCCAATAGGGAGTTGGTTGACATGTTTATGGGAACACTGACAGAACCATTCTTCAATCATCTGATTGGAAACCCTTCAGCCGGATTCACCGAGCTGATATTAACAGGCAAACGTATCGAAGCTGGAATCAAGAGCGGAAAAATACAAGTAGAATCGTCTACAAATGCTACGAAGAGATATTTTGGTGGCACGAAAGAAGCCAATAATATGTATGGTCAGAAGGGTCGTGAAAAAGCTGATCGTACTCAATCTATGGGGGCGGTTGTGATCTCAAATCCTACACCAGCGCAACCTCAACGAGACAACGCGCGTAGCCAGAATGCGCCACGAAGACAGTTTACAAAGATCAACATGCCGTTATCACAAGCACTGAAACACATCATGAAAGCAGAGCTGATTACTTTGAGGGATCCTCCTCAACACGTCAACACTTCCTCTCCGAAGTACAATCCTAATGCAAGATGTGCATACCACTCCAACAGCCTAGGGCACGACACCAACAACTGTTGGGCTTTGAAGAACAAGATTCAAGACATGATTGAAGCAAGAGAAATTGAGTTTGACCCTCCTGTTGAAACTCCGAATGTGATCAACGCACCAATGCCTGACAATGGTAAAAGTTCCAATGCTATTGACGAAGACTCTTGTTTTTATGATGTGAACAAGCTGACCATTCCTCTAATAATTGTCAAGAAAGATTTGCTGCAAGCCGATGTATTTCCAAGATGCCCTGACAACTGTCGTTCGTGTGCATCTGAATCTGACGGTTGTGCTTGGTTGAAGAGGCGTATTCAATGCATGATGGACAACCGAGAGGTCCTATTTCTGAAACCTCCATCTATGGGGAATCTGTGTGAAGACATTTCTAAGAATCTGAAGATCGAAGACGTAAGCAAAGCCGTACCAGAAGTCTGGGATACCTTGGGGAAGCCAAGTGGAAAGTTTGATTTCATGGTTAAGTATACCGCTCCTAAAAGCTACAAGATTCCAATCGAAGACATCAAGGCAAACAGATGGGGAGATGATTTCCCAGAAGACTATGCTGATGTGAACACAATAAGGATCACCTCTGTCGATCCTACGCCTATAGTGGCACCTCTCATTATTACCTCTCCCAGACCAATTCCTTATTCCTCTGACAAAGATATACCTTGGAACTATGAAGCTGAAGTTTAATATCATGGCGTCAAGCAAGAACCTTTGACCATTGAAGACATTGCATTTGAGGCTACCAATCCTAAAATCGACAACATCACCGGATCAAGCAAAGTGACCAGAACCAGAAGAGTATTTTCTCCAGAGATCTCTCCTCCAAAGGATACTACTACACCAATTTGCATTCTTGCGATCGAACTAGTTCCCGAGACAAGAGGGAAAGAACCAGTAACTCATCCTGCTCATACAAAAGTACCAAAGAAAGTTGCTGAGAATACCTCCAAGCAAGAAATGGAGGAAATTCTGAACATCATCAAGAAGAGTGACTACAATGTTGTGGAACAGTTGGGACGAACTTCGTCCAAGATATCCATGCTAGCTCTGCTATTATGCTTTGAGGCTCATGCTAAAGCCTTAGTAAAATTTCTGAAGAATTCTCACATACCGCAAGACACTACTGCTGATTAATTCGAAGGTTGTATTGCTAGCCTGACCGGAAACAATGGTTTAGGTTTCTCTGATGCTGATTTAACTCCTGTCGGAAAGAATCACAACAAAGCCTTGCACATCTCTGTTGAATGCAAGGGCACTATGTTGTCTTACGTGTTGGTGGATATTGGTTCTGCTCTGAATGTTCTACCGAAGAGCGCTTTCAATCGACTTAATGCTGAAGGAGTGGTCATGAAGCCCAGTGACATAATCGTAAGAGCTTTCGATGGTTCTAAAAGAACAATACTTGGAGAACTCATCCTTCCAGTTAAAGTCGGTTCCCAAACTTTCGACTCTACTTTCTTTGTCATAGACATTCATCCAGCTTACTCTTGCCTACTCGGACGCCCTTGGATACATGGGCAGGCGCTATCACTTCTACCCTGCATCAGAAGCTGAAGTACCCAGTAAAGGGAAAGACCGTTATAGTATGCGGTGAGGAACAATATATGGTAAGCCATTTGCAGTCATTCTGATACCTCGAAATGGAAGGTGAATTCATCGAAACTCCCTGTCAAGCTTTCGAAGCAATCCCACGAGTCATGCATGTTGAATCTCCTGTCATTCCTGAGGTTACAAGAGTTCCACCAAAGATGGCCTCACTAAAAGATGCCAAAGTTGCGATTGAAGAAAGAGGATGTACTATTTGGGGTCAGCTCCCCGATCTCCCAAACAAATCTGACAAGACTGGTTTGGGCTTCACTATTAAATTCCAGAAGATGATACGTCGTGAACGTGTCGGCAAACTCCCTTTCCACATCAACAAAAATGGAGTCCATGCCATAGAAGACGACGACAGCAGCTTCGACATCAATTGGATCTTCCCAACTCTAGACGACGGACTCAACAATTGGAAGACTGAAGATGTTATACCAATCTCCTTTAGACAGGAGTAATTTCTTTTTTTTTTTTCTCTTATGCTTTTCGCTTTTTATGCTTTGTACAATAAACTTTAAGCCTAGTGCCTTGCCCGGGGCATCATGGCTCGTTTGTGAGGGATATTATTTGTCATTTGCATATTTTCATTCAATAAAATCATTGGGCTTTTGCACTCAAATACTTTACTCTTTTATTTGTCACCCTTCAAAAATCTATGTGTTCTTACACACACCCACGTGGTACACTGCAAATTCACTACGAATCTCGTCGATAACAGCTCTGCTATTGCTAAATATGACTTCGATAATTCGATCTACCAAGCCGAAGATGAAGGTGAGGAAGATTGTGAAGTGCCAGAGAATTTGTCAGACTGCTATAATAGGAAGAATATGTTATACAGCCACACGAAGAGCCAGTCGAGGTTGTGAATCTGGGTACTGACGAAGAAAGAAAAGAAATCAAGATAGGAGCAGGTCTTGAGAACAGTGTGAAAGAGAGATTGGTCCAGATGCTGCGAGACTATATCGAGGTTTTTGCTTGGTCTTACAAAGATATGCCAGGTCTAGACACTAACATTGTGGTACACCGATTACCAACGAAAGAAGGTTTTCTCCCTGTGAAGTAGAAAGTTCGTCGTATGCGTCCTGAGATATCAGAGAAAATAAAAGCCGAAGTTATGAAACAGTTCAATGTCGGTTTCCTAGCCGTTACTTCTTATCCACAGTAGGTTGCAAACGTGGTGCCCGTACCAAAAAAGGATGGTAAAGTGCGAATGTGTGTGGACTACAGAGATCTGAACAGAGCGAGTCTGAAAGACGATTTTCCACTTCCACATATTGATGTTCTAGTTGATAACACCGCTCAACACAAAGTTTTCTCCTTCATGGATGGTATCTCCGGTTACAATCAGATCAAAGTGGCTCCTGAAGACATGGAAAAGACTACTTTCGTTACACAGTGGGGCACATTCTGTTACAAAGTCATGTCGTTCGAACTGAAGAACACTGGTGCCACATACCAACGTGCCATGATAGCTTTGTTCCATGACATGATTCATCACGAGATAGAGGTCTACATCGACGACATGATAGCTCGATCACAAACTGAAGAAGAACATCTGGATCATTTGCGAAACTTGTTTGATAGACTGAAGAAGTACATACTAAGACTTAATCCTAACAAATGCACCTTTGGAGTCAGGTCTGGTAAACTCCTGGGATTTGTTGTTAGTGGTAAAGGTATTGAGGTTGACCCTGCCAAGGTTAAAGCTATTCAAGAAATGCCAGATCCCCGCACCGAGAAAGAAGTCAGAGGTTTCTTGGGACGATTGAACTGCATTGCCAGATTCATTGCACATCTAACCGCTACTTGTGAGCCAATCTTCAAGTTACTGAATAAAGATCAAGTATTGGAATGGAACGACGATTGCCAAAAATCTTATGACAAAATCAAGGAGTACCTACAAAATCCTCCTATCCTGATGCCGCCTGCCAAAGGAAGACCTCTTATCATGTACTTAACAGTATTAGAGAACTCAATGGGGTGTGTGTTGGGGCAACATGACGAGTCTGGTCGAAAAGAGTATGCAATATACTACCTTAGCAAAAAGTTTACCAATTTTGAAACAAGATACTCACAGCTTGAGAAAACTTGCAGCGCTTTGGCTTGGGCTGCTCGACGACTAAGACAGTATATGTTGACTCACACTACCTTGTTGATCTCCAAAATGGATTCGATAAAATACATATTCGAGAAACTTGCTCTCTCCGGAAGAATAGTAAGATGGCAAATGATCTTGACCGAATACGACGTCCAGTATACTACTCAGAAGGAGATCAAAGGAAGTGTGGTAGTTAATCATTTGGCTCATCAAGCCATAGATGACTATCAATCTATGCATTTCGAGTTTCCAAACGAGGATGTTCTGTTAGTCACTGATTGTGAAGACCAGGACCAGACGAAGGACCTGAACTAGGATCCCGATGGACCATGGTCTTTGACGGAGCCTTAAATGCACTTGGCAATGGCATTGGCGCCATCATTACATCTCCTAAAGGTGGGCACACGCCCTTCACCACCAGACTATGTTTCGGCTGCACTAACAACATGGCCGAGTATGAAGCGTGCATCACGGGTATCAAAGCTGCTATTAACTTGAGAATCAAATTCTTACAAGTATATGGAGACTCAGATTTAGTGATCAGTCAGATTAAAGGCGAGTGGGATACAAAGCATCCGAATCTCATTCCATATCGAGAGTATGTTTTGAGTATGATCCCCTACTTCGAAGAAATCACTTTCGATCATATTCCACGAGAAGAGAATCACCTGGTAGACGCATTGGCTACCATGTCATCTATGTTCAAGGTCAGATGGGATAATGAAGCTCCCCAAATCATCATCGAAAGATTTGATGAACCAAAATACTGTTGTGAACTTGATACAGAAGATAAACCTTGGTTCTACGAAATGAAGAGGTATCTCGAGGCTCAGGAATATCCGGCAGGGGCATCTGTCAATGACAGGAAGTTCTTAAGAAGATTCGTTTCCAAATTCTTTCTCAGCAATGACATCCTATACAAGCGCAACCACGACTTGTGCTTACTCCACTGTGTAGACCAGAAAACAACAGAACGAATTATGGAAGAGATACACGAAGGCGCATTTGGTACCCACTCTAGTGGACATACAATGGCTAACAAGATTCTAAGAGAAGGTTACTATTGGTCCACCATGGAAGCTGATTGTTACCGCTATGCTCAATCTTGTCACAAATGCCAGATATATGCAGATAGAGTGTACGTGCCTCTAGTTCCATTGAATGTTCTGACTGCTCCATGGCCTTTCGCAATGTGGGGCATTGACATGATTGGAGAGATCAAACCCACCGCTTCTAATGGACATCGTTTCATCCTTGTTGCTATTGATTACTTTACCAAATAGGTAGAAGCAGCCTCGTTCGCATCTGTTACCAAGAATGTTGTGGCTCGATTCATCAAGCACAATCTTATCTGTCGGTACGGCGTCCCCGAAAGGATTATCACGGACAATGGTACCAATCTCAATAACAAAATGATCACCAAACTTTGCGCACAGTTCAAGATCAAGCATCACAACTCTTCTCCATATTGGCCTAAAATGAACGGCGCAGTGGAAGTCGCCAACAAGAATCTCAAGAAGATCATACAGAAGATGACAGTGACTTACAAGGATTGGCATGCGATGTTTCCATTTGCTCTCTACGGTTATCACACTACAGTACAAACATCTACAGGGGAAACTGTAACACCCCCTTCTAATTACCCGCGTTTTATAAATAATAATCAGAGTATTTAATCATAATCAAGAAGGCGTCACAATTTAAAACATAAAAATTTGACCAAACATCATGCTTCAAAGAATACTCAACAATTAAATCATACTCAAAATTATGTTTAACGGTGAAATGAAACATAATTAAATCCGAATACTTTACTAATCAACAAAATTCCAAAATTATTAAAATATCCATAAAAGGATTCCAAACAACAATGACACGAGACAAAGACTCGAATCTAAGGCTATCCTCACCAACTCCAAGCAGCTAATCACTGGATCCGAAATGTTAAAGTAAGGGTGAGATTTCAATTCAATATAATATGTATTATCGTTCTTAGATCCAACAGATTAATTGAATATATTAGTTCATCAACCAACACGGATCATAAACAATACGAAACAATTCACACAATAATCATGTATAAATATCAAACAATGGCAATTGTAACATCGAAACCATCCTAACATGTTACAATTCCATATGCAATGCGACTCTATGCATGTGGTACCAATCGTGAACGCGTTCACCCACCGCCGCTTACTCGTGGAAAGACAGTAATCCATGATTCGCCCACACCATTGGGTCAAGAATCTAGCCTCACTACCTCTACCCAGGTCAGTCTCTTGGCTCTGCAAGTTCACTTCCGCACAATGGGAATGAACCAATTAACAAATGTTCATGCATGCAATCATAAAAGCATGCCACATTATTCCACTGATCATAATAAATCAACATAATCACACGATGTCATTTCACCAATACATCACAATCAAATCACAATGGACATCAAAATATAACATGGTATGCATTAGTTCTCATCCGGTACTCAGACCATTCGCATTAATTACCATCTTCCGTATTTAAATCCATATTTTCAAAATCGGGGACTCGGCTCTTTTTAAAATAATTTTCATTAAAATAATTTTTTCTTTTCCAGGAGGTAGAACTTTAAATTTAAGAAATAACGCCGAAAACGGCACTCGAATCGGAGTTACGGTTTAGAAAATATGCATTTTTGAAAATTTAGAAGTTTTGGAAAAATACAGTGGTAAGTTCCTCAGGGAGAACCGGTTCCACAATCTTTGAAAAACACGCTCTGAAAATGTATGGGAACCGGTTCCTCCCCACAGGAACCGGTTCCTGTGTTTTCAAAATAGAGTCCCCGATTTTTGTATGGGAACGGTTCCTCACAGGAACCGGTTCCTCCCACAGAACCGGTTCCTGTACAAAATTCCAATTTGAAATTTTACTGGAACCCGTTCCTCCCACGGGAACCGGTTTCCACGACAATAACAAAATTTATCATTTTTGACTTTATGCATCCATAACCATTTCCAACCTTTCCAATACGAATTATAATATCATGAACACCATCCTAACACCATTTCACACCATTTTGACATCAACTAACATATTTTACCCGTTCCTAATTATCATCTGACACACTAGTGATCCATTTTCCATCCACTGACACAATTAGGGTTTCATACTATAATCTACCATTCCAATTCCTAACATACCCAATCATCCCATTGGTTCCCAAAACCCATAAGACATATTAACCGAATAAAATCACCCCTTACCTCGCGATGATTCTCCGGTTTCTCTCGGCGTCGGCTTTTCCTCTCTTCTCTTCTTCCTCCAACTCTACGTGAAATGATTTCCAAAAACCTTCTCTTTTTCCTTTCTTTTCCTTTTAATATTCCAATTAAAATAATTAATTACTATTTAGTAATTAGTAGAGTGTTTTACTATCACACCCACCGTTTACTCTGCACACCTCCAAACCTTTCCTCATTAAATAATCCAATTAATCCAGATGAATTAAATATTTAAGACTTTAATCATTTAAATAATTAATTCTCGCTTATTTAATATTGAATTAAATCGGGGTATCACAACTCTCCCCCACTAAAAGAGTTTTAGTCCTCGAAAACATACCTTAGACGAAAAGTTCGGGATATGAGTCCTTCATCTGACTCTCCAGCTCCCAAGTCACATTTCCTTCAGCTGGTCCTCCCCAAGCTACTCGTACCAGTGCTATCTCTTTACCTCGCAGTTGCTTCACTTTTCGATCCTCAATTTTCGCAGGCACTGCTTCAATAGTCAAATTATCTCGTACCTGAACATCATCTACTTGAATCTCATGAGACGGATCCGCAATGTACCTCCTCAACTGAGATACATGGAAAACATCATGCAAATTCGCAAGTGACGGCGGTAAAGCAATCTGATATGCAACTTTCCCAACTCTCTTGGTAATCTGAAACGGACCAATAAAGCGCGGAGTCAACTTCCTTGACTTCAAAGCTCGACCAATACCAGTCATCGGAGTAACTCTCATAAACACATGATCTCCTTCCTCAAACTCGAGATCCTTCCTCCTCTTATCGTGATAACTCTTCTGACGACTCTGAGAAGCCTTCATCTTCTCCTGAATCATCTTAATCTTTTTTGAAGTTTGTTGAACGATCTCTGGTCCGATCACAGCACTTTCTCCAGATTCGTACCAACACAACGGTGTCCGACATCTCCTACCATACAATGCCTCAAATGGAGCCATACCAATGCTCGAATGAAAACTATTGTTGTAGGTAAACTCTATCAATGGCAAATAGCTATCCCAAGCTCCACCTTTCTCTAACACACAAGCTCTTAACAAATCCTCTAACGACTGAATCGTCCTCTCCGTCTGACCATCTGTCTGTGGATGATACGCGGAACTCAATCGTAACTTAGTACCCAGAGCTTCTTGCAATCCTGTCCAGAACTTAGAAGTAAACCTCGGATCTCTATCCGACACAATGCTAGACGGAATACCATGCAAACTCACAACTTTCTCAACATACGATTACCGACCTCTCCATCGGATAATCCATTCTCATCGAATAAAGTGAGCGACTTCGTCAATTGATCGACAATCACCCGTATAAATCACGCTTCACCGTTCTAGGCAATCCGACACAAAATCCATAGAAATGCCATCCCATTTCCATTCCGAACGAATAACGGTTCCATCGGACGGCCGATGCTCAATCTTTGATTTCGACAAACCAAACATGCATACACAAACTCGGCGATTTCCTTCTTCATTCCGGCCACCAAAATAACTTCTTCAAGTCATGGTACATCTTAGTAGCACCGGATGAATAATCAATCCACTTGATGTCCTTCCTCCAAGATACTCTTCACGATCTCACAACATCAACACACACTCTATCACCAAATCTCATAACACCATTCTCAATTCGAATTCACCTCCTTGACCTTGGTTAATCAATGTCGACTTGTCCACTAAACCAACATCGGACTTACGCCCATTTCAATCTCTTCCAAAATACCACTAGTCGGTTTCAACATGCCCAACTTCACAGCTCGAGTAGTCTCACAAACCAAACTTAAGTCTCGAATTGCTCAACCAACTCTAGCTCACGGACCATCAACATCGACATATGCAAGGATTTCTCAACGCATCTGCTACTGACGTTTGCCTTACCGGATGGTAGTTCAAACCAAAATCGTAATCCTTGAGAAATTCCAACCATCTCCTCTCTCATATTCAACTCCTTCGATCAAAGAGATACTTGAGCTCTTATGATCGCTAAAACCTCAAACGTGAACCATACAAATAATGCCTCCATAGTTTCAACACAAACACAACGGCCGCCAACTCTAAATCATGAGTCGGTAATTCCTTTCATGAGTCTTTAAGCGTCTCGAAGCATAAGCCACAACCCTTATCTTGCATCAAAACACCTCCTAAACCCATCAAAGACGCATCGCAATACACCACAAAGATTCTTCGGATTTGGCAAAATCAAAATCGGAGCACTAGTCAACCCCCTCTTCAATTCTTGAAATCCCTTCTCGCAATCTGCATCCCAAATAAATACTTGACCTTTTCTCGTCAATTTAGTCAATGGTAACGCTAACTTAGAAAACCCCTCAATGAACTTCCTGTAGTAACCTGCCAGACCCAGAAAACTACGAATCTCCGAAGCATTCTTCGGCACTTCCCACTGAGATACCGCTTCTACTTTTGTATGATCAACAACAATACCATTCTTGGATATCACATGACCCAGAAAACTCACTTCGCTTAACCAAAACTCACACTTTGACAATTTCGCATAAAGTTTCTTTTCCTTTAACAATTCCAATACAACTCTGAGATGCTTAGCATGCTCCTCATCATCCTTTGAGTAGATCAGAATGTCGTCAATAAACACCACCACAAACTTGT
Source organism: Vicia sativa (assembly GCA_021764765.1). Classification (NCBI taxonomy): domain Eukaryota; kingdom Viridiplantae; phylum Streptophyta; class Magnoliopsida; order Fabales; family Fabaceae; genus Vicia; species Vicia sativa. Next base: position 135,937,403 of record CM038796.1, read on the forward strand.
CAAGATACGGATGAAATATCCTGTTCATATACTCCATAAACACACCAGGTGCATTAGTAACTCCAAATGGCATAATAGAATATTCATAATGCCCATACCTCGTTCTAAAAGCAGTCTTCTGAATATCCTCCGCCTTAACACGAATTTGATGATATCCAGACCTCAGATCAATCTTGCTAAACACACAAGCTCCAACCAACTGATCCATCAAGTCATCAATCCTCGGCAGTGGATACCGATTCTTGATCGTCACTTTATTCAACTGTCTGTAGTCAACACACAGTCTCATCGTACCTTCCTTCTTCTTAACCAACAACAGCGCACACGAAACACTAGGCGAATAAATTTCTTTTCCAATAACTCTTCCAACTGTTTCTTGATTCGAGACAATTCAGATGCCGACATGCGATAAGGCGCCATCGACACCGGACTAGTTCCGTGAATCAAATCTATAGTAAACTCCACTTCGCTCGGTGGTAACTCGTTAACATCCTCTGGAAACACCTCGAAATTCATTCACAGGCAATTCACCACTCTTAGCCTTCCCTTTCACCTCCGTTGAAGAATATAACATGAACACTACAACACCATCTCGACGAGTTCATCCGCTTACGACATGATCTCATCTTCAACCTTAGCTACTTCAGAAATATAACCGTCTTCTCAAAACAATTGATATGAACTCGTTGAAGACCAACCGTTCATTCAAGGATAATATCAAGTTGTTCTAACGGTAGGCACACTAAATCCATACCGAACCCTCATCGAAAATAACGATAGGACAATTTCTACACATACTAAGTAGTCCTTTGAACCCGACGGGAGTGTCAATAACCATACTTCCATCCAAATTAGAAATTTCTAGATTCAATCTCTTAGCACACCCAAAGAAATAAAAGAGTGTCGCTCCGTGTCAATAATTGTAATCAAAGGTAGGCCATTAATAAAACATGTACCTTTAATCAACGGTCATCGGGCTTAACATCGATCGACAAGCGAACACCTTTCCACCACTTGCTCTTTCTTTGGCTTAGTACCCATGACGAGTGTGTCCTTCTTCACCACAGTTGTAACAAGTTATCCTTCGGGATCTACACTCGACTAAATGACCGACTCTCCCACAATTGTTGCACTTTCTCGCATCGCACTCAAGAGCTCGGTGACCCAATTCACCACATCGTAGCACTACGGAAGAACCAGAAGAACCAGAGTCTCCCCCACTAGGCTTCTTCCAACCTCCAGATCTATGATTATTCCTATCATAAGGCTTACCGCGATCCATCTGTCTCTTACCCTTATGGTCCGCATAATTCTGAGCATTCGCCTTAGTACTAGTAAGATCTTCTTCCAGAATCCTACTACAATCAACCAAATCAGGTAATCTCCTAATACGCTGATACCTGATACCCTGCTTGATCTCATCACGCAGTCCATTCTCAAACTTGATACATTTGGAAAACTCTCCATCTGCATCGTTAGGATAATTAGCATAATACTTTGCTAACTCAGAAAACTTGGTCGCGTACTCACTCACAGACTTGTTGCCTTGCTTGAGCTCCAGAAATTCTATCTCTTTCTTACCCCGAATGTCTTCAGGAAAATACCTTCTCAGGAAGGCTCTTCTGAACACAGCCCAAGTCAATGCAACTCCGTCTTCTTCTAATTCAGTCCTGGTAGCAACCCACCAGTCATCAGCTTCCTCTGCCAACATGTGAGTACCATATCTCACCTTCAGCCCCTCAGCACAATCAATAACTCTGAAGATCCTCTCGATCTCCTTCAGCCACTTCTGAGCACCCTCGGGATCATGTGCACCCTTGAACAATGGAGGATTATTCCTCGAAAATTCCCCAATTATTCGGCACCAATCGCGACTCCTGATTCCTCCGAGCACTCCAGCTAACATTCCCAAAGCCTTAGCAATAGCATCATCATTCCTTCCGTTACCTCTTCCAGCCATTGTTCTGTAACATTACAAAACAATCTACATCAGCACACAAGTATCGACAGTGTTACTTACACTAGTCGCATACTACGGGATAACGACACTAAGACAAGACCGACTATGCTCTGATACCACTATTGTAACACCCCCTTCTAATTACCCGCGTTTTATAAATAATAATCAGAGTATTTAATCATAATCAAGAAGGCGTCATAATTTAAAACATAAAAATTTGACCAAACAGCGTCATGCTTCACTGAAGAATACTCAACAATTAAATCATACTCAATTATGTTTAACAGCGGAAATGAAACATAATTAAATCCCGAATACTTTACTCAACAGTTATTCCAGGATAATAAATCAACAAAATTCCAAAATTATTAAAATATCCATAAAAGGATTCCAAACAATCGTTTTCCCCCAGTGTTACATCTACCAGAGCACGACACTGACACGCGGACAAAGACTCGAATCTAAGGCTATCCTCACCAACTCCAAGCAGCTAATCACTTCGGATCTGAAATGTTAAAGTAAGGGTGAGATTTCAATTCAATATAATATGTATTATCGTTCTTAGATCCAACATTAATTGAATATATTAGTTCATCAACCAACACGGATCATAAACAATACGAAACAATTCACACAATAATCATGTATAAATATCAAACAATGGCAATTGTAACACCGGAAACCATCCTAACATGTTACAATTCCATATGCAATCACTATGCATGTGGTACCAATCGTGAACGCGTTCACCCACCGCCGTTTACTCGTGGAAAGACGATGTAATCCATGATTCGCCCACACCATTGGGTCAAGAATCTAGCCTCACTACCTCTACCCAGGTCAGTCTCTTGGCTCTGCAAGCTCACTTCCGCACAATGGGAATGAACCAATTAACAAATGTTCATGCATGCAATCATAAAAGCATGCCACATTATTCCACTGATCATAATAAATCAACATAATCACACGATGTCATTTCACCAATACATCACAATCAAATCACAATGGACATCAAAATATAACATGGTATGCATTAGTTCTCATCCGGTACTCAAACCATTCGCATTAATTACCATCTTCCGTATTTAAATCCATATTTTCAAAATCGGGGACTCGGCTCTTTTTAAAATAATTTTCATTAAAATAATTTTTTTCTTTTCCAGGAGGTAGAACTTTAAATTTAAGAAATAACGCCGGCACTTCGAATCGAGTTACGGTTTAGAAAATATGCATTTTGAAAATTTAGAAGTTTTGGAAAAATACACGTGGTAACGGTTCCTCACCGGGAGAACCCGTTCCCACAATCTTTGAAAACACGCTCTGGAAAAATGTATGGGAACCGGTTCCTCCCACACAGGAACCGGTTCCCGTTTTCAAAATAGAGTCCCCTGATTTTGTATGGGGAACCTCCTCCCAGGAACCGGTTCCAGTGTACAAAATTCGAATTTGAATTTTACTGGAACCCGGTTCCTCCCACGAACCGTTTCCACGACCTAACAAAATTTATCATTTTTGACAGCTTTATGCATCCATAACCATTTCCAACCTTTCCAATACAATTATAATATCATGAACACCATCCTAACACCATTTCACACCATTTTGACATCAACTAACATATTTTACCCGTTCCTAATTATCATCTGACACACTAGTGATCCATTTTCCATCCACTGACACAATTAGGGTTTCATACTATAATCTACCATTCCAATTCCTAACATACCCAATCATCCCATTGGTTCCCAAAACCCATAAGACATATTAACCGAATAAAATCACCCTTACCTCATGATGATTCTCGGTTTCTCTCGGCGTCGGCTTTTCCTCTCTTCTCTTCTTCCTCCAACTCTACGTGAAATGATTTCCAAAAACCTTCTCTTTTTCCTTTCTTTTCCTTTTAATATTCCAATTAAAATAATTAATTACTATTTAGTAATTAGTAGAGTGTTTTACTATCACACCCACCGTTTACTCTGCACACCTCCAAACCTTTCCTCATTAAATAATCCAATTAATCCAGATGAATTAAATATTTAAGACTTTAATCATTTAAATAATTAATTCTCGCTTATTTAATATTGAATTAAATCGGGGTATCACAGAAACCCCCTTCTCTCTTGTGTATGGTATGGAAGTAGTCCTGCCAATCGAGGTTCAGATACCCTCAACCAGAGTCCTCCAGGACGCAGAATTGGGCAAAGACGAATGGGTCCAGACTCGCCTTGACCAGATCAACTTGATCAACAAAAAATGGCTTGCATCCATCTGCCATGGATAGATCTATCAGAAGCGAATAATCAGAGCATTCAACAAGAAGGTCAAGCACCGAGTCTACCAAGTCGGTGATCTAGTAGTCAAGCGCATCATCCTTCCACAAGGTGACCCCAGGGGAAAATGGACTCCCACCTATGAGGGACCATTTGTAGTCAAGACAGTATTCTCCGGCGGAGCAATGGTCCTAAGCACTATGGATGGAGAAGACTTCCCGCACCCTGTGAACGCAGACATAGTTAAAAAATACTACACATAAATGAGACCCGCTAGTTTGACTGGCCTAGGTAAAAATAAGGGCATCCTGGCGAACCAAAAAAGATTTGGGCAAAAATTAAGGATATATATATACAAAAAAAAGGTACACCCGGCAAGTCGAAAACCTGAAAAGGCGGCTTGGGCAAAAAAGGGTATCTCGGTAGACTGAAAACCTGAAAGAGCAGTCTAGGAAAAAAATAGGGATTTAAGCGTACGACTATGTCTCTTCCAGATCACCCTCTTCTAACAGCAAAGAGATGAGATAGTCGAAAATATATGAGCAATAGCATAGTTGAAACTCGACGAGATTGTTTTCACATAGCTTTTTATTATTCTGACAATGCCCTCTTACTAGGATATCCGTCTCTTGTATGCAAACTGCCTAATTATAGGCCACTTTTCAGAGATAATGCAAATTCCTTTTCTATTTTTGTTGTTTTTTGCACAAAGTCCAGTGATTGCTTTGAATGATTATATGCATCTGACAATAAGCATCTGTTCACAAACATATGAAAAGCGAACAAAAACGGTAATTACTACAGGCTCTTGGAGTTGAGATGACAACTAAAGTCACCAATTCTTCCCCACAGAGTCACTTTCACAAGATCATCAATCCCCACGTAGACATCTCTCTCACTACAAAAAAGCAAATATTCTCCCAACAGTGATCGTATCAAACTTCATCACATTAGTCCCCGAGCAGTGATCCTATAAAACTTCATCACATTAGTCCCCGAGCAGTGATCCTATCAAACTTCATCATGTTGGTCCCCGAGCAGTGATCCTATCAGACTCATCACCTCAAGTGATCCTGTCAAATTCATCAGCTCAAGTGATCCCTATCAGCCTCATCAGCTTTAATGATCCTACAAGCCTCATCAGCTTTAATGACCTTATCAGCTTCGCCATGTTACGTGTTATTTCATACCATCCTCAGCAAGGTCTATGCACAAGATCCCCAGCCAAATATCTCTCAATCATCGTTATTCTTCCAGCAGCACTAATATCCAGACCCGAAGTTTGGTCAGATAGTGCATCAGAGAAACCTGAATCATCTCTTATTCCCCAGCTAGGGTTTTCAACAACATCATCCCCAAGAAGAAATCAAGAAATCTCCAGCAGAATGTTCCTATCTTCTTCAAGATGGATATGTTTTGAAATACCATAACATCTACATTCATGCACTATACATAAAAGTCATAACATGTGCATTCACAAACATTATCATATACTCGCATGCATCATAATCTTCATAAAGCTAATCATATCCTTTCAAAATTCATTTCCCCAGCAGATAAAAGCTATTCGCCAAACGGAAAGTCAAAGATTAATACCCGAAACAAGATGGGAGAACTATCTGAACGAATTTTGAAGTAAAACTTCATAATTTTTGGTCAACATCAATATTTTGAAGTAATATTCATCATTTGATCAAGGGTTGACCATGACTCATCAAGAAAAATCAAGATTTGATCAAAAGTCAAAGTTTCTAAATTATAGATTTTCAGACAAAAGTCAACAGAAGTTTGACCAAGCATAACTATCACATACTTTATCAGAAATTTTTCCACCAAAGCTCATTTTGGAGAGAATTCAATTCTCTACAACTTCATGTCTTAGAAGCTTGGGATGGAAATGCTTCATTTGGAAGTTATGGATCAAAACATTATAGGTCCTCTTAAAAAGTCAACAAAAGTCATCTTTTTGCAAAGAAGTGTTCATGAGCATGGAAACTTCAATGAAGATGAAACCAAAAGGGCTGTTTAGGAGACATCTTGAGCTTTTTAAAAAGTCCAAGAACACCCAAAAATGTGGAAAATTGAGAAAGACATAAATTGTGCAAGTTGAGCATTTTTGAGGAGGTGCATGAAGAAAAATACTTAGCAAAAGCAAATATTTTTCAAATGGGCTTAACTTTTTATGATTCAAATTTATTCCTAACATTATAAGGAGCCTCTAAGCCCAGCTACAGGCCTTCCTTACATTTATTTTATTTATTTTTGAATTAAACCATTAAAATTTAATTTTAATTAAAATAAAATATTAAGACAAGGTACAAGGCATATGGGCTTGATACCTAAGTTTCTTGAGGTCCAAGATTGACAATGCAAGCTGGAAAATTCGTGTAAGAGAGTTTAAGGAAGATTGAGCAAGGAAAAGAAAGATTTGATTCAAAAATTTCAATCAAACATCTTTCATTCAATGCAATATAGTTTACCAAGTTTATTGACATAATCTCTTGTCCTATGTATACTTAACATCCTCACAAGACAAAGGGACGAATTTGCAGCCTCTTACACAGATTGCTAGCCTCTTACAAACCCTAGAAATCTCTCAAATTTTTCTCAAAACTTGCAAAATCGTGTTTTAATTTCCAGGTAGTTTCAAGCCATTCTAGCCATCCACTCGTGTTCCTGAAGTTCCCAGGGATCGATTCACATCATTACACGATCCCATAACGCTCCAGATCAAGCTTCCCACGCTGCTCCGATTTGTTAAATGTCTCAAAATCGTTTCTCTCAATCCATGCATTACTAACTATTTTTGTGTGGTTGTATGATCTCAGGATGTTGTTTAGAATAGGTACAACGTGTTACATGTGAGCTTTAGGGCTTAAATACCATGATGCCATTGTTAGGGCATAGGATCTCTGAGTTTCGAACCCACTGATACAGGGACTTTCAGGCTATAAAAACACCACCATTGGATTCCTAGGGTTCGAATTAGGGTGTAGGGTCCTTTATTTGCATTTGTCTTGATTATTTTGCAGGATCTAAATTCCAGATGGCCGGAGAAGACGACCAGAGCCTTGCTCCGGTGCTTCTGATTCAGGAACCAACAACACATACATATTCATGAGTTCAGCAGTATAAATGGATGTATCACCGCCCAAGCGATTCACCTTGCGCGCGCTATGTCACTCTCTATCTCTCAGGTCGTGGGTTAAAACCCCACCTTTTGCTGTTTGTTTTCATTGTTTTCTTTACAGGTTTCAGAGTCTCCAGAAGGAACGCCTCCGGAAGCTCCAGCTTATGGGTCTCCCCAGCACCAGAAGCTCCAGCTTCTGAGTCTCCCAAGCGCCAGAATCCTCCAGAAACTCCAGCTTCTGGATGGCCCCAGATGAGAAGTCCCCAGAAGCCCTAGATTTTGGACGTCCTAGATCCAGAATCTCCAGAAGCTCCAGTTTCTGGACGCTTTCCAGCACCAAACATCCTAGAAGCTCCAGCTTTTGGATCTTTCCAGCACCAGAACCCCTAAAAGCTCCAGCTTCTGGACGCCTCCAGCACCAGAATCTCGAGAGGCTCAAGCTTCTGGACCCTTTTAGATGCAGAAACCACAACTTCTGGACACACTTAGCAGGATTTCCACTAGAAACTCCAGTTTCTGGATGCCCACAATTCTCCACTCACAGAAGACCCAACTTCTGGGGCAGCTTCTGCCAGCAGAAGCTCGTTTTCTTGGGTTTCATATTTTTATTTATTTTCTTCTTTCCCCTTTTAATTAATTAATTAATTAATTAAATTAGTAATTAGATTAATTAATTAGGTTAATTAGATAATTTCACAAATAACTTTTTCCATGCTTTTTTTAATTAATTAACTTAATTAGTCTAATTTAGGTTAATAATCATTAATTATTTTTCTTAATTAAATTAAAATCAATTAGAATTAGGTTTTTCTCACATAAACTCTAAATTTCAAAACACCAAAAATATTAGGACGTAGCTTTCTCTTCTGCTATTTATTTTTCTTGCATTCAAATTCTAGAAAGGATGTATAGGTTGCAAGTTTTTATCATGTAATAACGTAGATTTACATTTTCGCCTTTACTTTCCGCACCCCTATTATGTATCTGCCCCAAAGCCATGTAATAGCGTAAGACCTTTACATTTTCGCAATTTACTTTCTGCACTTGTTAACTGCTAGTAATTAGGCGTGTATGGCAAGATTAACTTAATCAATCTAGATCAATAATCACAAGATAAATATCTGAAAACAACACACTCTTTTCACACATGCACCCTGTTCGCGTTAAAAAGTGTCGCGCTAGCGAATCGAATGTGAATTCAGATCCTCTGGCTCGAAACGATTTACTCTTTTGATTTGTTTATAAAGATTCCGCAAGCATCAAGCTTTATTATTTTCAACACAAGAAAAGATGATTTAATGATTATGAAAAAGGGGAAAGCTGTTAATACCCTCAATTGATTTTGATATGCGTAACGACTAGCGCAAACTAGACACAACGCATTGGGGAGTATTCCGGGTAAGGGGGTTTGTTATAGAAAGGGAATAGATGGAGCACCCTAAATATATATAGTTATCTATAGCTTTATATATGAATATGTTTGATATGTTTGTGTGTTTTAATTGCTATTTCTATGATTGGGAAAGTTTCTCCTTTGGGATTTTAAGAAGGATAGATTATGTGGGATCCTAGGTTTTGTTATTATTGTGCTCGCAAAGATCTTTGGATCTTCTGCATACATATCCCCTAGTGGGAATCAGAGCATTTGTATCTCGGATCTAGAGGGATCTATGGTTTGTTTGGCGAGAGAAAGAAATTTGCTCGCCAAGGATGAGACCTTGTGCCTCGTATTCTCAAAAGGATGTTGAGAAAGTCAGAGCAATCGTAGTTCCCACTTATGCTAGTGGAAGCAACGGGATGTTATTAAGATACAGACAAATGTCATCTTAATGAAAAATGTATCTAATCTATTTCATCACATACATTTTGAAAAGTTTGATTGATTGAAATCTTTCATCGTAAGTTATAGGTGTTTTGCTTGAGTGTACAAGCGTTACCACTTACATGTTTAAGAAAGATGTTTTGAAAAAAGATTGAATCTTTTAATTGTAAGCATTGGGTTTTTTGCTTGAGTGTATAAGCGTTACCACTTATAGATCAAGAGATGTTTCTGTTTGAAAAGAGTTTGAAAAGTTTTTGATTGTATGTGATGTGATAGATGAGATACTTCTTCCATAGAGATGATAAATGTCTAAATCTCGAGGAGAAATTGATTGGATTAAGGGGATGCTTTTTAAGAAGCCCATGGGTCCTTGTATTGTAAGCCCAAGAGGAGGCATTCCGAGGGTCATCGAGGGGTCCTTGTATGAAGCTCTAGAGGAAGCTATAGGGTATGGCTGACTTTGGTTTTAAAAGGGATTTCACCGGGAAACCATCCTTTTGGAATTAAGAGCAATTTCACCGGGAAATTATACTCTCAGGGTTCTATCCTAACGCGGGTGATTCTTTGTATTGGAAGCCCAATAGGAGGCTATTAAGAGATTTCATATCTCTTTCATTGTATGATGCCCAAGAGAAGGCTAAACTCTGTGAGGAGTTCTTTTGAACGAAGCCCAAGAGGAGGCTGACTCAATAGGGGAGTGTTGTCTTATATGAAGCCTAAGAGGAGGCTAAACTCAGATGAATGAGTTGCCTTGTACAAAGCCCAAGAGGAGGCTAACTCTATGGGGAGAGTTATCTTGTATAAAGCCCAAGAGGAGGCTACAACTGTGGAGAACCTATTGGTTAGACTAATGGTTATGTTATAATTAGACAGTTGTATAAACAAGTGTGTGTGTGATATGTATTCACAGGAGTTTATGAAGGAAATGTAAACAATGCATGATGTTTATTTACAAGAGTTTATGAAGTAAATATAAACAAGTGTTTGTGAAACAGACGTTTAAAACGAACGTAACTTGATTATTTACAAGTTTGAATGTGTACAAGGAAGTAAATATGTACACGAACGAGTATTTATGTACAGAGAAGGATGGATGTACATAGGAAGGTTGGGACTTACACCATAAGGGTGGCCCATTGGTTTAAAAGAAGTTTCACCGGGAATAATGCTCCTTTCAATACCAATGGTATTCAGTGTATACACAATCGAAACGGAAACGAACGATCAAAGTTTATCTGTGTTTGAGTAAAAGGTATCTGTATTATGCACAAATAAAGATTTGTATGAAAAGAATTTGATATGTACAAGGAAAATATATGTATGTACATAAAGAATGTTGGTTTGGGACTTACACCGTAAGGGAGGCCCATGATCGGTTTAAGAAATTCGAGAGAAAACGAAATCGGTTTTATCGTTTAATCGGATCGATCATGGAAAAAGATGTAAGTTTGATGAAAAAAGTTTTGAAGAAATGGTTTTGAAATGTGAAGTTCATTTGTAAGAAGTTTTGAAAAGAATCGGGACTCGAAAGTTTGAAAAATTCACCTTTAAAGGTGTTTTGAAAAGTGCTCAAAGTGTCGTTTTCGGCTCGATCAAAACATAATCGGATGAAAGTTTTTTTTGAGCTGGCAACCGCTGGGGCGGCAATACATCCGTGTATTGAAGTTAAACCACGTGTTAATATTATATTGGAATTTTTGAATTTGAAAAATAACGCGCGCAGCTCATCTTCATCTTCCTCAATCCTTCATCCAGCCATGGATTTCTTATTTCTTGATGAAAACGAATGATATAAACATCAAACTTGGTCATTTTTTTAACAAGGAACATGATGATGCTCATTAATTTCATTTATTTTCAGTTAATCATGATTAAATTCCCAGAAAACATGAAGAACCCTAAAACTGAAAATCTTAATTGAAATCGTGTATGATGGATGATTTTGTCAATTGGTTGAGGGTTAATGATCGTGAAGGGTGCAGAAACAAAACGGCCAAGAGTTTTTTTCAAATGAATCAAAGAATCATGGAGTTGAAGTTCGAGCTCTTACCTGTTGAAGCTGGAATCAAATTCTGGGTTTAAGTGTTTCCAGTTGATGTTTGAGGATTGCTTGAGCACCAACGGCCTATGTGGAAGGTATTTGAGTGGTCTGCTCACTTCGAATCACCCTGGATCAATCCAACCAAGTCAACCTACATACAGCTCAAATGAAAATTGGAAATCGTGGTTAGGAGTATTACAGATTGTTGTTTATGATCTGCATCATCTCTATGATGTATATGGATGGTGTTTGGATGATTAGAACTCAAGTTGTTCAAGCCAAACCATGAATTCGAAAGTTATGGCAGTTTTGCAAGCTTGGTGAACATGGCATGTAATTCTGAGTTTTAGCTTGTCTTGTGTTAATCTTATGTTTCAAACAAGTTAGATATTGATTATAAGATATGTTAGACACCAAAATTCTTCATGGTTTTCACAAGTTTTCAAAATTGCATGAATTCTCAAAATGCACTATGTTTCTTAAATTTCAAGTAAGAAGAGAGAAAGCATGTCTTGGCATTACTTTGGTGTGTTTGAATTTGAAAATTATGCCTCTATTTATAGGCCAAGATTTCTGAAATGTTAGGCAAAGAGATTGGCTTTTGGTAAATCAAACTTGCCTTAGAGGGCAAGGAAGTCATTTTGCAAAAGGAAAAGGAAACTTCCTTTTTAACCATGTGTTAAAATCCAACTTGATCCTATCCTACAATAATTACCTTCAACTGATATTTATCAGTTCTAAACTTATCTTGGCAAGGTGGCATTGCTTCTAGATGAAGAAATTCAAAAATGACCTATAATCTTGAAGTTTTGAACTTGAAATCCATGGTTATGGAGCCATATGTTTCAATTTCAAAAGTATAGCTAGACTCCATGGATTTGTGAGTTCTTGGACATTTTGGAAAGCTTGTTTCAAGGGCTACAACTTTCATGTTTTGAGTTTTTTCCAATTCAAAGTGAAACTATGTGAAACTATGCCGTGAAGTTTGGAAAAAGTACAAAATTTTAACACTTGAAACTTTTTCTAAGTGTTAGAAATTTTGACTTTTTGTTGACTTTTCCAAATTCTTTGATTTTTTATGATCATGATGGATCATTTGAAGTATTTTGATGATTGAAAAAAGTTTTGTCTTGAAAAAGTTGACCAAAAGTCAAAGTTTGACTTTTCAGTGCAGAAGAAATTTCATCACATGTTTCAGAAATTGACTGATGAAGTCTGTGAACTTTTGTGATGTTTTGAATTCAGAAATTAGGTCAAGAGGTTGTATCTAAGATATAATGACCAATCCCTAACCAAAAAAGTCATTCATTGCTCAAAAAATCAGAGAATACTCATGCTCAACCAAAACCCTAATTGGTCGATCCTCGATTGATTAGTGAGAAAAGTTGGATATCTGAAGATCAGAGGTTGATGATTTGATCAAGATAGATCAAATGAGGTGAGTAAAACTCAAACCCTAGTTGGTTGCCTCTTGAATCAGATGAAAATTTGATGAAACCCTAATTTTGACCTGTGAATGCTACACCCGATTAATTCTGTTCTGAACTGTTAATGATGCAATGATGCAAATGTAAGGTGGTATATTAGGTCAAAAATTGGGGTATGACACACCCCCTTAGGGTATCCTCTCTCGTTTCCTTACGAAAAAATGGTCATGTCCCTCGAGCGTAGGATATCTTAGCATAGTTGCCTGCAATATATCATCGCAGTCCCTTCGACTTAAAAGATCATAGTCCCTCGATGTTGCCTATGAATACATGATCTCGTCCCTCGGTTGTTGCCTATGAAAAGTGATGATCGTCCCTACGAATGTGCTAGGATATCCCTACAAGTTTCCTTCTATGACCATCTGATGTCCCTTCAAATGTCCCTTTACATCCAACGGATAGAGTTACCTACCAACTAATGGTATGGATAGCGCTACGCTAAAGGAAACCAAAATAACACGAAAACGACCGTTCTGAGTGGGTAAAATAAGTCTATTTTGCTTGCTCAATGAAGATACTTTTCACACCTCACACTTTTCAAAAACTATTCAAAACACTTTGTATACATTCCAGCGTGAATCATTTCAAAGTTTCTTTTCCAAAACAAAAACATTTCCAAACACTTCGTATACATTCCAGCGAGAATCATTACGAACTCAAAGAGAAATTCCTTTTCAAAAACATATTTTCAAACACACACACATTAAGCAATTTATAAATTGAGCTAAAGCAATTAAGAGCCCGTAGATAACTACGGATGGAAAGGGTGCTAATACCTTCCCTTTTCATAACTGCCTCCCGTACTCAGAATCTAACGAAGGTGTTTTCCTGTTCTTTTCGCCTTCCCTTAATTGGATAAAAGAAAAGTCGGTGGCGACTCTTGCTATCCGTAGCATTTATGATTAAACGCAAAACAAAAAAGTCAGTTCTCCCATCGTGTTACAGCCATACATAATAGTCGCATACATTGCATTTTATTAAGTTGGAGCTATGCTCACCCATGTTGGTCTGGATTGACAAATGTTGAAAGTTGAAGGCTTATGCCTTGTTGATGCCTCGATAAACTGGCATATTTCTAATTTGGGAGTTTTACTCCGATGGTACCACATGCATATGCATTTGTCTAAGTTGCATACTATAGTGCATAATTATGATGTTGTGTGGTTAAATTATTTTTGTTGTTGATTGGTTGTGAGTTGGCAAAAATAGTGATTTTTATATAATTCTAACTATATATTATTTATCATGTTCTTACTTATATAGTTTCTTTCATTTGTTTCGCCGTTGCCTTTATATTGGTAGCGTGAAGGTAACAAGGAGGATTAGTTGTTACTGTTTTTAGTTCAAGTTCGGTGTCATTGCTCTGATACATAGCACTCGGGGGAAATGAACACTTGTCTTATTTTTCTATTTTAATGTTGAATTTTATGTTGTTGATTGAGGGGTTTATTGTGTTGATGTTGTTTTATGATTCAAAAGATGCTATATCTTATGTGGAAAATTATTATGAATCTGCTGCGTGATTAACAAAGTTGGTTTATGTTATGAAGACTATATTCATGCATTGTGTTTGTTTCGTATCTTTAAAGTGTTATGTATCCGTTATTGAGTAAGAATGACAGGTTTATGTCTTTAAGTTGAAAAGTGTGACATCTTGATTATGTTGGAAAAATTTTAAACTCTAATTTTATGGATTAATTACTTGGGATAGAATTGGGGTGTTACAAATGTCATCCAAAATACCACTAGTAAGATTCAACATACCAAGCTTAACACACGAAGACGTCGCTTCACAAACCAAACTCAAATCTTGGAATTGTTCAAGCAAATCCAATTCTCGCACCATCAACATCGACATATGCAACGATTTCCTACTTAGTGCATCATCTACAACATTCACTTTACCCAGATGATAATTCAAACCAAAATCAAAATCCTTTAAGAATTCCAACCATCTTCTTTGCCTCATATTCAATTCCTTTTGATCAAACAGATACTTCACACTCTTATGATCGTTATACACCTCAAATATCGAACCAAACAAATAATGCCTCCAAATCTTCAACACAAACACAACTGCGGCTAACTCTAAATCATGCGTCGGATAATTCCTCTCATGAAATTTAAGTTGCCTCGAAGCATAAGCTACCACTTTCCTCTTCTGCATTAACACACCTCCTAAACCCATCAATGAAGCATCACAATACACCACAAATGGTTCTTCCGGATTAGGAAAAATCAAAATAGGAGCGGTTGTTAACCTTCTCTTAAGCTCTTGAAAATTAGCTTCACACTGCAAAGTCTAAACAAAAGCTTGACCCTTCCTCATCAAGTGCGTCAATGGTAAAGTCAACTTACAAAATCCTTTAATGAACTTACGAAAATAACCAGCCAAACCAAGAAAACTTCTAAACTCGAAGCAGTTTGAGCTTCCCATTGAGATCTGACCTCAACCTTAGAAGGATCCACAAAAATACCACCACTCAAAATTACATGTCCAAGGAAACTAACTTCTTTCAACCAAAACTCACTCTTAGAAAGCTTAGCATACAACTTCTTCTCTTTCAGCAGAGATAACACAATCCTCAAATGCTGAGCATGATCTTCTTCACTCTTGAAATAAATCAAAATATAATCAATGAACACAACCACAAGTTGATCTAGATACTTATGAAAAATCTGATTCATATATTCCACAAAACACCAGGAGCATTAGTCACACCAAACAACATTACAAAATACTCATAGTGACCATACCTTGTCCTAAAAGTAGTCTTTTGAATATCCTCAACTTTCACACGAATCGATGATAACGGACCTCAAATAAGTCTTATTGAAAACATAAGCACCAACCAACTGATCCATCAAATCATCAATCCTCGAAGTGGATACTTGTTCTTAATAGTCACCTTGTTCGGTTGTCTATAATCAACACACAACCTCATAGAACCTTCCTTCTTCTTAACTAACAAAACAGGCGCACCCACGGAGATACACTTGGGCGAATAAACCTCTTTCCAAGAAAATCCTCAAGTTGATTCTACAACTCTTTCAACTCGAAGGACATTCGATCACGGAGCCTTGAAAGGACTAGTTCAAGAACTAAATCAATCGAAAAATCCACCTCACGCTGGCGAAAAATAAATTACATCTTGGAAATACCTCGGAAAATCACATACAATAGGAAATTCACCCATAGCTTGTTTCTCACTAAGATCCAATGATGCCAACAAAGAAAACAACACAACACAGTCTTCCAAATATTTATCCACTTGCTTAGCAGACAAAAACAAATCATTCTTGACATTAGAATCAAGAAAGATAAATGACTTGTCAAAATAATTGATAAAAACATGATTGTATTCCAACTAGTTCATACCAAGAATCAGATCCAATTGATCTAACGGAAGACAAACTAAATCCATCCAAAATCTCTACCAAAAATACTCAAGACAATGCAAACATACAGAAGTACAAACAGAACCCATAACAGAGTATCAATGATCATATTTCCATGCATATTAGACAATTCAAGATTCAATCTCTTAACACAATCCACAGAAATAAAAGATTGCGACGCACCAGTATCAATGATAGCAATCAAAGGTATACCATTAATAAAGCACGTACCTCGGATAAGTCTATCCTCAACCGAGTCTAAGAACCGACAATGCAAACACTTTCCCTTATCTTTGTCCTTCTTTGGCTTTTCACACTTAGTACTAATATAACTGGTTCACCATAATTGTAACAAGTCACATCCACACTAAATCTACAATCATCAAATCTATGACCGGCCTTGCCACACCTATGGCATTTCATAACATCCTTTTGACATCCTTCCCACAATCATAAGCACGATGCCCTTCCACACCACACTTGTAACACTTAAGCGAGCGGATGATCCTCCCAACTTGACTTCTTGCCACCACTATCTTTCTTCTTATCCTCATAAGGTTTCCCACGAAATTGACCTTTTCCTTCATATTATTCACATTCTTGTAGTAAAAAGCACTTTCCCTACTATGCTCATCAGAAATCCTACTCTTGTTCACCAACTCAGCAAAATGAGTAATCTGTTGATATCCAATAGCGTTCTTGATATCAGGTCTCAAACCATTCACAAACTTCAGACACTTAGATCTCTCAACATTCATAGTATTGTATTGAGGACAATACTTAATCAACTCTTGAAATCTTGCAGCATACTCATCCACGGTTCCATTACCTTGCTTCAACTCAAGAAATCCCACCTCTTTCTTTCCACGGTAATCTTCTAGAAAATATTTCTCCAAAAATGCATCATGGAAAAGAGCCGAAGAAACTTGAACACCTTCCTCATCAAATCTCTAAATAGTGTTGCTCCACCAAACTTCAGCTTCCTTCTCCAGCATAAAGTACCAAAATGCACCTTCTACGCATCAGTATAATTCATAACTCTAAAGATTTTCTCGATAGCTTTCAGCCATGCTTGAGCCTTGTCGGGTTCATGCTCACCCTCAAAGATAGAAGGATTATTCCTTTGAAACATCCCCAAAGCACGAAACTCATCTTCCTCAGATCGGTGTCCAGCATTCGCTTGTGGAATCTGCCTAAGAGATCTAGCCAACAATCTCAAAGCCTCAGCAATAACATCATCATTCCTTCCTGCAACCATTCTGCAATCTTCCCGAGACATCCAACAATAGAAAATAACATTGATCGTGTCAGATACACAAATCAAATACAACAGGAGTTAAGTCAATTAATAACACGGACAAATCGACCGACGGACTCTAATACCATAATGTAACACCACTTCTAATGCCCCATAATTATTACTGTCGGAGTAAATAAAATGCATAACAAAGGCGTCACATGATTTACTTTACAAGTAAAACAATACATGCACATTGGTCATTGTTCGCGTTAAAAGTGGCCAAGGAATCGAATCGAATTGAATCTACTCGAAACGATTTACTCTTTGATTTGTTTATAAAGATGCCATGAGCATCAAGCTTTATTATTTCAACACAAGAAAAATGATTATGAAAAGGGAAAGCTGCAATACCCTCAATTGATATGATATGCATTACGACTAGCGAACTAGGCGCAACGCATTGGGAGATTCCGGGCAAGGGGGTTTGTTATATAAAGGGAATAGATGGAGCACCCTAAATATATATAGTTATCTATAGATTTATATATGAATATGTTTGATATGTTTGTGTGTTTTAAATTGCTATTTCTATTGTTGGGAAAGTTTCTCCTTTGGATTTTAAGAAGGGTAGATTATGTGGGATCCTAGGTTTTGTTATTATTGTGCTCGCGAAGATCATTGGGATCTTCTGCATACATATCCCTTAATGGGAATTAGAGCATTTGTAGCTCGGATCTAAAGGGATCTATGGTTTGTTTGGTTTGAGGGAGGGAGAAATTTGCTCGCCAAGGATGAGACCTTGTGCCTACGTATTCTCAAAAGGATGTTGAGAAAGTCAGAGCAATCGTAGTTCCCACTTATGCTAGTGGAAGCAACGGGATGTTATTAAGAGACAAAGACAAATGTCGTCTTAATGAAAAATGTATCTAATCTATTTCATCACATACATTTTGAAGAGGATTGGATTGATTAAATCTTTCGTCGTAAGTTATAGGTGTTTTGCTTGAGTGTACAAGCGTTGCAACTTACGAATTAAGAAAAATGTTTGAAAAACGATTGAATCTTTTAAGTGTAAGCATTGGGTGTTTTGCTTGAGTTTACAAGCGTTAC
Organism: Vicia sativa; assembly: GCA_021764765.1. Classification (NCBI taxonomy): domain Eukaryota; kingdom Viridiplantae; phylum Streptophyta; class Magnoliopsida; order Fabales; family Fabaceae; genus Vicia; species Vicia sativa. The sequence continues at coordinate 135,955,862 of CM038796.1, forward strand.
CACTTACGATTAAGAGATGTTTTTGTTTGAAAAGATTTTGAAAAGTTTTTGATTGTATGTGATGTGATAGATGAGATACTTCTTCCATAGAGATGATAAACGTCTAAATCTCGAGGAGAAATTGATTGGATTAGAGGATGCTTTTAAGAAGCCCATGGGTCCTTGTATTGTGAGTCCAAGAGGAGGCATTCCGAGGGTCATCGAGGATCCTTGTATGAAGCTCAAGAGGAAGCTATAGGGTATGGCTGACTTTAGCTTTAAGAGTGGTTTCACTGGGAAACCATCCTCTTAGGATTTCAAGAGCGATTTCACCGGGAAATCATACTCTCAGGGTTCTATCCTAGCGCGAGTGATTCTTTGTATTGGAAGCCCAATAGGAGGCTGTTAAGAGATTTCCTGGTCTCCTTCTTGTTTGATGCCCAAGAGAAGGCTAAACTCAATGAGGAGTTCTTTTGAACGAAGCCCAAGAGGAGGCTGACTCAGCAGGGGAATGTTGTCTTATATGAAGCCTAAGCGGATACTAAACTCAGATGAATGAGTTTTCTTATACGAAGCCTAAGAGGAAGCTAACTCAGATGAATGAGTTATCTTGTACAAAGCCCAAGAGGAGGCTAACTCTGCGAGGAACTTAATTGTTAGACTAATTTTTATGTTATAACTAGACAATTATATAAACAAGTATATGAAGTTTATTCACAGGAGTTTATGAAGGAAATATAAACAATGTGTATAAAACGATCGTCTAAAGTAAGTGTAACTTGATTATTTACGAGTTTTGACTGTATACAAGGAAATGAATATGTACACGAATGGATATTTATGTACAAGGACATGTGTATGTATACAGGAGGGTTGGGACTTACACCGTAAATGAAGCCCATTGGTTTTAAAAGGAGTTTCACCGGGAAGGATTCTTCTCTTAATACCAATGGTATTCAGTGTATATACAAGCAAAATGAAAACAAACATACGAAGTTTGTCTATACTTGAGTATTTACAAAAGATGTTTGTATTATGTACAAGGAAAATTAATATGTACATAAAAGAATTTGGGACTTACACCGTGAGGGAGGCCCATGATCGATTAAGAAATTCGAGGAAAAACGGGTTCGGTTTTATCTTCAAATCGGGTCGATCATGGAAAAAAGATGTGTAAGTATGTTTTGAAATGTTTTGAAAAGGTCTTGAAAGTGTTTTTGAAAGATGAAATATATCCACAAGAAGTTTGAAAAAGTTTCGAGTTTCGAAAGTTTGAAAGAAACATCTTTGAAAAGTGCTTGAACACGCGCGAACTGTTCTTCATCTTCCTCGATCCTTATTCAATCATGGATTCTTCGTCTCTTGATGAAATTGGATGATGTAAACATTGAACTTGCTCGAAATTTAACCAGGAACATGATAGTGGTGGTTAATTTCATTTATTTTTAGTTTTAAAGGATTAATTTTCCCAGAACACGAAGAACCCTAGTTCTTAAAATTCAAAGTGAAATCGTGTATGGCCATGGAATTGATCAATTGATTGAGGGTTATCAATCAGTGAAGGTGCAGAAACAAAACGGCCAAGCCATTTTTGAACTGGAAGTTAGAAATTATGAAGTTCAAAGTTCGAGTTCTTACCTCTTGAAGCTGAGATCGAATTCCTTGAAAGAGTGTTTCCAGAAGTGTTATGATGATTGCTACAGCACCACTAGACCTTATGGAACGTGTGGAAGTGCTATGCTTGCTTTGAAACAACCTGGATCACTCTGACCAAGTCCAACTGCAGTTCCTTGGCGTGAGCTTTGAATTCGAATTTGGAGGTGTTACAGGTTAAGGAAGATGATTTGTATCACTCATATGAGATGTATAGATGATGTTTGAATGATAAAATCACAGCTTGCTCGAGCAAATTGACAGTTTGAAAGTTAAGGCAAGTTTTGCAAGTTTGAAAAATTTGAAAAGCAATTCTGATTTCCAGTTGTTCTTAAGTTGATTTAAGTTTCAGCCAAGTTGTATTTGATGTTTAAGACATGTTAGACACCAAGTTTCTCACAGTTTTTCACAAGATTTGAAAAATACAAAATTCTCACTTTTGAACTATAAAACTTGAAATTCAAGAAAGAAGAGTGAAAGCTTGATCTTGCATAGCTTTGGTGTAGTTTCAATTTGATAACATGACCTCTATTTATAGGTCAAGAACTCTGAATGGTAAGTGAAGAAGATTGGCTGGAACTTGAGCAACTTGCCTTCAAGGGCAAGGAAGTCATTTTTGCCATAAATGCAAATGGAATATTCTTTTAACCATGGTTAAAATCTTACTTGATCTTATCTCCATAATAATTACTTCTCATCTGATTTTTATCAACTCTAGCCTATCTCAAATTGGTGACAAGGCTTCTAGAAAGAGATTTTTGAAAAAATGACTTATAACTTTGAAGTATGAACTTGAAATCCATGGCTTTTGGAGCTCTATGTTTCAAAATCAAAAGTATAGCTAGACAAGATGGTTTTTCAAGTTCTTGGACATTTTGGAAAGCTTTTAACAAGGGCTACAACTTTCATGTTTTGAGTTTTTTTTATTCCAAATGGACCTATGTGAAAAATTGCCATGAAAGTAGGAAAAAACATGAAATTTCTAGCACTTGAAAAAATTTCTAAGTGTTGGAAATTTTGACTTTTTGTTGACTTTTCCATATTTCTTGATTTTTTATGATCATGATGGATAATTTGAAGTATTTTGATGATTGAAAAAGTTTTGTCTTGAAAAAGTTGACCAATAGTCAAAGTTTGACTTTTCAATGCAGATGAAATTTCATCAGATGATCCAGAAATTGACTGAAGAAAAATGTGAACTTCTGTGATGTTTTGAATCAAGAAATTAGGTCAAGATGTTGAATTGAAGCTATAAAGATCAATCTCCAGGCAAAAAAGTCATTCATTGATCAGAAAGTCAGTGATTCCCTATCCTCGATAAAAACCCTAATGGGTCGATCCATGATAGATCATGAGAAAAATTAGATATCTGAAGATCAAATGTTGATGATTTGATTAAGATAGATCATTTGAGGTGAGTGAAAACTCAAACCCTAATTGATCACCTCTTGAGCAGATGAAAATTTGATGAAACCCTGATTTTGACTTCTAGATGCCACACACGATCTATTTTGTTCTGAATTGTTAATGATGCAGTGATGCATATGTAAGGTGGTATATTAGGTCAAGAATTGGGGTATGACAGATGCCCCTATTTAAGTTTCTTTAACCTGAGATATGAAGATGAAGATCTTCGTCTTGATAGGTGTGAAGAGACTTAAATATCAGAATACGCAAATTTTGGACCTAAGATACCAAAAGATGCGAATGATGCAAAATGATTGCAAAAAGTTCACCCAGGAGATATCCAAGATTGATATACCGGGGGAATGATTGTGAGGATGACTCAATCTGTCTAAGAAAGGAGAATCCTGTTTGTTGGGAAACAAGCAATATGTTTCACTGGGAAAATAGATTCACAATGTATGTGAATATCTGTTTCGCTTTGGAAAACGAGGAGATTACCTTCTGTCAGCGTTGTGACAATTTTTAAGGTATTTGAAAGATGATATTACCAATTATCAGCCTTGTGATAGTTTATGGTAATGAGTTTCGAAGATATTACCAATTATCAGCGAAGTGATAACTATAACAAGGTAATTCTTGAGAAAATTACTGAGTATTCAGCCTTGTGAATAACAGACAATGAGGGAAACAGATCTCGAATGAGTTTCTATTTTCACAGTTACAATCTTGCCGGGGATCTTCTCTCTTGAGAAGATGCGGGTATTTTGATTGAAAAGACACAGGTTTTCTCTTTAGATAAAAAGACAACTGTGGGGATTTCTGGAACTTTCATGATTGAACTTGCTGAGAAGAACAATCTTTTTATGACAAGTTTCAAAATGAAAAGGAAATAAGCAGCTCGGATGACAAGGCTATTGCTTATTGTTTGCAGGTAGATTTTTCTTGTGAAATCTAGACCTGAGTTGGGCCAGAGACGAGGCTCTATCCAGGAATAAACTGGAAAGAAACAGTCAATCAATGCTTTGTTCCCTATGAGGAATGATCTCAGTTGGGGAAAAGGAGAAAAATATGAATTTTTCTGCTTGGGGATAATCTAATGGAGAGATACACCCATACTTGTTTTTAGGGAATAAATGCAACCTAAACAAGTGATGTTGAAGCAAACATTTGAGAAATGCAGGAATGCATTACTGATGCTATTATGTATGAATGATGAATGTTATGAATGTCACATGCATGCTGACGATACTTGACAAGATAACAAAAAAAGGAGTATTTGGGAAGAGGACTACGTCACAGTTCAAACAAATACTCAGCAAAATCTGTAGCCATGGTGTAGACGTTACTGATGATGAATCTGAGTTGCATGCTTTAAACTTTCTGAAGAAGGCATTTCATTGGCAACTTTGTTGGGAATCCTTTTTGGATAAGAATGCCGTCCTTTGATGATCTCTGCTGGGGAGAAGAAAACTTTTATAGCAGTTGTTCTATCTTTCAGAGTTCAAAACACTCATGGAGAAAACTATTGAAGTTCTTCCTGTATTCATAGTTCAAAGGAACATTTTACTTTTATTTCAAAATTTTGAAGTAAAAATTCATTTAAAACTTTTTCTTTTTTTTAGTTTCAAAAATGATTTTCAAAATAAAAAAAGCGTTATTTTGCAAAGCAGAATAAAGTAAGAATTGCAAACAAAAGGGCACAAGGCTCAAATTTTATTGATAGAATGGTAATCAGCCAAAGGCGTGATTCCATGAACTATTTACAAGAGTTGGAAATGATAATTTATTGGGAAAAGGCTACATTGAAAGCAATAACCACTATTATCCCTAACAACTTTGAATTTCAACTATGCTTGTTGCTTCAGAAGATTTGATTGAAGATCCGTTGATGGAAGTTTTTCGATTGATGCGGATGATCTGATTACTTTGTCATTTTTTTTTGTATCCTTATTTTTTGCTTAGATTGTCTTTTCAGGTTTTCAATCTATCAGGATAATTTCTGTTTATTGTCTCTAATTTTTTCCTGGACCGCCTTTTCGGTTTTTCGTCACCGAGCGCTCATTTTGCCTAAGCCGCCTTTTCGGGTTTCGACTTACCGATTCTTTTGTTTTTTAGACAAAGTATTTCTTGGCATCAGCATTCACGGGATGCGGGAGTTCATCACCGTCCATGGTTGTCGAGTCATAGCACCGCCAGAAAAGCTTCTTTTGACGATGTACGGGCCTTCGTAATTAGGAGTTCATTTGCCCCTAGAATCTGGTTGAAAAGACAGAATCTTTTTAAGCACAAGGTCGCCTTCTCGGAATTCACGAGGTCGAACCTTTTTGTCGAAGGCTTTCTTCATCCTTCTTTGATATAATTGTCCATGACACAAAGCGGTCAGACGCTTTTCTTCAATTAAGTTCAGCTGGTCGTATCTGCTTTGACACCATTCGGCCTCAGATAACTTAGCTTCCATGAGAACTCTCATTGATGGAATTTCAACTTCTACGAGAACCGCTTCCATGCCGTATACTAGAGAAAAGGAGTTGCCCTGTTGAAGTACGTTCATACGATACCCGAGCAAATGGCGACATTCGTGCCGTCTTTGTAGGTGATGACCATTTTACGGGCGATTTTTGATATTCTTGTTGGCGACTTCAACAGCGTCGTTCATCTTTGGCCGGTAAGGAGATGAGTTATGATGCTCGATCTTGAATTCCTCACACAGTTCTTTCATCATTTTGTTGTTCAAGTTCGATCCATTGTCTATAATGATCTTACTTGAAACTCCATATCGGCAAATGAGGTTATTCTTGATGAACCTCACAACCCCTTGTCTTGTTACGTTGGCATAAGATGTTGCTTCGACCCATTTGGTGAAGTAATCAATAGCCACTAAAATGAAGCGATGTCCGTTGGACGCTTTTGGTTCGATCATCCCAATCATGTCGATGCCCCACATGGAGAAAGGCCACGGAGAAGAGAGAACGTTGAGTAGAGTCGGTGGCACATGGATCTTATCTGCGTAGATCTGGCACTTGTGACATCTCTTGACGTGTTTACAACAATCAGATTCCATTGTTATCCAATACTATCCTTCTCTCAAGATCTTTCTGGACATTGCATGCCCATTTGAATGGGTTCTAAAGGACCCTTCATGCACTTCATGGATTATCGTGTCTGCTTCATGTTTGTCGACGCATCTGAGCTGGACCATGTCGAAGTTTCTTTTGTATAGAACATCTTCATTCAGGAAGAAATTTCTAGAAAGTCTCCTTAGAGTTTTTCTATCTTTGTGCGATGCCCCGAGTGGGTACTCCTGAGTTTGAAGGAAGCGTTTGATGTCGTGGAACCACGGTTTATCATCGAAGACTGCTTCAGTTGCAAACACATATGCAGGTCTTTCAAGGTGTCTGATACGAATCTTAGGCATATCATTCCAATTGTTGACTTTGAACATGGAAGATAGAGTAGCCAAGGCATCCGCCATTTGGTTCTGATCTCGAGGGATATGATGCAGTTCGACCTTGTTGAAGAAAGTCAACAAACGTCTTGCATAATCTCTGTAGGGAATCAAACCAAGATGATGAGTTTCATACTTGTCTTTGATTTGATTGATCACAAGGGGTTGAATCTCCATATATGTCAAGGATCTTGATCCTCAAGTCGATGGCTTCTTCAATACCCATGATACAAGCTTCATATTCTGCAATGTTGTTGGTGCAATCAAATAGTAATCTGGCAGAAAACGGGATATGAGAACCCTCGGGAGTGATGATGACTGCCCTAATTCCATTACCAAAAACATTAACTGCTCCATCAAAGATTAAGCCCCATCTATATTCTGGATTAGAACCTTCTTCAGGTAGCGGTTCGTCACAATCTTTCATCTTTAAGTACATAACATCCTCGTCAGGGAAGTCAAACTAGAGAGATTGGTATTCGTTGATCGGTTGATAAGCTAAGTGATCGGCGAGAATGCTTCCTTTGACCGCTTTTTGAGCACGATACTGGATGTCATATTCAGATAATAGCATTTGCCATCGAGCAATTCTCCCTGTTAGGGCAGGCTTTTCAAAGACGTACTTGATTGGATCCATTTTGGAGATTAACCAAGTCGTGTGATTGATCATGTACTGGCGGAGACGTTTTGAAGCCCACACCAAAGCGCAACATGTTTTCTCGAGCATGGAGTAACGAGTTTCACAGTTTGTGAACTTTTTACTCAAGTAGTAGATGGCATGCTCTTTCTTACCAGTTTCATCTTGCTGTCCAAGTACGCAGCCCATGGAATCTTCTAGCACGGTAAGGTACATAATTAACGGTCTTCCTTCAATTGGAGGAATCAATATCGGTGGTTCTGACAGGTATTCCTTGATACTGTCAAATGCTTTTTGGCAATCTTCTGTCCACACAACTTCTTGATTTTTGCGGAGAAGTTTGAATATTGGCCCACAGGTAGCAGTCATTTGAGAGATAAATCTAGAGATGTAATTCAACCGTCCAAGAAATCCTCTTACTTGCTTTTCTGTATGTGGTGTAGGCATTTCTTGAATAGCCTTGACTTTGTCAGGGTCAACTACAATACCTCTTCGACTGACGATGAAACCTAGGAGTTTTCCAGATCTTACCCCAAAAGTGCATTTGTTAGGACTCAGACGAAGCTGAAATTTCCTTAGTCGTTGAAACAACTTCAAGAGATATTCTATATGCTCTTCTTCAGTGTCAAACTTTGCTATCATATCGTCTACGTAGACTTCGATCTCTTTGTGCATCATGTCATGAAAGAGAGTAGTCACCGCCCTTTGGTAAGTTGCACCTGCATTCTTTAATCCAAATGGCATTACTTTGTAGCAAAAGGTGCCCCATGGCGTGATAAAAGATGTCTTCTCCATGTCTTCGGGAGCCATTCTGATCTGATTGTAGCCAGAGAAACCGTCCATGAAGGAAAAGACGTTGAACTTTGCAGTATTATCCACTAGCATGTCGATATGCGGTAGTGGGAAATCATCTTTTGGACTTGCTTTGTTTAAGTCCCGGTAGTCAACACACATTCTGACCTTTCCATCTTTCTTTAAGACAGGCACTATGTTGGCTAGCCATTGAGGATATTCAGAGGTGACGAGGAAACCTGCGTCGAGCTGCTTTTGAACTTCCTTTTTGATTTTGTCGGCCATGTCTGGGTGAACTCTTCTCAGTCTTTGTTTAACTGGCGGACACTTCGGTTTTAATGGCAAGTGATGCTCCACGATGCTGGTATCTAAACCTGGCATGTCCTGGTAGGACCAAGCAAACACATCAACATATTCTTTGAGAAGATCTATCAGTTTGCCCTTGACGTTGCTGTCGAGTAGAGCTCCGATGTTCACTTCTTTTTTGTCTTCCTCAGAACCTAAGTTGATTGCTTCCAAAGGCTCTTTGTGAGGCTGAATGATTCTTTCCTCGTGCTTAAGTAGTCGAGAAATCTCATCCGGGATCTCTTCTTCAACTTCTTCCTCGGCATCGTACACAGGGAATTCAAAGTTGCGAGAGAGCATAGAGTTATTGCGTTCAATGGATTTGTCCATTTGTTAACCTGCATATTTGATTTATGTTTGATTAATTAACTCTTTTTTTTCATTTTTTTATAGAAAAAAGTTAATGTGAAAGTGTATGCAGATTATTATTATTATATTTTTTTTTTGAAGATTGTTTGTTTCTATTTGGGTTTTTTAGAATTACCATTTCCAAGAAAAGGGTAAAAACGAAAAACAAACACAAAATGTGGAATCAAAACAACGCTTTTATTTATGATTCACAATATGAAACAGGGCCCTAAAAATACAAACTCATTTGTCTTGGGCAAGACAAAGAAAAATTATTTAAAAGCTAAACCCTATAAAACATCTTTTCGCCTTGGGCGAGGCAGGCGAGAGTTCAAAACAAAAGCAAAATAAACTACTTAGAACTATGAACATTAGTCTGAACTTCAACAGGCTTCCAATAATGGCGAACTCCTTGAAAGTCTAGATACTCTGGTAGTTTTCCTTTTGGCTTATTTCTTGAATAGACTTTGGTCATTGGTCGAACAGGTCTTGAAGACTCTGGACAGTTGACTTTGCCTTTTGTGCTGCTGAAACGATCTTCTTCTGCTTGATTGACAGATTGAGGAGCATGGGATACAGCATATGTACTTTCCATTAGCATTCGTGTTGAATTCTTGGGATGTACTTTCCAATCTTCTGAGTGAAGAGACTCATTGTCGGCGATGCTTTCCAATTCGTTTCCAGAATCGTATTCCTGATCTTCAGTAATTACGTTGATGTAGTGATAGTCAAAATCTGGCTTAACATCCTCGACGGGCGTATTAAAGCAGAGATCTTCATTCGGAACCTCAATTGGTTGATGAGATCGAAAAGATGTGTATAACTCTTCTGGTTGACTAGGATACTCAAAAGGATCGTCCCATCCAGTGGGTTGGATGTCTTCGATTCTGATTTTTGAGCTTTCAGGTGCAGTGTATTTCACCATGTAGTCAAACTTTCCACTTGGTTCCCCCAAGGTATCCCAAACTTCAGAAAGGATAGGTGGATTTTCATTCTTTTGTAGGGACATGCTTTTGAATTGATCAGTCGGAGGATAGAATGGCGTGTACGATTCTTCCTGAGACACATATTCAGAGCTGGTAAGATAAGTGCTCCATTCTTCAGATCCGGAGAGATCATCTTCATCACCTTCATTGGTAAGGACGTTAACCTCTTGAAGAACAGGGTTTAAGAAACCCCCACTGTGGAATACTTCTCTAATTGGGCGAAGAGCTTCATCCTTTTGATTGTCTGTAGGAAATACTGAAGTAAATCCGAGCCCGGTTTTTGTCTCGTTGTTGACAGGTTCTATTCTTTGTAAGAGGATATAGACGATTTGTTTTTCCTTGTAGATTCATCTTCTAACGAAAGTCCCTGGAACTGCGTCCCTTCAACGTCGTTGGCTGTGATGAAAGAAAAGCTGGATAAATGGCTTACTAGTAAAGCTTGTTCACCAATGATGGTTACTAGCTTCCCATTTACTGTAAACTTCAGTTTCTGGTGGAGAGTGGATGTTACTGCCCCTGCCTCGTGGATCCATGGTCTTCCTAGCAAACAATTGTAAGCAGCTGGCACATCCATGACCTGGAAGGTGATTTGGAAGGTATGCGGACCAATCGTCATTGGAAGGTCGACTTCCCCAATAACAGATTTCCTTGACCTATCAAAGGCTCTTACCACTATATCATTGAATTTCATTGGCGTTCCTTTGTAAGATAAACGAGCGAGAGTCGTTTTTGGCATTACATTTAAGGATGAACCAGTATCCACTAGCACGTTGGACAGAGAGTCTGATTGACAAATCATCGAGATATATAAAGCCAAATTGTGATCTTTTCCCTCCTCAAGAAGTTCTTCATCACTAAAGCTTAAATTGTTGCAAGCTGTTATGTTGCCTACAATTCCACCAAATTGATCTGTAGTCACGTCTTGATCTACATAAGCTTGATCTAGCACTTTCATCAAAGCTTCTCGGTGGGCTTCGGAATTCAGAAGTAGAGATAGTATCGGAATTTTGGAGGGAATCTGCATCAGCTGATCTACAACTCTGTACTCGCTTTTCTTGATCAATTTTAGTATTTCATCGAAATCTGAATTGACATTGGTTCCATCAGGCGGACCAACATTTATGTTTGAATTACCAACAGGAATCCCCATGGGATTCTCGGGAGTGTATTAACTGGATTTCGCCCAACAATAGGAACAACAGTTGCTTTGGTGGCAGCGGAGTATGTCTGCGCGTCCACTTCGCGTTACTCGTCCTATTTCAGTTATGTTAACATCAGTTGAAAAAGTTGGCATGGGTTTCTCCTTCCCATCTTCTATCATAGTTGCACTGTATTGATAGGGAACTCCTTTGTTAGAGTTATATGGCACAGGACGAGGTAGACAAATCACCAAAGGAGATTCTGGAATTTTTGAACCGTTGTACTCGACTTCTACACACTTGGGCATATTGAAACAGGGGATAATGACGTTTACTTCGGGAATTTCCGAGTTGATATCTGAGACTAAAAGCTCATGCGGAAAATTCCCTACCATATTCACGTCATAGTCATTTCTGTTCCTGAAGATCTGGATATCGCCAATGTCTATTAACCGTTGAATGTCTGCTCTCACGGTTGGACATCCTCGAAAATCCCTGAAGCAGATTCTGCAGGCTATGTAGTCGTGTTTAGCGAAGGCGCCCATTGTACTGTATGTATCATGGAGCTGTACCAAACTTTCTCTTATCATGTTCACGTCAGTGACAAGATACCGATCTGTATTTCTTAGTATCAAATTCACTGTATGTCCATTATGATTAGGAAGTGGATTTTCTTGCACGTTTGGATTTGTGTTCCTGAAGGAGAGAAGATTAGCCCTCACTAACCTTTGTACTTCAGCTTTTAGTGCTATGCAATGTTCAAGATCATGACCCGGTGCCCCTTGGTGAAAAGGGCAAGACACATCTGCTTTGTACCACCAAGGTAATTTTTCTGGTACTGGAGGTGGTAACCTCGTTTGCACAAGATTCCTTTCTATTAATGCAGGATATAGTTACGTATGCGTCATCGAATTGGATCAAAGCGAGACCGGGCACAGTTCGATTGTTGAATTCTTGAGCTTCTGTCGAGGTTGTTGAGTTCTTTGGGCTGTGGAGCAATTCCTGTATTTGAACTTGTATTAATAACTGGCGCTATGGTAGCTACCTGTTGTTGTTGATTGACATTCTTCCTTGGTTTCCCTCGAGATACCATTCCTATGTCATGTTCTTTTTTCTTTGGAAAACTGGTTCCAACCCTCTTGGTTCCGCTGGAAGTCCCTATTTCTCGGGTTAGGCGTCCTGTTCGGACTCCTTCTTCTAGTCGCATCCCCATGCTTACCATCTCGGTGAAATCTCCGGGAGCGCTGGAGACCATGCGTTCGTAATAAAATGGGCCAAGAGTGATTAGGAAAACCTTGGTCATTTCCTTCTCCTCTAACGGTGGGTTGACTTGGGCAACAATTTCCCTCCAACGTTGGGCATATTCTTTGAACGTCTCTTTTTCCTTCTGAGACATGGAGCGGAGTTGATCTCGATGGAGCCATATCCAATTGAATTTGTCTTTGTTGGACAAAGGCCTAGGTCATTGAATATTTGCAATCTAGCCCGTACCACTTGATGCACCGGTAAATGTCTTGAAAATAGTGAATGAGCAATTGGTGATAGTCGTTATATGTAGACATCTTCCTAGCGTACATTGTAAGATGACTCTGCGGGCAGGAATTTCCCTTATACTTCTCAAAATCGGGGATTTTGAATTTGGCAGGTATCCTTACGCGGGGAACTAGGCATAGATCGTGGGCATTCTTCCCAAACAATTCCTTACCCCGGATTGTCTTGATCTCAAGCTGCATCTTATGAAGTTGTTCACGGAGACTCTCTCCATTTGGCCACGAGTTGTTATCGCTGGATTATGATAAACTTCTTCGTCATGATGGCGTGAACTATAGAAGTTGAGTTTGTCATGATCGGTTGAGAAACCGTCATAGTGACTTGCGGAAAAGTTACTCCATGATGTGGAGTAAATGTTGAGTTCTGTAAAGTAGGAACCTCAAACGTGGTTGCTTGTACCTCAGAAGTGGGTTGACGAAATCCAATACCGAAATTGAAAGGCATGCCCCATGGATAGCCTTCTGGCATACTGAAAAGAGGACTACTAACTGCAACAGTTGAAATTGGAGTAGTAGTGATTTCTGAAATCGTCGCCTTATTTTGACTACTCAATGTTGCTTGCTGACTTTGCGTAGTTGCCAATGAATTTACCAAAGAAGTGAGTCTCTCCACCTCTTCTTGAAGTGTTGTCACTGTGCTACGAAGCTCAACATTTTCTTGCTCAAAACCCTCCATTATTTTCCTTCTTTTTGAGCAGTATTGTATTCGCGAATTGGTGTGGCGTAGTCGAGAAACTCTAAGACACGACAGCTTGACGATCTTTCTCTTTCTAGAAAAAATTCCAAAAGATAAGATTCTAAACAACAAACTCTAAATGCAAAGTATGATGCATTATTATGAATGTAAAGAGGAAATAATTTCCAAAGAATTTACGCTAAAAGAGAAATTTCTGGCAAATATTTGGATGGAAAACACTTATTTTATTGATTATTGAAAGAAGATTACAACAATTTTTATTTTTGAGCATAACTCTTACAATGATAAAACTACAGTCTAAACTAATTAATCGTCCTCGTCGGATGAAGATCCAAAGGCTTGATGTAGCTTCAACTTCAGGATTTCTTTTCTTTAATGAGCTTTCAGTTCAGCTTTCTCGGCTTTGAGCTTGCTGATGACTTTCTTCCACTCGTTAGGAGCAGGATCGCTGGTTGTCATTTCCTCAAGCTTTCTTTTTCTTTCTTTGGTGTATCTTTTGATCGCGTTATCTTTCTGACGAATCTTCTCATCTTTCTCCATGAGCCATTCATCTTGGAAATAGAGCGTCTTTTCATGATCTTTGACCTGCTTCTTAAGCTTCTCATTTTCGAGGTCAGTCTTAAAGAACTTGTCTTCCAAAGCCTCTTTCTCAAGCCTCATCTTGGCCAAAGCTTCTTGGTATTCTTCCATAGTCTCGACGGGAAAAATTGTTGATTTGGATGCTGCTGAGAACATGGGTTCTTCATAAGCATAAGGCATTCAGAATTCTTTTGCTCTTTTCTTCACCCAAGGAGTGTAGACTTCCATGGCTACACAATTCCTTGCATGACCTTTTTCTTTCCTTCGGATGTGATGCCAAGCTCTAATCATTCTGGCTTTCAAACCTTGGGAATCTTCCCCTTCATGATAGAAGTAGCTTTCCACTGTAAAACCAAGGGGTTTACTAGAGTTTGCGTACCCGAGCTGACGTCTCGCCAAGAATGGGTTGTAGTTGATTCCTCCTTTCGTACCGATGAGAGGTACGTTGGCAAATTCTCCACAGGTTTCAATGATTTCCATCTCATTGTTTGCCAAGGTATACCAATGGATATCTTCGTTTGTAAGAGACATGAGCCTTCTTGACCAATGCCAATCGTCTTTGTTTTCCCGGAAGATAGGAGATTTAGGCAAATGTGAGACAATCCATTTAAATAACAGGGGTACACAACACAATAGTGCCATCTCCTTGATGATTCCTATGATGAATGGAGAAATACGTGTCACCAAGCAAAGTGGGAATGGGATTTCCAATCAGAAAGATCCTTATGGCGTTGATATCAACGAAACTTGGGACGTTGGGGAACAACACCAATCCATAGATGAGTAAAGCTAAAACAGCTTCAAAGGCTACCATACTACCGGCTTCACAGAGAATTTAAGAGCCTTCTCCATTAGGAACTTTGAAGTTAGTCCTAAGAGTTTTCCTTTGGTAGTTAGGTTTTTGTCTATCTCAGATTTCTTTAAGTGAGTCATTATTGCAATGACGGGTGACTTAGGAATGGCTTCCAAACCATTGAAAGGCACCTTATCTGATACTGAGATACATAGGATGTGTGCATACTCCTCCAAATTAGGAATCAACTGATAGTCAGGTAAAGTGAAACAGCGATAGACTGGATCGTAAAACTGAACGAATGTTTTGAGAAGTCCTTCATCAACGTTGGTGTTTAGGACAGTTAAAAGAGTTCCATAGCATTTTCTGAAATCCGAGGGATCTTCTACCAAGGATGCTAACTCTTTTAACTTTCCTACATCAGGAATCCTAAAACTGTATTTCTTGGTGAATCTTCCTCTGACGTCCATCACTCTAACCTAAAATATTTACAAAGAAAAATCTCTAAAATTCTTTGGTAATGGGAAGAGAAATGAAGTTTTTGAATGAATGCATGAATGAATGCCACAAAGATTCAAACATGGTTAGTGGTTATGCACACATTCAAGCGTTTGAAGTCACGAGCATGAGGCCAACGATAAGAACCAAACGTGGGTAAGTTCTAAGGGCTTATTCATCTGTGAAACGGGTTCTACTGATAATACAGGTTCAACGCTTCTCTTTGAAATATTATCGGATTTGTTGAATACTCGAAGTCCAATAATATTTTTCAAGAAAAACTCGCCTGATCGTAGTCTCGCATGACAATTATTCTATGTTTACGCCTGAATAATTTCTGCACTACATCCTAAGAAGCCAGGATGGGTTATGTGTTCTACAGCCACTCAGCTTCGTAAGTTCTCTCGAAAGCAAAATTTCTTCGCAAATACTTGCTAAACACAAATACTCCCAAGACAACCTCCACTGAGAGAGGGATCTCAAATTAACTTAGTAAGTAATGAAACTTCCCACAAGTTAATAGGACTATACCCCCACCTAGATCTTAAAATGTTTCTTAAATTTGGGTTAGGATTTCTTTCCATCAGATGAAATCGCGAAAACACGAAATAAAGAAAAACAAACATATGCACATATGAAAGCTTAACCCCTTTTTTTCTTTTTGAAAACAAAAAAAGCTTGGTGCTCTTGGCAGAGTCACAATTTTTTGAAAATAAGAGTTTAGCGTCTCCAGAGTCGCCATTTTTTCATTCGCGTTAAAAGTGGCGAGGGAATCGAATCAATTGAATCTCGGCTCAAACGATTTACTCTTTTGATTTTTATAAAGATGCATGAGCATCAAGCTTTATTATTTCCAACACAAGAAAATGATTATGAAAAGGGAAAGCTGCAATGCCCTCAATTGATATGATATGCATTACGACTAGCGAACTAGGCGCAATGCATTGGGAGATTCCGGCAAGGGGTTTGTTATATAAAGGTAATAGATGGAGCACCCTAAATATATATAGTTATCTATAGCTTTATATATGAATATGTTTGATATGTTTGTGTGTTTTAAATTGCTATTTCTATTGTTGGGAAAGTTTCTCCTTTGGATTTTAAGAAGGGTAGATTATGTGGGATCCTAGGTTTTGTTATTATTATGCTCGCAAAGATCATTGGGATCTTCTGCATACATATCCCTTAATGGGAATCAGAGCATTTGTAGCTCGGATCTAAAGGGATCTATGGTTTGTTTGGTTTGAGGGAGGAAGAAATTTGCTCGCCAAGGATGAGACCTTGTGCCTACGTATTCTCAAAAGGATGTTGAGAAAGTCAGAGCAATCGTAATTCCCACTTATGCTAGTGGAAGCAACGGGATGTTATTAAGAGACAAAGACAAATGTCGTCTTAATGAAAAATGTATCTCATCTATTTCATCATATACATTTTGAAAAGGATTGGATTGATTAAATCTTTCGTCGTAAGTTATTGGTGTTTTGCTTGAGTGTACAAGCGTTACCACTTACGAATTAAGAAAAATGTTTGAAAAACGATTGAATCTTTTAATTGTAAGCATTGGGTGTTTTGCTTGAGTGTACAAGTGTTACCACTTACGATTAAGAGATGTTTTTGTTTGAAAAGATTTTGAAAAGTTTTTGATTGTATGTGATGTGATAGATGAGATACTTCTTCCATAGAGATGATAAACGTCTAAATCTCGAGGAGAAATTGATTGGATTAGAGGGATGCTTTTAAGAAGCCCATGGGTCCTTGTATTGTGAGTCCAAGAGGAGGCATTCCGAGGGTCATCGAGGATCCTTGTATGAAGCTCAAGAGGAAGCTATAGGGTATGGCTGACTTTAGCTTTAAGAGTGGTTTCACTGGGAAACCATCCTCTTAGGATTTCAAGAGCGATTTCACCGGGAAATCATACTCTCAGGGTTCTATCCTAGCGCGAGTGATTCTTTGTATTGGAAGCCCAATAGGAGGCTGTTAAGAGATTTCCTGGTCTCCTTCTTGTTTGATGCCCAAGAGAAGGCTAAACACAATTAGGAGTTCTTTTGAACGAAGCCCAAGAGGAGGCTGACTCAGCAGGGGAGTGTTGTCTTATATGAAGCCTAAGCGGAGACTAAACTCAGATGAATGAGTTTTCTTATACGAAGCCTAAGAGGAGGCTAACTCAGATGAATGAGTTATCTTGTACAAAGCCCAAGAGGAGGCTAACTCTGCGAGGAACTTAATTGTTAGACTAGTTGTTATGTTATAACTAGACAGTTATATAAACAAGTATATGAAGTTTATTCACAGGAGTTTATGAAGGAAATATAAACAATGTGTATAAAACGATCGTCTAAAGTAAGTGTAACTTGATTATTTACGAGTTTTGACTGTATACAAGGAAATGAATATGTACACGAATGGATATTTATATACAAGGACATGTGTATGTATATAGGAGGGTTGGGACTTACACCGTAAAGGAAGCCCATTGGTTTTAAAAGGAGTTTCACCGGGAAGGATTCTTCTCTTAATACCAATGGTATTCAGTGTATATACAAGCGAAATGAAAACAAACATACGAAGTTTGTCTATACTTGAGTATTTACAAAAGATGTTTGTATTATGTACAAGGAAAATTAATATGTACATAAAAGATTTTGGAACTTACACCGTGAGGGAGGCCCATGATCGATTAAGAAATTCGAGGAAAAACGGGTTCGGTTTTATCTTCAAATCGGGTCGATCATGGAAAAAAGATGCGTAAGTATGTTTTGAAATGTTTTGAAAAGGTCTTGAAAGTCTTTTTGAAAGATGAAATATATCCACAAGAAGTTTGAAAAAGTTTTGAGTTTCGAAAGTTTGAAAGAAACATCTTTGAAAAGTGCTTGAGAAGTACTTAAAATGTCTCGTTTTCGGCTCGATGAAAATATAATCAAAAGAGAATATTTTTGGATTTTTTTGACATCATCATAGATAATAGATACATTAAATGATGTGCAAAAATGAGGAGTTTTGATTGGTTTTGAAAGCATTGAAGTTTGATAAAAAAATGTGAAGAAAAGAAAAAGTGACAAAAATAGTCCCAGGATTCGACCCGGACCATTGGGCAAGGCAAGGCAAAGTTTTAAGAGTGACTGGCAACGCTAACAATACATCCGTTCATATATTTCACTCCATTTAATTATATTATAAAATGAAAATTTGAATTTCTGGAAAATCAAAAAACACGCGTGAACTGTTCTTCATCTTCCTCGATCCTTATTCAATCATGGATTCTTCGTCTCTTGATGAAATTGGATGATGTAAACATTGAACTTGCTCGAAATTTAACCAGGAACATGATAGTGGTGGTTAATTTCATTTATTTTTAGTTTTAAAGGATTAATTTTCCCAGAACACGAAGAACCCTAGTTCTTAAAATTCAAAGTGAAATCGTGTATGGCCATGGAATTGATCAATTGATTGAGGGTTATCAATCTGTGAAGGTTCAGAAACAAAACGGCCAAGCCATTTTTGAACTGGAAGTTAGAAATTATGAAGTTCAAAGTTTGATTTCTTACCTCTTGAAGCTGAGATCGAATTCCTTGAAAGAGTGTTTCCAGAAGTGTTATGATGATTGCTACAGCACCACTAGACCTTATGGAACGTGTGGAAGTGCTATGCTTGCTTTGAAACAACCTGGATCACTCTGACCAAGTCCAACTGCAGTTCCTTGGCATGAGTTTCGAAGTCGAATTTGGAGGTGTTACAGGTCAAGGAAGATGATTTGTATCACTCATATGAGATGTATAGATGATGTTTGAATGATAAAATCACAGCTTGCTCGAGCAAATTGACAGTTTGAAAGTTAAGGCAAGTTTTGCAAGTTTGAAAAATTTGAAAAGCAATTCTGATTTCCATTTGTTCTTAAGTTGATTTTAAGTTTCAGGCAAGTTGTATTTGATGTTTAAGACATGTTAGACACCAAGTTTCTCACAGTTTTTCACAAGATTTGAAAAATACAAAATTGTCACTTTTGAACTATAAAACTTGAAATTCAAGAAAGAAGAGTGAAAACTTGATCTTGCATAGCTTTGGTGTAGTTTCAATTTGAGAACATGACCTCTATTTATAGGTCAAGAACTCTGAATGGTAAGTGAAGAAGATTGGCTTGAACTTGAGCAACTTTCCTTCAAGGGCAAGGAAGTCATTTTTGCCATAAATGCAAATGGAATATTCTTTTAACCATGGTCAAAATCTTGCTTGATCTTATCTCCATCATAATTACTTCTCATCTGATTTTTATCAGCTCTATCCTATCTCAACTTGGTGACAAGGCTTCTAGAAAGAGATTTTTGCAAAAATGACTTATAACTTTGAAGTATGAACTTGAAATCCATGGCTTTTAGAGCTCTATGTTTCAAAATCAAACGTATAGATAGACAAGATGGTTTTGCAAGTTCTTGGACATTTTGGAAAGCTTGTAACAAGGGCTATAACTTTCATGTTTTGAGTTTTTTCTAATTCCAAATGGAACTATGTGAAAAATTGCCATGAAAGTAGGAAAAAACATGAAATTTCTAGCACTTGAAAAAATTTCTAAGTGTTGGAATTTTTGACTTTTTGTTGACTTTTCCATATTTCTTGATTTTTTATGATCATGATGGATAATTTGAATTATTTTGATGATTGAAAAAGTTTTGTCTTGAAAAAGTTGACCAAAAGTCAAAGTTTGACTTTTCAGTGTAGATGAAATTTCATCAGATGATCCAGAAATTGACTGATGAAAAATGTGAACTTCTGTGATGTTTTGAATCAAGAAATTAGGTCAAGATGTTGAATTGAAGCTATAAATATCAATCTCCTTGCAAAAAAGTCATTCATTGATCAGAAAGTCAGTGATTCCCTATCCTCGATAAAAACCCTAATTGGTCGATCCATGATAGATCATGAGAAAAATTGGATATCTGAAGATCAAATGTTGATGATTTGATTAAGATAGATCACTTGAGGTGAGTGAAAACTCAAACCCTAATTGATCACCTCTTGAGCAGATGAAAATTTGATGAAACCCTGATTTTGACTTCTAGAAGCCACACACGATCTATTTTGTTCTGAACTGTTAATGATGCAGTGATGCATATGTAAGGTGGTATATTAGGTCAACAATTGGGGTATGACAGTCATAATCATAACACATATTTGAATCTCATGCTTTAAAACAAATCATACATTTCACAGCGAATTAATTCTTATTCACAGATACTATTCATGATTACATCCCATACTATAATCATTGGATGAAAAAGCGATGAATCCATAACATACTCAAATAATCAGAATTCATACATTGGCACCAAGGCCACATCAGCATAGTATCACAATCATACAAATCAAAATAGATGAGTATACATAACAAATATCTCATCAAAGCAGAAATCCAAATAAAATCCTGTGTTACATGACTAGAGAAATGACTAGACTACCTAGTAACGGATAAACTAGATAGACTCTTCATCTAGTCTCGTGTGAAGCACCGCTATCCTCGGAACCTACACATTACCCACATAGAGGCAACATCATAACAGAAGGGTGATAATTCACATCATTATTCAAAAGTATATAAGTGGAAATAATGAAGAAACCACATCTATTCATGAATATCATAAACTTCAAATGATATTTCAAGATAACATGATCATACAAATGTTACAAGTGTAATATGTTCATACATAACATAGATATCATCCATTCAAACGATCCAATTAATCCATATGATTAGTGTTGTACCCCAAAATTCGCCCTCTTCCTTTTTTTTAATAATAATTGGCTTACACTTAATCAATAGGTGCATTGTGTAACGCCCGTTTTAATTAATATTATATTATATTAATATTTTCGAGTTACCGATCGATAATTATTTTGCGACGAGAATATTTATATTAATCGATATATCAATTAATATATTTGGCGACGTTTAGTTCGGTCCGGTTTTATTTCGTTCGGTTCGGTAAAATATTATTCGGATCTGATATTTAATTCCCCAGAATTATTTGAATTAATTGAATTAATGATATAATTAGATAGGGGTGTGGGGAGAATTTTGTTAGAATTGGGTTTTTCACCCTTAACCTTACTAGTAAGACACACCATAAATACATTCCCATTGTTTTCTTTCCATTTTTCATAACACAAAGCCAAATAGAAACTTGGAGGAAATAGAAAGGGGTTTTGGTAGAAGAGGAGAAGAAGAGGAAGAACATGAGAAAGCTTGAGGATGGAGTCTTGTAGAATCATCATGGATCCTCCAATCTCTTGAGGTAAGGGGTTTGATCTTCCATTTCAATATAGTTAGGATTTGGTGATATATTATAGATTTGGGGAAAAATTGATAGTTGGTTTATAGGGTTTGGTTGGTTGATGGTTGAATTAGTTTATAAAAGTTGGATTAGGAGTAGGGATTATGGGTGTGTTGTTATTAGTATGGTAGTATATGAAGATATAGAATGGAAATGGAAAATAATAACAGTAACAGTGAAAAACCAGAAAATGAAATTCTAAAACGCAGGGAAGAAGTAAGAAACGTTGTTGGAAGGTGGTGGCATGGGGGAGGCGCCCACCTCCATGTGTGGGGCGGCCATCCCCCTCATTGAGGCAGCCGCCTCCCTTCCTTAAGTCCCTTAGGGCGTCCGCCTCTTGTAGGTAAGGGGGTGCAACGGAAACTCCCATTTTCTGTTTGCTGTATTCTTGTTTTTCTGTTTCTGCAGAATTATGTTTCTGCATAATTTTTGGTTGCTAGCCTCTGTTTGTTTCAATTCTCTCAATTTCATATACTACTAGTTGGTATTAATAAAATATGACTAGGACATAAGTTAGCCGATTAAATTTAGGACCCGATTATGTTCTGATTTTTCGATTCCGGTAAATTCGACGACGGAGCAAGTTGCTCCGAATTCAACGAAAATTGACGAGCTAGCTAAGTTCAACGTCTAGAACGTAGTGGTGAGGTTAGTTTTTATAAATTACGAGTTTTTACGAGATGACCCGAATTAGGCCAATTTACGGTTAAATCGAATCGGATTGCGTTTTAGTAGATTTAAGGCACGTAGGGACAATCCGATTGCGATGTTGACGATTATGATTAATGCCGGTTATTAGGAATGCCTTTCGCGACGATTATTGATGTTTTGACTATTTTTTCCGTTTTTGGAATTTGGTGAATTAACTGACAATAATGTGGTGTGATTAAACATAATGTTTGCGGCGATGTATTTATTAATGGATACTTGATAATATGCGATGCGATGATATAAGTCCTTGTACATAATGATGTGATGATATATTGATGTTGTTAATAAATGCTTCCGATTTGTGAATACATGATTTTTGATGATGATGAATTATTGCTGATGTTTTGCATAATGCAATTATGATGCAATGATATATTTATCTTGATGTGGATAAATTGTGGCGATGTGGGCTTTGTAGTTGTGGGCGAATTTGGATTTGGTGAGAAACAAGATTTTGGCAGGCGAGCTTCTTGTTGTGATTCTTCCGAAGCGTATTGTGAATATGTGAGTGAATTACCGCTGTAGTACGAGGTGAAGTTTTGATGGATTTAGTTTCTGGAATTAGTTTTGATTCGAAGTATCCTTAAGGGATGTTTTCTTCTGAATTAGAGTGGAAGAGTCAACTTGAGGATTGGTTTGAGCAGAGTTTTTTATTCGAGCGAGTCACCGTGGAGTGCTACCGTTGTGTTGTTCAAGAAGAACAAAGGTCGCTTAAGTTGATGTGTCGTTTTCAGACAAAGGAACGAAGTGGATGTTGAGGACAAGTGTCTACTTCCGAGGATTGATATTTAAGTGAATCAATCTTTTGGAGTTTATGTGCTTAGTGAGATCGATGTGAAGTCTGGCTGTCTACGGGTTAGTGTGAGAGCTGAAGATGTTGGGACGATGCTTTTCAAGATAGTGTATGGTCCTGGCGAGTATTTGTTGATGTCATTAGTGTGACTAATGTGTCAGGCATGATTTTGGAATGTTCGAACAGTACTCTCGTGAGTAGCTGTCAGAGTTATTTCGTGTTGATAGATATTATTTGGGTCACATCAAGTTAAGGAATTGTGGCAAGCATCCGAGCATTGCGTTATCAATAGTGAAGTTAGATCGGTGCATGTCGAGTATTCTAAAGGAGGAGTTTTAAACTGTTGGACGTGAGTGTCTTAGTAAGCGACTTAGACGGTGATATTATGGACAGTTCCGCGAAGATTTATTTTGTATCTTGTAGGAGACCTCAAGAGGTATTTTAGAGCTTAGAAGTTCCTTCGTTGTGGATGGTTAACTTTGTGAGTTTGATGGAAGATCTTTTTATAAGTTGGTATTGATCGTGGGTACTTTGATTTGATATGGTTGAGTCGCTATTTGGACTTCGCAATGGGAAGTGAATTTGTTTGAGCCAGTGGAAAGTTTAGCGAATGCTTTGATTTTGGTTTTGTTTTGTACTAAAGAACCTTATGCGGTGTATTGTGATATTTCATTTTGGACTTGAGATGTATTTCGACGAAGAGTTGGAAAAGTGTATTTCTACCTTGGAACGATTTGATTTTCATAAGGAAAAATTGTCGGACGCGTGAGTTAGAGTTTGATGCGGCTGTGCTCATTGAAATCTTATAGGTGCAGATGTTAACGGCGAGAAGATTGGAATTGTTGAAGGCAATTCAAGTTTTAGTACAATCTATAAAGAGACTTCGTCTGATGCTGAGTTTAGTATGTTGATATCGTGGATGACCCAAGAATATCTAATTTGGGATTTGTTATATTGAAGGATGTCACATGCTTGTTTTGGGACACTTGTTAAGATTAAGCTCAGAAGGTTATTAAGGATTTTTTCACTACTAACATATGGATTTCGTCAGATACTAATGATTGCGGTGGATTATTAGATTACGATTAAGATAATTCTTGAGGGTAAAGAGTTTTGTGACGGCTTGGTAGCCACAGGTACCTTAAGTTGATTGATGTTTTATAAAGGAGAATGTTCTATCCGTGACTGAAGTTTCTCGCGACGGTGTTCATGTTGGATTCCAGAAAGTTATGTTATGGTTTTAAGTCCAACCTGTGTTGTAATTACAGGAGTATGAGACGACGTTGATGAGTAGAGTTATTGAGAGAGTGTTTTGGTTTGAATTACCACTTTGGAAGATTGAAAGTTGTGAAAGGTGTTTCGAATAAGAAACCTGTGTATTGATCGTTGCGACGGTGCGAGGATGGCGATTACTTGATACAAATTTTGGGAATTGAATTGTTATAAGGGAAGACTTCGTTGAAGTCAAGTATGTACGTCGAAGTTGCACAAGTGAATGTTTGGACAATATTTGAAAAGTCAAACTATATCGTGTATTTTAGAGGATCAATGGACGTTGATCAATCAAGATTGAAAGAGTGATTTATGAGTTGATGAGATTGAGGTTAGGAGGTATCGATGGGTGTACACTTGAACGTATCCATTCGAGTAATTGTGAATTTGAGGATTAACCAAGATGTTTCGGTTGACATCTTATGCATAAAAGTGAAGCAACATGGTTTAGATGTCAAGCATTGAATTTTTAGCAAGTATGCGAGATTGTTGGATTTGGGCTAGTGAGTTATAGTCGCAAGTCGTCAGTATAAGCCCTAGAATGAGTGGTGTAACGCAGTTATGTTATGATTGAGTAACTTGTTATTGTTCAAGGGTTGTACGTTGGTAATCTACAAGGATGATGTGACCTTGTGATTTTTGGGAATGAAAGCGATAACTGCAAGTGTAATTCTTGATTTCGTACTTATGCGTGAATTAAGTCATTTTTTTATGGTTGCGTAGCACGCGTGATTCTATCCTATTCTGATCATTTCAGTTTGGGTTTGTATATCCATTTTGTTGTTTTCGTTGTAGCGATGGAGTCGGTATTGTGTCGTAGGACTTTATGTTCCTATCTTTGATGACTCGTTTCTGAGGTGTCGATTCGAGTGTGTAACTAATTCTATGGTTGAGGTGTTAGGATAGTATCGATCTTGTTTGTTTGGTTCTCGAGTGAACCGATGTGTCTGCGACTTGTTTAGTTGTTGGGTGTTAGTTGGTTGTCGAGTGCATTGTATGGGCTTTGCATCTCGGCATGGTTGATCTTGACTGGACGTTGTGGTTAGGGAGATACCCTTATTTTTGGTGTCTTTTATGTGTTGTTTAATTGATGTGAGGATTGAGTGGACGAATGCGTAGGCATGTCCCGATTTGTTCGTTTTGGTCGAAATTTCGAGGACGAAAAGTTTATAAGTGGGAGAGAGTTGTAACGCCCGTTTTACTTAATATTATATTAATATTTTCCAGTTACCAATCGATAATTATTTTGCGACGAGAATATTTATATTAATCAATATATCAATTAATATATTTGGCGACGTTTAGTTCGGTCCGGTTTTATTCCGTTCGGTTCGGTAAAATATTATTCGGATCCGATATTTAATTCCCCGGAATTATTTGAATTAATTGAATTAATGATATAATTAGATAGGGGCGTAGGGAGCATTTTGTTAGAATTGGGTTTTTCACCCTTAACCATACTAGTAAGACAAACCATAAATACATTCCCATTGTTTTCTTTCCATTTTTCATAACACAAAGCCAAATAGAAACTTGGAGGAAATAGAAAGGGGTTTTGGTAGAAGAGGAGAAGAAGAGGAAGAACATGAGCAAGCTTGAGGATGGAGTCTTGTAGAATCATCATGGATTCTCCAATCTCTTGAGGTAAGGGGTTTGATCTTCCATTTCAATATAGTTAGGGTTTGGTGATATATGTTAGATTTAGGGAAAAATTGATAGTTGGTTTATAGGGTTTGGTTGGTTGATGGTTGAATTAGTTTATAAAAGTTGGATTAGGAGTAGGGATTATGGGTGTGTTGTTACTAGTATGGTAGTATATGAAGATATAGAATGGAAATGGAAAATTATAACAGTAACAGTGAAAAACCAGAAAAATGAAATGCTAAAACGCAGGGAAAAAGTAAGAAAAGTTGTTGGAAGGTGGTAGCATGGGGGAGGCGCCCACCTCCATGTGTGGGGCGGCCATCCCCCTCATTGAGGCAGCCACCTCCCTTCCTTAAGGCCCTTAGGGCGTCCGCCTCTTGTAGGTAAGGGGGTGCAACGGAAACTCCCATTTTCTGTTTCTGCAGAATTATGTTTCTGCATAATTTTTGGTTGCTAGCCTCTGCTTGTTTCAATTCTCTCAATTCCATATACTACTAGTTGGTATTAATAAAATATAACTAGGACATAAGTTAGCCGATTAAATTTAGGACCCAATTATATTCTAATTTTTCGATTCCGGTAAATTCGACGACAGAGTAAGTTGCTCCGAATTCAACGAAAATTGACGAGCTAGCTAAGTTCGACGTCTAGAACGTAGTGGTGAGGTTAGTTTTTAGAAATTACGAGTTTTTACGAGATGACCCGAATTAGGCCAATTTACAGTTAAATCGAATCGGATTGCGTTTTAGTAGATTTAAGGCACGTAGGGACAATCCGATTGCGATGTTGACGGTTATGATTAATGCCGGTTATTAGGAATGCCTTTCGCGACGATTATTAATGTTTTGACTATTTTTTCCGTTTTTGGAATTTGGTGAATTAACTGACAATAATGTGGTGTGATTAAACATAATGTTTGCGGCGATGTATTTATTAATGGATACTTGATAATATGTGATGCGATGATAAAGTCCTTGTACATAATGATGTGATGATTATATTGATGTTGTTAATAAATGCTTCCGATTTGTGAATGCAAGATTTTTGATGATGTTGAATTATTGGTGATGTTTTGCATATTGCAATTATGATGCGATGATATATTTATCTTGATGTGGATAAATTGTGGCGATGTGGGCTTTGTGCCAATTTTGATGAGCGATGATGATGTTTTTGTTGTGTTGTTTTATTGTCAAGTCACATACATTGCATTGGCGACGATGGGATTTTATGCCAAGCGACGAGGCTTTTATGCCAAGCGACGAGGCTTTTATGCCAAGCAACGAGACTTTTATGCCAAGTGTTCCTAATTATGGACAAAGCGACGTGTACCACATGCATAACATAGTCGTGTCTCATGGAGTCGGTTATGTTTATGTTTGAGTTGTTTGGCGTTGGGTTTTTAATTGATTGACGATGATTGAATTGCGATAATATATGATGTTTTGTTTGGTGATGATCTTTATGATGAACATGAAATGAATATGATTTGATAATTTCATGATAACTATGCGATGAATATAAATGATGAGTTTTTCGATGATTTAACTTGATGAAATGTTTAATGCAAATATGATGTGATGATGTTTGTGACAATGGGCTTTTATGCGACAATGAGCTTTAGCCAATTGTGATGATTTTATTTATGTTGCTTATGTTATTAGCATTGTTTGATGTTGTTGTTTATGATTTCATGGTGATGAAAGTTTATGTGTTGCTGTAATGAATTATGCCGATGAGGTTATGGAGATAAAGTGTAGATTATACACATTAGAATGACGATTAAAGTAAGTGATTTTGGATACGTGTTGGAATTGCACTTATTAATCTATACCCTTTATAATTCCGAAACTATATATATATATATATATATATATATATATATATATATATATATATATATTCTATCATTCCTTTAATTATATGTTTTGGAGTATCTCATCCTTTACTTGTTTCGCCGTTGCCTTTATATTGGTAACGTGCAGGTTATGAAGACGAAGTTTATAGCTGCTGTTAGTCGATTCGGTATCGCTCTGATACGTAGCACTCGGGGGGAATATTTATGTCGTCTTGTTGTTGTTCTTTAATTATTATTCCTTTTGTGAATAAGAACCATAATTTATGAAAACATGATTTTGATGAGGAAGTTTAATAAAGAAATTGTTTTGATTTTTATGAGTCAATTTATGATTTTTGATGATGCTATGTATCCGAGATTTATACTTTAAAGCAAATTGTTTAAAGTGGATTGGTTTTGATGGTGTGACGCCTCAGTATTTAATTTATGAAATTTTAAATTACTCTAATTTTTGCATATAAAACCTTGGGTAATATTGGGGTGTTACACATTGCATACATATCATTCATGCATTAACCATGGGTTCGAGATTTTTCTAAATTGTATGAACCTGTACAATTCTGAAGAGGAGGTTTAGGTCCAGAAGTTGAATATCTGAGGTTCTGTTATTTCAAGCGTCATCTCAATATACAAGATATGTGTGCCTAGAAGCTTCTGATTATCTCTCGAGAATTGGAGTTTTGAAGTCCTGATCTCTTCTCATATGGATATTGATTAAAGTTTTCGAGTAAGAGTAGGTTGTGGTCGAATATTTGAGCTTGAATTGATCCTACGGCCTTCTGTGAGTCTTGAAGTATATGTATACAGCTTATCGATCCGCGCGATTCATCAGAAAATCAAGAACGGTCAGATAAAATGATATTTGAATGTGTGTACTAAAAAGTCAACAAAAGTCAAAGTTTGACCAAGTGGAATTTCTGGTCAAAATTATTGTCAAAAGTTGACATTTGCGAAAATGTGATCATTTGCTGTGAAAAGTCGGAAGAATCGGAGGAAAACAAGATTTCTTACAATTTAAGTTTTAAGCACTTGATGTTCACGGAGCTATGTTGTCAACTCTCTATCTCACTCTTCTATAGTCAGAAGTTTGTCAATTGATAGTCGTTGGAAAGAGGGCATTTCGTACTCCGAATTTGTCCTTGTGAAGATTTTTCGAGAAATGCCCGAATTTCGAGTTATGAGGTTCCGAAGTTTAATGTCCTCAACTTTTGAAATTTACAGTGAAATTTTAAGTGTTTTCAACATGTTCAAGTGCTCGACTTTGGAGGTGTTTTACACGTGTTTCGAGTTGAGTTCAAAACCAAAGTTATTCATTTTGCAGCAATCTATAACTTTGCTGAAGGAATTGAATTAATACGGAACTCGGATAAAAAGTTACGAGGCTCGGAAGTTATGAATTCATTATGTTACAATATTCAACACTTAGATTTTTTTTAGTGTTTGTTTACTTGGTCAGACTGACGATTTCGGGTTCAATTTTGTCATAGTTATTTGCTCAGAATAAAAAATGTTCAACTGCAAAGTTGTTCATCTCGCGGTAATCTATAACATTGCTGAAGGGATCAAATTTATTCGGGACTCGGATCAGAAGTTACAAAACTGGGAAAATAAGAATTCATCATGTTTGCAATATTCGAATGGTTGTTGTGCGCATGTTCGGGGCTGTTTTTATCATCGATTCGGTCTCCATGCGAGAAACTCCGGACATGAAAGTTGGGTTGCCATGCCCTCTAGGTTCCATTTAGAAATTATTTCGTTTGGACGTCGGGCGAAGATATGGAGCTTTTGAAATTGCCAAAATACGAGATGGTGCATGCATTTTATCCAAGCATATGGAAGCATTTTATCGAACAGTTGTTGTGCACATGTTTGAAGATGTTTTCTCATCGATTTGGTCGCCGAACGGAGAAACTCCGAACATGAAAGTTGGAGTTTTCCATGTACTCTACAAGTTATGTTTAGAAATTATTTTGTTTTGGACGTCGGAGCGAAAGATATGGAGCGCCGTAGTTGATAGTTTGAAGTTGGAAAATTGCTAGATGTCATGCTTGGAACTTGCCCAGAAAGGTCTGGACTTTTATCGAACACTGCCATGGCAAAGTTCAAACACTTTTTATTCGGTGATTAAGGCTTCGTTTGGATTTTTGTCGAACTACAAAGTTGTTCTTCCATATGCCTTCTTTACAGTGGCGCCAGATTCACATCATTTGGTCGAGTATTGGAAAATTTATAGATCTGTAAAGTGGTGTACGTGGATTGATTTAAGAATCTGACACTTAGGGAAATTCTCAAACATTTAAGTCAGTTTGTGACGTTGTATCTTCGAAGCTAAATACGGCGAGCTTGTGATCAACTTTTCATCGGGAACTCAACATTAAAGTTATTCTACCAACTGTGCTCTTTGATTCGATGCTCTCGTTGTGTCGGTCGGGATACTACACACCAAGATAATAACATCTAAAGTAGCCGACATGGTTTTTTATAGGAAAATCGATGGAAGTAGAGGCCTTCACAAAAAAGAGGCTACAGGATGTGACCAAATTGAATCGGATTCATCCATAACCACAACAAACAAACGGTTACGGATAACAAACTTTTTGTTGGCTCTATTCATGCTTCTGCTCGCGGGTTGATTATTTCCTCCCTTAGATCATTCATACTCTCTCTTTTCACTCCACAACACCACCATCTGATAACAAACAATAACAGAAACTTACTCTGAGCGACTCCTTTCTCAACCAGGATTCTTCTTCACTCACCTTTCTTCCACTCTTTCTAAGAACCTCACCGCTTTCAAAAAAAATTTTCTTCCACTCCTTCTTCAACCTCCTTCATCTTTCATTCTTCCATAACCATCATCCATAACAACCATTCCCTATCTGCTAACACCGCAACACTCATCCTCTCTCTCTATTGCAACCTTCAACAACTGTAACAACCACCATTTTCTTCGCCCATAACAACCTTTTACGCTATAACTATACATAAAATCCTTGCCGCCATAACCATAATGCTCTAACAAACTCTGAAAAACAATTGCCGAAAAAGAACTCATCATCACCGTCGTTATCATCTTTCCCAACTCTCTTCACATCTCCATTACCGTAATCTTGAGTTTCTTTCTCCTTCTTTACAATAAGAAATTGCAGCTCACATCCAGCCTCTGGATCGATACTGGTTGCTTCTGCGTTTTCTTACAGATTCGAAGAACATCCTCACCATGTTCATTGCCTTAGAAATCAGTCAGGGCGATCGTGGAATTTCTCCAGGATTCTGAATCAAGAATAAATTGCATCGGACAAAATCTCCGGGTCAAGCTATTGGCGAGAACAGCGTAATGATCCAATCGTTAATTCAAGTTTTTCATCTGAAGTGTTTGAACCTTGTGTTAGAGTGAGAATTTAGCGGTTCAAGTTCAGACTCGGACTCGCAATGAAAACGAGTAGGGCGGAGGTAGCGGCGTCTTGATTTGAGCGAATGTCCGCCACGGAAAGTGACCGGAAGAGATGGTGGAAAGTGCAACTCGGAAGCCTCCCATGCGAGCCCTCGGCGTGGCATCCCCATTGGTCATGGTTGGTTTTTAATTACTATTAGCATTTTTTTTAAAATAATAATGGTATAAGTGTGACCAATTGATATTATCTTATAAGCATGTGACCAGAAACATGACATGAATTTTACAAAGAAAAAGAAGAAAATGTGCATTGATTTTGGGGAGTTTAAAAATGAGTTTTGAGTCGAAATGGGCTTAAACAAGTTTGATTGGGCCTTACACTTAGGAACAAATTTGAATATTATACCTTGCTTTAGTTTGTACACGCCCTGATTCCTATGTTCATAACATCCATACATTGTCAATTTAGCTTTTGATTTTGATTGTTTCGACATGTAAAAAATATATAAAAATATGTTTATGACTTTTTAGTGTCTTAGTATATTTTTGATATTTTTTTGTGAATTTTTAACAATTAACTTCCTTTAGTTTTTAATCAATTTTCGATAATATGTTTAGAAGCGATTTCTCCATGATACCTTGCAAGTTTCGACGTTTTTTCGATCGTTTCTCAACAATAAAAATCCGAATAGAAATACTCCTGACTTTAGAGGTTCTTAGTAATTTTTCCATATTTTTTTGGGAATTTTTGTAGTTGTATTTCAATTCTTTTTTAAACAATTTTCGATAACATGTTTAGAAGCGATTGTTTCCACAACATCTTCACATTTAGATGCGATTTTTGATTGTTTCTCAATAATAAAAATTCCTAAAATTGATATGCTGGTTCTATTAGATGTTAGTAGCCTCTAGGAATTTTTCTCATAATTTTTTAGATCCTTTTTAGGGTTTTTAGTCGATTTTCCTTTTGTATGATACAAACATAGGTAATTGTTTGCTAGATCACCTAGTTAGGAATCGATGTCTTTGTATATAATGTCTAATACTTGTTATAACTTTCAATTGAATTTTAATTAACATTTTGACATGTTTAGGTGTATTTTATCTTGACTTAGAAACCATAATCGAGTCGTATGATTAGGGTAACTTGCTAATTAACCCTTAGAGCGACAATTAATCGTTTTAACTTCGTTTTGTGCACAAATATGTTTTAACCATGATTTTTCTTGTGCATTTTATTTGAGATTATTTAGTATGAATTAGCTACTGACTTGTAGAGTTTTACATCTATTTTAATTCAATACTTATTCAATTCTCAAGTTTCGATTAGCTTGTAATGTTTAATGTTTAAAAGCATGTTTCTCCTTTATCGCTTAAATTGATTAACTATAGGAGTGTAACACCATGTGTCTCTTAGAAACTTTAGGTTATTTATCTACCATTTAATTGTATTTAAATGTAAACCTTATCTTAGATTTGTAAATAGAACTTCCAAGCTAACCTTTAGTAGTTCGATTCTTAGGAACTAATTTAATACTTGTATAGTTCTTATAGGATCCTCTTGCATGTTTGTTGCGATATTTTCCTCTACTTTTTTAGAGATGTTTAGGTGAGAATTAGGACATATAGTTTCTGCCCTTACTAGGAAGTCATCCTTCATGCTTCGATTTCATTGTAAATAATCGCTTTTGCGTCTTGTGCTTTCTTTAAAAGCCTCGTTGCTATTTCTGACACTTTGTTTCGTATGTGAGGTACACGGAGCATTATACTTGTGATTGGATGTGTAGAATCCATGTTTTGATGTTGCACACATGCGTGTGCACTCTTTATCTGTATGCTTGGCTTTCACCATTTTTTGCAGGTTATCTGATTGATTTGGATGTGTAGAATCCATATCTGTTGCTTGCACACCTGTGTGTGCCTTCTTTGTCTGATTTGTTTGGATTGTAATTTCATGCAGGTTCATTGGATATACGTCGAATGTGTATTGTGACACCCCAAATTAATTCAACTATTAAATAATTAGAAATTTAATTATTAATTTAATTAAAGGTTTAATTATTAATATTTTTGGATTAATGGATTTAATTACTTAATTAAATAATGGAAGTGTTGGGGGTGTGAAGTGGAATTGTAGGGTGTATGAAGTAAAAGACTCTACTTAAATCCTAATTCATTTATTTCTATTATTTGGCAAATAAAAAGTAATAAATAAAGGAATAAAAGGAAACAAGGGAGAAGGAAATTAGGATTTGCATTCTACGTGAGATTAGAGAAGAGAAGAGAAAGAGGAGAAAAAGCCAAACGCCGAGAATTCAAAGATTCATCGCGAGGTAAGGGGGGATTGAATCTGATTATTTTGCCTTATAGGTTTTGATGATCAATAGAACAAATCAATCCGTTAGGAATCTCGAATTAGGATAATTGAGTGTGCCCTAACGTTATAATCCGACGTAAAACCATAATTGAAACTATTATGAATGATTAATCTATGAAAGATGAATATAGGTTAGTTAGGAAACAAATTCTGTGATCAATTGGGTGTAAAAATACATTAATTAATTCTGTTTTATGATGACATGATGTTTAGTGATGATTGAATTTAATGGGAATTCGTAACAGTGAAGAAAAGTTGTGTTTTTGATGAAAAACAACAGTATGGGTCGACACAAGCCTTTATGAATCGATGCATGCTGTGAAAATTTTGAAAACCAGAAGCTTTGGAAAGCTATGCATCGAATCATAGATTCATGCATCGACTCATAGGAAGGAAAACATGGCCATGTATCGATGTAAAGGAGCTATGGATCAACACAAGTAAGCTATGCATCGACACATGATGCGTATGTCGACACATCTTGAATAAAATTTTAAAATGCAAAATTTTATATTATGCATCGATGCATACTAATTAGGGGTCGATA
Source organism: Vicia sativa (assembly GCA_021764765.1). Classification (NCBI taxonomy): domain Eukaryota; kingdom Viridiplantae; phylum Streptophyta; class Magnoliopsida; order Fabales; family Fabaceae; genus Vicia; species Vicia sativa. The sequence goes on from CM038796.1 coordinate 135,989,629, forward strand.
CATGATGTTTATGCATTGATGCATAGCCTTATGCATCGATGCATACTGTGTGGAGATAGAACATGGATTTTCTGAAAACAATTTTGATCATATCTTTTCAACCGTAACTCCGATTTAGGCATAGTTGGTATCGTTAGAAAGCTTAGAACGAGTACTATCTAATAAAAGCATTTTCAACACCAATAATTGAAATCTGGAAGAATGATTTTGACTTCCGTAATAAGAACTCTGAGAATTTGTGAATCATTTGTTGAGTAAATGTGCAGTATGTCAATTTTATGGATTGTGATTAACATTTGATGTTTATGATTGTTGTTACCATATGCTGTTGTTGTTATTGATTATAATTGGAATAACGCTGTAAGTTCATGTTCCATGTTTGAATTGTTGCATGCTTCTAATGTGCATGCATGAGCATTTTGGTAATGGTTCATTCCCATTGTGTGGAATTGAACTTGCAGGGCCAATAACCGTACCTAATAGACAGAGGTGGTGAGGCTAGTTTCTTGACCCAGTGATGTATGGGCGAATCATTGATTTACGCTGTTTTCTGAAGTGTAGGCGGAACAGGGTGTGGACTTGGTTCACGTTTGGTACCACATGCATTTAAGTCTGCATTGCATATGTAATTGTAACATGTTAGGATGATTTCCAGTGTTGCAAATGCATTGATTGTTGTTGTATGCATAATGAATATGTGAATTGTGTTTGTGAATCCTATGCTAATGCTGTTAATAAGGGTGAATAATGAATTGATTGTTTTATTGTTTTTGAGAAATGTATAATGCATTTTAATCTTGATGAAATCTCACCCTTACTTTAATGATTTCAGATTGAGGAGTATAGCTGCTCGAGAATTGGTGAGGACAACTTTTAGAGCTGTGCTACGTAGTTAATTTGTGTGTCAGTGTCATGCTCTGGTAGTTGTAACACTGGGGAACGATTGATTGGAATTTTATGGATTTAAAACTGTTTCCTTTTGGTTTATGTTTTGGAATAGTTATGATTTGAATTATTCCGGATTCTTATGTTATTTCCGCTGTATTAAACATAATCCTCGGTTTTGTTTTATTTAACAAGTTCTCCAGTATAAGGCATGTTCACTATTTTGTTGTTCTTAAATTCTTAAAATTGTGACGCCCTTGATGTTATGTTTAAAACTCTGAATTAAAATTATATAAATCACGGGTAAATTAGAAGGGGTGTTACAATAGTGGTATCAGAGCATAGTCGGTCGTGTCTTAGAGTCTTTATCCCTTTTGTATGCGACTAGTGCAAGGTAACACTGTCGATACTGTGTGCTGCCGTCATTGTTTTGTAATGTTACAGAACAATGGCCGGAAGCGATAACAGAAGAGACGATGCTGCTATCGCTGAAGCCTTGGGAATGTTGGCTGGTGTGCTTGGAGGGAATCAGCTGGGAGCTGGTATTGGTGCTGATAGGCAGTTGGGAAACTTTCAGAGGAACAATCCTCCATTGTTCAAGGGCACTCATGATCCCGAAGGTGCTCAGAGATGGTTGAAGGAGATCGAGAGGATCTTCAGAGTGATTGATTATGTTGAGGAGCTGAAGGTGAGGTATGGTACTCATATGTTGGCAGAGGAAGCTGATGACTGGTAGGTTGCTACCAGGACTGAAATGGAGCAAGATGGCATTGCATTGACTTGGGTTGTATTCGGAGAGCTTTTGAGGAGATACTTTCGAAGACATTCGGGCAAGAAGGAGATTAATTTCTAGAGCTCAAGCAAGGCAACAAGTGCGTGAGTGGTATGCTTGAAGTTCTTGAGTTGTCGAGTACTATGCTCATTACACTAACGATGCAGATGGAGAATTTTCCAAATGTATCAAATTTGAGAATGGTGACCGTGATGAGATCAAGCGGTGTCGGTATCGGCATCGGAGATTTTTGATTTGGTAGATGGTAGGATTCTAGAAGAGGATCTTGCTAGTACTAAGGCGAATGCTCGGTATGTGGATCATAAAGGAAAGCAACAGATGGATCGTGGCAAACCCTATGATAAGAATAATCAAAAATCGGTGGTTGGAAGAAGCCTAGTGGGGGAGATTCTAGTTCTTCCATTAAGTGCTACAGGTGTGGTGAAATGGGGCATCGAGCTAATGAATGTAAGAATGATGCAAAGAAGTGCAACAACTGTGGAAGATCTGGTCATGTAACTACTGAATGTAGAGCCAGAAAGGTGACTTGTTACAAGCTGTGGTGAAGAAGGTCATACTCGTCCACGCACTAAGCCAAAGAAAGAACAAGTTGGTGGGAAAGTGTTCGCTTTGTCAAGATCAGAGACTAAGCCAGATGAGCGGTTGATTAAAGGTACATGTTTTATTAATGGCATACCTTTGTCATACCCCAAAATTTGCCCTCCTACTTCTCAAGACATTTCATACATCCATACTCAGGATTCCTCAAGGGTTGATCAGACAAACCCTCTCCTAGACAATCAACCCAAACTAGGGCTTGGCAATTCTCAGCTCCAGATGGACTTCCAACATCTCCAATGGTCTTCATGCCTCCTCATATGCTTCAAAGATTCTCCATGTCAAGTTTCAAGCCTCAGAAGTCAAGTTTCCCCAGATAATTGCTTAGATGGTTGAAAATCAGTTGTATTGGACAACAAGTCAACTGTGGTCAACATACAGTCAAACTTCATGATTTTTGGTCAACATCCTCATTTTGAAGTTACATTCATCATTTGATCAAGGGTTGATCATGATTCATCAAGGAAACTCAAGATTTTCCCAAAAGTCAAACTTTCTAAATTAGGGTTTCTTAGTGAAAAGTCAACCAAACTTTGACTGAGCATAACTTCTTCATACTTTCTCAAAAATATTTCCACCACCTCTTGTTTTGAAGGAAATTCAATTCTCTACAACTTCATGTCTCACAAGTATGTTCAAAAAATGCTTCATTTGGAAGGTATGGATCAAAACATTACAGGTCCTTTTCAAAGTCAACAAAAAGTCAACATTTTGTTTTGAAGATATATTGAGCATGGAAACTCCAATTGAGATGAAACCAAAGAGGTTGGTTAGAGGACTCTTAGAGCTTTCTAAAAAGTCCAAGAACACTCAAAAATGTGGAAAATTGAGCAATATACACTATTCACAAGTTGGGCAATTTTGAAGAAGTGCACAAAGAGAGATACTTGTAAAAATCAAAAATTTTGCAAATGGACCTAGTTTTCCTCATCCAAACTTGTTCCTTATACAATTTGGAGCATCCAAGCCAATGCCACAAATTTTTATTTTATTTTCTATTTAATTTGGATTTTATTCATTTAAATACAAATTAAATTCAAAAATAAGGTATAAAATCAAAATTAATTGCAAAATTGATTTTTCTCTCATCCTTGAGATCCAAGTAACCCAAGAAAGCTGGCAAATTTCGAAATTTGATTGGATTTGGCAAGAAATTGATTGAAATTGATCAAAAAAGATGAAATTTGATTTTGTACAAAATCAATTATTTTTTGCATTGATTGATGATTATTTCTTCCTCAAATCAGCTCCAATTCCATCCAATATAAATATACAATTCATATCACATGAATTAGAACAGAAAAATTGCTTGGAGAAACCCTAACCTAGCTCAAAAAAACCGTGCCTCTCAAGGAACTAGCAACCCTTGATCCAGCTCGTTTCAATTGTTTTTGAGGATTCAAACACATTCCTTGATATCCCTGGAAGCATTCCAGACCCTTACATTGTCCAAAAGCATCAAGAATCACGAAATCCGAATTTGGTTTGCTCATGTTTTTCTCAAAATCGATTTCCATTATTCATGCATTTTTAACATGATTTGTTGTTGTTTTTGTGATTAGAACGAAGTTTACAAGCTTTCTGGGCAGTTTGATTGAGTTTCCATGGCTTAGAACGAGAATCACCATAGCTAGGGTTTTCGGCCTCGATTTAGGGCTTCTCTAAAACGGATAAATTGGACCATAAGACCACCACCATTGTGTTTAGAATGTGATTTCCAATCGATTCATGTACTCACAACTAATTTATATTATGTGTATGAGATTTTGGAAAATGCAGGGACTATAGTGTCGCACTGAGGCCGACGCTATGTTTTCAAAAATTCAAAACGAAGAAGATGAAGTTTGGCGCGAGATCGGTACAACCAGGGGGTGACACCCGTTCACAATCTATTCGTTCCGGTTTTCAAACAGTTGTGCACTCCAGCTCAGTTGGCAAAGGCGTGGGGGTTGTGAAAGCAAGGTCACCGGTTCGATTCCCACAAGGACCACTTATTTTTGCTTCTTTACAAACTAACATATTTTCTATATTTTCTATTTTAATATTTTCATACAATTTAATTTAATTTCAATAATTTCTATCATGCATTTAAAAACACCAAAAAATATTTTTTCCTTTTGCATTATTTTCAGAAAATGTTTATTTAATTTATAAAATTAAAAAATTTGTTTTTGCGTGCATATTTAATTTAATTTCAAGTTTTGCATTTAAATCACCTTTAATTAGTTTTTTAATTATTAAATTAACTCCAAAAAATCCCAAAAAATTATTTTAGCATATTAATGTTATTTCCAACATGAAATATTTTTCTCATTTAAAAGTTATGATTTTTGCTAACATTTTTCTCTTGTCCGATTTCCTTGTATTTCCCGATTTCTCATCTTTTCACAGGTTATTCCGTTTCGGACGATTTCTTTTAGCGTTTTCTCTTTTCCAATTATGTAATTGCTTATGGGATGTAATAGTTTAATTAGGACTTTTATTTTCCGCATTTTAAAATTATGTATCTGCCCCAAAGCTATGTAATAGCGTAGGATTTATCTTTCCGCACTTTATATTTCCGCAATTTACTTTCTGCATCTTATAAACCGTTAGTAATTAGGCGTGTATGGCAAGATAAAAATTGAACATAGCTCACTCTAATTTTCAAGATAAAATATTTGAATTCAACACACTCTTTTCACACATGCACCCTTAAGGTAATTCTCTCATTGCCTTTCGATTAAAATGGTCAAGTCCTCGAGCGTAGGGTATTCTAGCACCGTTGCCACGAACATATCATCATAGTCCATTCGATACAAATATCATAGACCCACGATGTCGCCTACGAATACATGATCTCGTCCCTCGATTGTTGCCTACGAAAAATGATGATGGTCCCTTCGAATGTGCTAGGATACTTCCTACAAGTTGCTTTCTATGACCATCGATGTCCCTCGAATGTCCGCTTACATCCAGCGAATAGTGTTACCTACCAACTAATGGTATGGATAACGCTATTCTAAAGGAACGTAAAATAACACGAAAATGACCATTCTGAGTAGGTAATAAGACTTTTAGTTGCTTGCTCTATCAAAATACTTTTCGCACCTCACACTTTTTTCAAAGTTCAAACTCTTTTCAAAAACGAAACATTTCCGAACACTTTGTATACATTCCTACATGAATCATTACAAAGTCAAAGCGAAATGCCTTTTCAAAAAACATTTTCAAACACACAGAAAGCACATTTTAAAGTGATCTAAGAGCAACTAAGAGCCCGTAGATAACTACGGATGGAAAGGGGTGCTAATACCTTCCCTTTTCATAACCTTCTCCATTACTCAGAATCTAACGAAGGTCTTTTTCTGTACTTTTTACCTTCCCTTAATTGGATAAAAGAAAAGTCGGTGGCGACTCTTGCTATCTGCACATTTGCGATACAAAAACCTACAAAGTCAGTTCACCGTATTACAACCTTTAATTGTGATTATTGATACTGGAGCGACACATTATTTAATTGCTTTGGATTGTGCTAAAAGATTGAATTTGGATATTTCTAATATGGATGGAAGTATGGTTATTGACACTCCTGCGTCGGGTTCAGTGACTACTTCATATGTTTGTAGGAATTGTCCTATTGTACTTTTTGGTAGAGGTTTCGGTATGGATTTAGTGTGCCTACCGTTAGAACAACTTGATATCATACTTGGAATGAACTGGTTGGAATTCAACCAGGTTCATATCAACTGTTTTGAGAAGACGGTTATTTTTCCTGAAGAAGCTAGAGTTGAAGATGTGACTATGCCAGTTAAGCAGATGAATTCAACTGTTAAGGAAGGTGTTGTAGTGTTTATGTTGTATTCTTCGACGGAGGTGAAAGGAAAAGCTAAGAGTGATGAACTGCCAGTGGTGAATGAATTTCCAAAAGTGTTTCCGGAAGATGTTAGTGAATGCCACCTGAGAGAGAAGTGGAGTTTGCTATAGATTTGATTCCTACTGGAACTAGTCCGGTGTTGATGGCGCCTTATCGCATGTCGGCATCTGAATTATCTGAGTTGAAGAAGTAGTTGGAGGAATTACTTGAGAAGAAGTTTATTCGTCCTAGTGTTTCGCCGTGGGGTGCTCCAGTGTTGTTGGTTAAGAAGAAGGAAGGTACAATGAGACTGTGTGTTGATTATAGACAGTTGAATAAAGTTACAATCAAGAATTGGTATCCATTACCGAGGATTGATGATTTGATGGATCGTTAGTTAGAGCTTGTGTATTTAGTAAGATTGATCGAGGTGCGGATATCATCGATTCGTGTGAAGATGGAAGATATTGACGCATTTAGAGCGAGGTATGGACATTATGAGTATTCATTATGCCGTTTGGAGTTAATAATGCACCTGGTGTTTTCATGGAGTATATGAACAAGATATTTCATCCGTATCTTGATAAGTTTGTGGTAGTCTTTATTGACGACATTCTGATCTATTCAAAGAATGATGGAGAACATGCAGAACATCTTAGAATTGTGTTGGAACTGTTGAAAGAGAAGAAGTTGTATGCGAAGTTGTCTAGGTGTGAATTCTGGTTGAGTGAAGTAAGCTCTATTGGTCATGTGATTTCCAAGAATGGCATTGCTGTTGATCCTACGAAGGTAGAAGCGGTATCTCGAAGAATGCTTCTGAAATCCGTAGTTTTCTTGGTCTTGTAGGTTACTACAGAAAGTTCATTGAAGGATTTTCGAAGTTAGCTTTGCCATTGACTAAGTTGACAAGAAAGGGTCAAGTGTTTGTGTGGGATTCTGATTGTGAGAAAGGATTCCAAGAGTTGAAGAAGAGGTTGACTAGTGCTCCGATTCTGATTTTGCCGAATCCGGCAGAATCTTTTGTTGTGTATTGTGATGCGTCATTGATGGGATTAGGTGGTGTTTTGATGGAAGATAAGCAGGTTGTGGCTTATGCTTCAAGACAATTAAAGGCTCATGAAAGGAACTATCCGACTCATGATTTAGAATTGCGTGATAGTATTTGTTTTGAAATTATGGAGCATTACTTGTATGGTTCTTGATTTGAGGTATTCGGTGATCATAAGAGTCTGAAATATCTCTTGATCGAGGAGTTGAATATGAGGCAAAGAATATGGTTAGAATTTCTCAAGGATTATGATTTTGGTTTGAATTACCATCTGGTAAGGAAAAGCGTTGTTCTGAATGCATTGAGTAGGAAGTCATTGCATATGTCTATCTGATGGTTCGTGAATTTGAATTGGTTGAGCAGTTCGAGACTTGAGTTTGGTATGTGAAACTACTTGATAGTGTTAAATTGGGTATGTTGAAGTTGACTAGTGGTATCCTTGAGGAAATTCAAGCGGACATAAATCGATGTTGTTTTGGTGGATAAGTTGACATTGATTAACCAAGGTCAAGGAGGTGAATTCCGAATTGACGAGAACGGTGTTATGAGATTTGGTGATAGGGTTTGTGTTCCAGATATTGCAGAACTTCGGAAGAGTATTTTAGAAGAAGGACATCGTAGTGGATTGAGTATTCATCCCGGTGCTACTAAGATGTATCATGACTTGAAAAAGTTATTTTGGTGGCCTGGAATGAAAAAGGAAATTGCTGAGTTTGTTTATGCATGTTTGGTTTGTCAGAAGTCAAAGATTGAACATCAAAAATCGTCAGGATTGATGGAGCCATTGTTTGTTCCAGAATGGAAATGGGATGGCATTTCTATGGATTTTGTATCTAGTTTGCCAAGGACATCGAAGAATTGTGATTCTATTTGGGTTATTGTGGATCGGTTGGCGAAATCTACACACTTCATTCCGATAAGAATGAATTACCCAATGGAGAGGTTGGCAGAATTGTATGTTGAGAAGATCGTAAATTTGCATGGTATTCCCTCTAGTATTGTGTCGGATAGAGAACCGAGGTTCACGTCTAAGTTTTGGACGGGGCTGCAAGAAGCTTTGGGTACAAAGTTGAGATTGAGTTCCGCTTATCATCCGCAGACAGATGGTCAGACGGAGAGGACGATTCAGTCGTTAGAAGATTTGTTGAGAGCTTGTGTGTTGGAGAAAGGTGGAGCTTGGGATAGCTATCTACCATTGATTAAGTTTACCTACAACAATATTTTTCATTCGAGTATCGGTATGGCTCTGTTTGAGGCATTGTATGGTAGGAGGTGTCGGACACCGTTGTGTTGGTACGAATCTGGAGAAAGTGCTGTGATTGGATCGGAAATTGTCCAACAGACTTCAGAAAAGATCAAGATGATTCAGGAGAAGATGAGAGCTTCTTAGAGTCGACAGAAGATTTATCATGATAAGAGGAGGAAAGATCTTGAGTTTAGTGAAGGAGATCATGTGTTTATGCGAGTTACTCCGATGACTGGTATTGGTCGAGCTTTGAAGTCAAAGAAGTTAATTCCGCATTTTATTGGTCCGTATCAGATTACCAAAAGGTTGGAAGAGTTGCTTATCAGATTGCTTTGCCGCCGTCGCTTGCGAATTTGCATGATGTCTTCCATGTATCTCAGTTGAGGAAGTACATTCCTGATCCGACTCATGAGATTTAGGTAGATGATATACAGGTACGAGATAATCTGACTGTTGAGGCATTACCTGCGAGAATTGAAGATCGGAAGGTGAAGCATTTATGTGGTAAAGAGATAGCAATGGTGAAAGTAGCTTGGGGAGGACCAGCAGGTGGAAATGTAACTTGGGAAGTGGAGAGCCAGATGAAGGACTCGTATCCCGAACTTTTCGTCTAAGGTATGTTTTCGAGGACGAAAACTCTTTTTAGTAGGGGAGAGTTGTGACACCCCAAATTAATTCAACTATTAAATAATTAGAAATTTAATTATTAATTTAATTAAAGGTTTAATTATTAATATTTTTGGATTAATGGATTTAATTATTTAATTAAATAATGGAAGTGTTGGGGGTGTAAAGTGGAATTTTAGGGTGTATGGAGTAAAAGACTCTACTTAAATCCTAACTCATTTATTTCTATTATTTGACAAATAAAAAGGAATAAATAAAGGAATAAAAGGAAACAAGGGAGAAGGAAATTAGGATTTGCGTTCTAAGTGAGATTGGAAAAGAGAAGAGAAAGAGGAGAAAAAGCCAAACACCGAGAATTCAAAGATTCATCGCGAGGTAAGGGGGGATTGAATCTGATTATTATGCCTTATAGGTTTTGATGATCAATATAACGAATCAATCCGTTAGGAATCTCGAATTAGGATAATTGAGTGTGCCCTAACGTTATAATCCGACGTAAAACCATAATTGGAACTGTTATGAATGATTAATCTATGAAAGATGAATATAGGTTAATTAGGAAACAAATTATGAGATCAATTGGGTGTAAAAATACATTAATTAATTCTGTTTTATCATGACATGATGTTTAGTGATGATTGAATTTAATGGGAATTCGTAACAGTGAAGAAAAGCTGTGTTTTTGATGAAAAACAACAGTATGGGTCGACACAAGCCTTAATGAATCGATGCATGCTGTGAAAATTTTGAAAACCAGAAACTTTGGAAAGCTATGCATCGACTCGTAGAGTCATGCATCGACTCAGAGGAAGGAAAACAGGGCCATGTATCGATGCAAAGGTGCTATGGATCGACACAAGTAAGTTATGCATCGACACATGATGCGTATGTGTCGACACATACTGAAGAAAATTTTAAAAATGCAGAAATTTTATGTTATGCATCGATGCATACTAATTAGGGGTCGATACATGATGTTTATGCATGGATGCATAGCCTTATGCATCGATGCATACTATGTGGAGACAGAACATGGATTTTCTGAAAACGATTTTGATCATATCTTTTCAACCGTAACTCCGATTTAGGCTTAGTTGGTATCGTTGGAAAGCTTAGAACGAGTACTATCTAGTAAAAGCATTTTCAACACCAATAATTGAAATCTGGAAGAATTATTTTGGCTTCCGTAATAAGAACTCTTTGAGAATTTGTGAATTATGTGTTGAGTAAATGTGCAGTATGTCAATTTTATGGATTGTGATTAACATTTGATGTTTATGATTGTTGTTACCATATGCTGTTGTTGTTATTGATTATAATTGGAATAACGCTGTAAGTTCATGTTCCATGTTTGAATTGTTGCATGCTTCTAATGTGCATGCATGAGCATTTTGGTAATGGTTCATTCCTATTGTGTGGAATTGAACTTGCAGGGCCAATAACCGTACCTAATGAACAGAGGTGGTAAGGCTAGATCCTTGACCCAGGGATGTATGGGAGAATCATTGATTTACGCTATTTTCCGAAGTGTAAGCGGAACAGGGTGTGGACTTGGTTCACGTTTGGTACCACATGCACTTGAGTCTGCATTGCATATGTAATTATAACATGTTAGGATGATTTCCAGTGTTGCAATTGCATTGATTGTTGTTGTATGCATAATGAATATGTGAATTATGTTTGTGAATCGTATGCTAATGCTGTTAATAAGGGTGAATAATGAATTGATTGTTTTATTGTTTTTGAGAAATGTATAATGCATTTTAATCTTGATGAAAACTCACCCTTACTTTAATGATTTCAGATTGAGGAGTATAGCTGCTCGAGTAGTTGTAAAACTGGGGAACGATTGATTGGAATTTTATGGATTTAATACTATTTCCTTTTGGTTTATGTTTTGGAATAGTTATGATTTGAATTATTCCGGATTCTTATGTTATTTCTGCTGTATTAAATATAATCCTCGGTTTTGTTTTATTTAACAAGTTCTCCAGTATAAGGCATGTTCACTGTTTTGTTGTTCTTAAATTCTTAAAATTGTGACGCCCTTGATGTTATGTTTAAAACTCTGAATTAAAATTATATAAATCGCGGGTAAATTAGAAGGGGTGTTACATGTATGAACACACATTCTTGACCGTGCATATCGATGCACATCCTTTATCTGTATTATCTGGATAGTTTCTTGCAGGTTCATTGGATCTACGTAGAATGTGTATAGACCCACGTTCTTGACCGTGCATATCGATGCACATCCTTTATCTATATTGTCTGGATTGAAGTCTTATACAGTGTATCTGCTTCGGATGTGTATCTACACACATTCCTATTATGCTTTTGGTGCCTTCGTGCATTGCTCACCGAATTTCTTTATTGCGTGCCAGCAGTACTTGAAGTTTTCTAGAGTATTTTTTAGCTTGCAGTGCTCTTCGGATTTAATATCTGTTTGGTATTTTCTATACCTTACTTATCGCATTCTTTTACCGCTTTTCTAGAGATCATGAGAAGTAGGGTTTTACCGCTTTCCTTACCATGAGAAGTAGGAATAGAGATGTATGAAGGGGCTTCCGTAGTTGGAGCATATTCAGGAACCCCTCTGGTTTATTTAAAGACCCGTTTAGGGCGATTCTACTTGTTGATTGTGTTTGATTTGTTTGATTTCCCTTAAGATTGTTCGGTTAGGATAGTCTTCGAGCTTAGACTTTTATCCTCAAGCATATGGCCATCTTTGTATGTTTACATTAGGGATAGAATTAGATGGTTTCTCTTGTATGTTTTCTAGTTTATTTTGCATACTTGCATGTAATAAAACTAAAACTTGTTTTCTTTTTCCTTTGAAAATAAAGATACTTAATAATAGTTCAAACTCCTTTTTCAAGGTAAAAGCAACCAACCAATGCAAACTTTTTTGCCTACGGGTTTTCTTTTTGTGTTTAAAATTATTTTGTATAAGTAAAAAACACATAACCCACCAAAACATATGAGCCGAACTACGACACTCTGACTTTCCCATTGCACGAGGGAATACGTAGGCATCTTGTCACGGGGCTCGATCAAGCAAACTTTGTAAATACTTCATTCTTTTCCCCGTGTTTTCTTTATTTTATTTTCTTTCACATGCATTCTCCTTTAGCATACAAATATAGCAATTAAGTAGTAAATAGATATAAACACACCCATTAGACAGAAAATAGAAGTGGATACCATAGATTACTATGGGCGTGTGGGGTGCTAATACCTTCCCTTCGCGTAATAGATTCCCTTACCTTATCTCTCGGTCGCAAGACCGTGTCTTATCCCTTTTAGGTTTTCGCGATGCGTTTACCTTTCTCCTTTTGCGAGATAAAAAACGTTCGATGGAGACTTCATTGATATAGTTATCGGATGATGTTCAGCTGGTTATTTCAATTAGACATCACAATTTCATCACACACATTACATATTCAATAACAACTCATGTGAAAATAATGAAATGTGACTCAATATGCACGTGGTACCAAATTTTTGGGAACATTTCGTTAACACTACTTCCGATTCATTCATAGAATCCAACACGACATATGCAAATTAAGATTATTCACAAAACCTCAATTATCCAAGCATATAATCACATGTGAATTATACAACAATTGCACAACATTATATTTCAACAACAAGATCATCACATGTATCTTATACATATCATCACACATCACAAATAACATTATGACATATCATTCAACCAATGTTATTCAACATATTCCATCAAATAAGATTAGCATATACTATACTTAAGTAACCAAACATACATTGCAATAGTATTCAAAACCAATCTAAAACTCATTCAATCACAATTGGATAAATTAATAACATATATGAAAATACTACAATAAATATAATCAATCATATAAGGTCCATGTCAAAAGATACTAAAAATAACATTTTTCATTTCAGGTCACGCTAAGCCCGACCTATCGCGTTAAGTGCACCTCACTGAACAAACAACCTCAAAAGTCAGAACATTTTGCTCTAACAGGCTCCTCCTCGCGCTAAGCGCGGTTTGCGATTCTGCGATTCTGCACTTTTTCAGCTACAAACCAGATTCTTTCTCCCACGAAATTACCATATAAAACCCATTCCAATCAGTCTAATAACATAATAAAAGGGTATCCTAACATGTTTGTAGTCATGGTTCATCATTACTAAGTTGAAAACACAATTTCATTTCAAACCCCAACATTCAAAGATTCTAGAAATTGAAATTGAACAACCTAGAATGTTCCTAATCATTACCCACAACATACAATCAAACAATAACAAGGATTCTCCACCCTTACCTCTTGATGATTCCTCTTCTAGGGTTTCCTCTTCACTTTCCTTCTTTCTCCTCTTCTCTTCTCTTCTCTCTTCTTTCTCTTTTGTCTCCAAATGAAAATTCTTATTATGATTCCCTTCTAATCCTTACTAACTAGGATTGTCTTATTGGGCTTAATACTTAACACCTCTCCATTACTTCTATCCTCAAAAATAGGCCCAATACTAAATAATCACAATTCTATTCATAAAACAATTATTTAAATAACACACTTATTCAAATAATTCAAATTCCAATTAAATCACACAATTGAATTAATTATCACATAATATAATATATCATAATAATTAATAATTAGCTATTTAAAAATCAAGATGTTACAAATGCTCTACCAACACCAGTCACATGAGTAGCTCTCAAAACACATGATCACCTTTCTCAAAGCTAAGATCTTTTCTCCTCTTATCATGATAACTCTTCTGACGACTATGGGAAATCTTCATATTTTCCCGAATCATCTTAATCTTATTTGTAGTATGTTGAACTATCACAGGTCAAACCACAACACTCTCACCTGATTCATACAAAAAAAAGGCGTCCTACACCTTCGTCCATACAAAGCTTCAAATAGAGCCATTCCAATACTCGAATAAAAACTATTGTTATAGGTAAACTCAATCAAAGGCAAAAAAAATCCCAAGCACCTGCATGATCTAGAACACAAGCTCTCAAAATATCTTCCAATGATTGAATCGTCCTTTCAGTCTGACTATCAATTTGCGGATGATACACCGAACTCGAACATAAATTTTTACCCAAAACACTTTGCAAACCTTCCCAAAAATGCAAAGTAAACCTCATATCTCTATCTGAAACAATACTCGACGGAACACCATACAAACTCAAAACTTTCTCGACATACAACTTAGCAAACTTCTCCATAGGATAATCCATCAAAATTGGAATAAAGTGAGCATATTTCGTTAATCTATCCACAATAACCCAAACAGAATCATGACTACTCGGAGTCCTTGGAAATCCAGAAAAAAAAATCCATAAAAATGCTATCCCACTTCCACTCAGGAATGGATAATGGCTGCAACAAACCAGAAGGTTTCTTATGTTCAATCTTAGACTTTTGACAGATCAAACAAGAATACACAAACTCAGCAATATCCTTCTTCATACCTGTCCACCAAAATAATTTCCACAAATCTTGGTACATTTTAGTAGCTCGAGGATGAATACTCATACCACTATGATGTCCTTCATCAAGAATTCTCTTGTTCAAATTCCCAACATAAGGAATGCAAACTCTATCACGACACCTCATGATACCGTTCTCATCAATCCAAAAATCACCACCTCGGCCTTGATTGATCATGTTAGTGTTTTAAGTTGGCATTAGTTTTTGGTAAAACTAGACTATAGCAATGTCTTGATAAATGTCATGACATTCAGAGATTGAAGATAAATCCTACTTGACAAGGATGTTTAAGTACAGCTCAGTTCTGGAAGCAATTGTTGTGCTGGAAATTCTGCAGAAGTTTGATTGATGTCATACCAGATGTCATGACATCCTATGTGACATTCTGTTCTGCAGAATCTGTTTTTCCTGAGATTTTTTAGGAAGTTTGTTGAGCTGCTTTATTATGTTTTTCTGTTATTAGATTGCATGCTCACGTGGCTGTTAGGTTAATCTTAGTTAAACCTAAATTGGTTGTTAAAAAGACCAAGTCTTTAGGATTAATTAAGTGAACCCTAGCTATTATTATGGAAGCCCAAAACTGAAGTTTCAGGACTGCTTCTATAATAGGAAAAGGACCCTTACTTTGCTGCTCCGCCTTTGAATTGTATTGAAGATTTAGCAGGTTGTATTTTGTGTAATTCTAGTTACTCTTGTGAGCCAAGCAATTATCAATTGATAAGTGCCTTGGACTAGGATTTGATTGTAAGGGTAGTTTATCACTCAAAGCTTTGAAGCACGAGTGTTTAGTCTCTTGATTAAAGCTTTGAAGCAAAGTCAAGATAGTTTATTGAAGTGTGTCTTCACAATTCAATTAATCAATAGGTTGATATCACTGCTGTGATTGAGGGGGAGTGAGTAGGAACTCAGGTCTAAGTAGGACTTAGAATGAAGTTGCATTGGGTAGGTTTTAAGTGAAGGAGATAAACTGGTTGGTTTATTCCTGAATTAATTCTACTAATAGTGAATTTCCTCCCTGGCTTGGTATCCCCCAGATGTAGGTGTAGTTACACACTGAACTGGGTAAACAATTTATTGTGTTCTTTACTGTTGTTTGTATTTATTGTGTGACTTGTTAACAGAGTGTCAGATACTGTGTCATAACATTCTCTGTGACATCAAGTATCTGCTGCCAGGAATTTCTATTGGCATTAGAGCAAGCACCCTGCCTGTTATTTCTGGGTGAGATCTAGGGATAATAGTTTCTGGCGTAATGGATAAGGAAGGAGGATTTGGAGGTAGACCACCTATACTGGATGGATCTAATTATGATTACTGGAAACCTTGTATGGTTGCCTTTTTGAGATCACTGGATATTAAAGCTTGGAGAGCTGCTGACAAAGGATGGAAACATCCCACCAAGCTTGACAAGGATGGAACCACTGTCTTGAAACCTGAGGAAGAATGGAACAAAGAAGAAGAGGAGCTAGCACTGGGGAACTCTAAAGCATTGAATGCCTTATTCAATGGAATTGACAGAAATATCTTCAGACTAGTTCATCAATGTGAGCTAGCCAAGGATGTTTGGGACACTCTCAAAACTACTCATGAGGGGACATCCAAGGTGAAGATGTCAAGACTTCAGATGCTCACTACCAAATTTGAGAATTTGAAGATGAAAGAAGATGATACTATTCATGAGTTTCACATGAATATCTTGGAGATTGCCAATACCTCAGGAGCACTTGGTGAAAAGATGTCAGAAGAAAAGCTGGTGAGAAAGATTCTCAGATCATTGCCTAAAAGGTTTGAAATGAAAGTGACTACTATAGAGGAAGCTCAGGACATCAGCACCTTGAAGGTGGAAGAACTTGTTGGATCTCTCCAGACTTTTGAGATGGGAATCAGTGAAACTGTTGACAAGAAGAACAAGAGCATAGCACTTGTATCCAATTTTGAAGAGGGATGCAAGGAGGATGATGAAGAGAAGATATCTAAAGCTATAGCTATGCTTGGAAGGCAGTTCAACAGACTCATCAAGAGGATTGATCCAAAGTCAAGGTCCAATGTCAAGGACATTTCATCTGACATTAGCAGATCTTATGACTCCAGCAGAAGATCCAAGTCAGAGGAAAAAGGAAGTCAAAGCAGAGGAATCCAGTGTCATGGTTTTGAAGGATATGGGCATATTAGAGCTGAATGTCCCACCTTTCTAAAGAAACAAAAGAAAGGGATGACTGTCACTTGGTCTGATGGTGACTCAGGAAGTGAATCTGAGGAAGAAGCAGCCAAACTTGTCACTGCTCTCTGGGTGTGCAATTCTAATATGGATTCTAGTGATGAGGAAGTGCCATTTGAAGAGTTTCTTTGAAACCTACAAGAAGTGTGTGTAAGGAGTGGTGAAATATGTCGAAAATGAGAAACAGAAAAAGCTGATTGTGAAGTTGGAAGCTGAGAATGCAAAATTGGAAGCTGAGAAGAAGGAAAACATAGCTACTATAAGTCACCTCAACAGTGAAATTATAGTGTTGAACTCCAAACTTGATCAGATGTCTAAGTTTGTCAAAATGTTGACATCTGGTACTGATAAATTGGAGGAAATTCTTCAGCTTGGACAAATTGCAGGAAATAAGCATGGCCTGGGATATGAAGCTGCAAAGAAATCTGCTGGTGACAAGAAGAAGAACAGATCTGGCAAATCAATGTCAAAGAAGATGTCACAACACAAGGCAGGAAATAGGTCTAGCTCAGGATATGTTGAGGCAAAGAAATTTGCTGATAACAGAAAGAAGAATAGACCTAATAAACAAATGTCAAAGCAGATGTCACAACATTGGGGTCAACATCAAGATCAAAGAAACATGAACAAAAAGTTTCAAAGATGGAGATGTCATTATTGTGGGAGGTTTGGTCACATAAAGCCTTTTTGCTTTAGACTACATGGATATCCTAATCAAGTTCCTTATCTGAAGCCTAAGATCAATAAGGTATCATACACTCAACAGTGGAAGAAGAAGACTGCAGGTCTGATAGCTCACACTTCTCTTAGAGTGTCTGCCAAGGAAGATTGGTACTTTGACAGTGGGTATTCTAAGCATATGACTGACTGGAATCAAAAATCTACTGAATAATGTCAAACCTCATTCTACCAGTTTTGTTACTTTTGGAGATGGAGCTAAAGGAGAAATCAAAGGTGTTGGAAACTTAGACTGTTTTCTGGAGTTCCAAACCTAAATGGAGTGTTGCTGG
The DNA here is from genome assembly GCA_021764765.1 of Vicia sativa. Taxonomy (NCBI): domain Eukaryota; kingdom Viridiplantae; phylum Streptophyta; class Magnoliopsida; order Fabales; family Fabaceae; genus Vicia; species Vicia sativa. Next base: position 136,007,389 of record CM038796.1, read on the forward strand.
TAAAAGGCTTGACTGCTAATCTCATAAGCATAAGTCAGCTATGTGATAAGGGATTCAAAGTCAACTTCACTAGTTCTGAATGTCTTGTAATCAATGATGAACAAGAAGTGGTTATGAGAGGAGTCAGATCAAAGGACAATTGCTACATGTGGGAATCTGAGAACACCAACCTGTCTTCTGTGTGCTCTACAGACAAAGATGAAGAGGAGGTAAAATTGTGGCACCAAGAACTTGGTCATTTACATCTAAGAGGAATGAAAAGGATCATTTCCATGGAGGCAGTCAGAAAGATACCAAGACTTCACATTGATGAAGGGAGAGTCTGTGGTAAGTGTAAGGCTGGAAAGCAAACCAGAATGTCACACCCAATGTCTAGACATCTGACCACTTCTAAAGTGCTGAAGCAAGCTCCTAGGGCCTGGTATGATAGGCTGACCAAGCTCCTTACTGACAAAGGATATAGGAAAGGAGCCTTGGATAAAACTCCCTCTGTCAAGAATAAAGGAGGAAAGATAATGGTGACTCAAATTTATGTTGATGACATAGTATTTGGAGGAATGTCAGACACAATGATGGAAGACTCAACATTCCTTTCACAGAGCAAGTATGCAAGGAAGATTGTCAAGAAGTTTGGAATGAAGAATGCCAGCCATAAAAGGACTCCTGCTCCTACACATTTGAAGTTGTCCAAGAACACAAGTGGAGAAAATGTTGATCAAAGCTTGTGTAAAAGCTCTTCTGGAGGATGTTTCTTCTTGGGAAACAATCTTGTTTCTTGGTTCAGCAAGAAGCAAAACTGTGTGTCCTTGTCCACTGCTGAGGCTGAATACATAGCAGCTGGTAGCAGTTGTTCTCAGATGGTCTGGATGAAGCAGAAGCTGACCGAGTACAATGTCACACAGGATGTCATGACATTGTACTGTGACAACCTGAGTGCTATTAATATTTCAAAGAATCCTATACAACACAGTAGGACTAAGCACATTGACATTAGACATCACTTCATCAGAGACCTTGTGGAAGAGAAAGTGATTAAATTGGAACATGTAGTCACTGAACTTCAACTGGCTGGCATTTTTACTAAAGCTCTTGAGACTAGTCAGTTTGAGCTTTTAAGGGGCAAGTTAGGTATTTGTCAAAATGAGGAATTGTAGCAATTAACATTGTTTACAACAAGGAATGGAAGGGACCTTTTAATTCAATTAATTATAAGTGGGTCATTTAATTATTTTTACCTTATTTTAAAAGGTCCAAGAATAGGAAGAGACTCCTTCATATAATAGTTTCTTCATTTGAAAGTATCATATTTTCTTCATCCAAAAGAAACTCTCAAACTCTCTGTCATTCTCATTCCCATTCCTTCAAAAAATCTATCAGCAAAATATGTCTTCATCTTCTTCATCATCTCAAGGATCTGGTTCTTCTTCTCCCACCATGGATGAGATTAGGGCAAATGCTGAAACCATGCATGTTGAAGCTCTGAGGGTTACTCCACTGCGTGCAATGGCAACTGACCCTGAGAAGGTCAAGAAACTGCGCACAAGGAATGCAAGAAGGTCACAAGCATCACCTTCTGGTAAGACTTCTGTACCATCTTCTTCTGTACCCCCAGAAATAGCAAACAGAGAGGGGTCTAGGTCTGTGCATGGAGCCATTGCTAGGATAGTGACTAGAATCCTAAATGAAAAACAATCTGTACCTGGGGTTTCTGTCCCTCTAAACCAAAAGTCTGCTAGCCCTAGTTTAGCAGTTGATCCAGATGTCACTGAGAATGTCAAGACATCTGGTGATCATGTTGATTCTCCTCTCAAGAATGATGTTAATCCCTCTGTTCCAGTCCCTGAAGGGTGTAAAGATGATACTGTTATTGAACCCCGTGCTGTTAATGAGGATGAGATTTCTGATGGTATTCTTGAGGAAACCCCAGAAAAATGTACCTCTGTTAAATCACCTGTGAAACCTGCTGACTACATTTCTAATAGTATCTTAGAAGAGACTCCAAAAAAACCAAGTGGTGACAATCTTGAAGAGTCTCCAGTTCAAGATTCTGAAAATTTGGTTGAACCTCTTGTCATTGATTTGGATGAAGAATTCTCAGACAATGACCTCATTGCAAATGTCAATCCGAGCATTGCAAAGAGGATGATGAAAAGGAAGGGAAAACAGGCTGCCTCACAGAGTCCTGTTAAAGAAAAGAGTGTTGAAGGTGTGTATAAAGCTGAGAAGAACTCCAAGGCTGGACCCTCTACAAAGAAATGTAGAGTAAAAACTGTTGGTGGTGGCTCTAGACCAAAGAGAACACCTATTGTAAAGAAGAGGAAGGCGCCTGAACCTTCAGAGTCTGATCAAGATTCTGACTTTGATGTTGAGGAGAATGTCATAGACATTCATCCAAGGAAGAAGCCAACTCTTGGGAAACTGCCCAAGGTGCCTGAAGTGGAAATTGATAACATCTCATTCCATCATCCTGAGAATGCTGGAAGATGGAAGTATGTATGCTTAAAGAGGATTGCTCTGGAAAGAGAGTTGAATAAGAGTGCACTTGAGTGCAAGGAGATTGTTGATTTGATTAAGAAGGCTGGTTTAATGAAGACAATTGTGAGTTTCTCAAACTGTTATGATGTGTTGGTCAAAGAGTTTATAGTAAATTTGTCAAGTGGTTGTGGAGATGGTAGGTCTGCTGACTATAGGACTGTATATGTGAGGGGGAGGAAAGTAAGGTTCTCTCCAAGTGTGGTCAACCGATTCCTTGGGAGATCAGATGATGCTCAGCTAGAGCTGGAGGAAACTGACAACCAAATCTGTCAAACCATCACTACCAAACAAATAATGCAATGGCCTCTAAAAGGAAAACTCTCAGCAAGCAAGCTGAGTGTCAAATTTGCCATCCTGCACAAAATAGGTGCTGCTAACTGGGTCCCAACCAATCACAAGTCAACTATTTCTATTGGACTGGGCAGATTTATATATGTTGTAGGCACTCAGGCTAAATTTGACTATGGAACCTACATATTTGAGCAGACCCTCAAGCATGCTGAAAGCTATGCAATCAAAGGACCAATAGCCTTTCCCTCCCTGCTGTGTGGAATTATCATTGATCAATTTCCTGATATTCTAGTTGAAAGAGATGCAGTCTGCAAAAGAGCCCCTTCTCTTGGATTTCACTACAAACTTTTTCAAGGCAGACATGTCCCAGACATTGTCATGACATCTGGTGAGACATCCAATGTCAAGGCAACTTCTCAAAAGGCAACAATCTTAGCTGTGCTAAAAGCTACCTGCAAAGAGCTTGAAGCAAGGAAGCAAAGCCTTGAAGAGCTGATCTCTCAACTAGAGCAGGACACAGAGGTTGAGGATGAAGGGATAGCTGGTAATGATGCTGTTGGTGATGCTGAAAATGATGATGTTCAGATGGCTGGAGCTGAAGAAGGTTCTGCAGATGCTTCTTTTCACAGTGCTTCTTCAGGAGAAGAGAGCACTTGATCTGATAACCTGCTGCTTTTGTGCTCCTGTTTTGTTGTTTCCTTGATGTAAACTTTGTTATGTTATTTTCCCTTATTGTTTTGGATAATTGTAATCTTTTGACAGAGTTGTAACTCTAAACTTAATTGTGCTGATAATTTTCTCACTATATGATTGAATGTTGGGGCATTTGTATTGGTTCCTTTGGCCCCTTTGTGGCTAAAAAGGGGGAGAAGTACTGTGTGACAATTGGGGAAACTGTATGGAGATTTATATGTGGGAAATTGTGGGAAATTGTGGGAAATTGGGAAATTTGTATGGGTAGAATTTATCTTCTCTTTGTTCTGGTTTCTTTTAGCTTAGGATAGCTTAGAACTAGTGTGTTTTCTTCTGCTGCATAGGTACTCTGATAACTTAAGTTGTTTTAGCCAAAAATGTGCCAAAGGGGGAGTTTGTTAGTGTTTTAAGTTGGCATTACTTTTTGGTAAAACTAGACTATAGCAATGTCTTGATAAAAGTCATGACATTCAGAGATTGAAGATAAATCCTACTTGACAAGGATGTTTAAGTACAGCTCAGTTCTGGAAGCAATTGTTGTGCTGGAAATTCTGCAGAAGTTTGATTGATGTCATACCAGATGTCATGACATCCTATGTGACATTCTGTTCTGCAGAATCTGTTTTTCCTGAGATTTTTTAGGAAGTTTGTTGAGCTGCTTTATTATGTTTTTCTGTTATTAGATTGCATGCTCACGTGGCTGTTAGGTTAATCTTAGTTAAACCTAAATTGGTTGTTAAAAAGACCAAGTCTTTAGGATTAATTAAGTGAACCCTAGCTATTATTATGGAAGCCCAAAACTGAAGTTTCAGGACTGCTTCTATAATAGGAAAAGGACCCTTACTTTGCTGCTCCGCCTTTGAATTGTATTGAAGATTTAGCAGGTTGTATTTTGTGTAATTCTAGTTACTCTTGTGAGCCAAGCAATTATCAATTGATAAGTGCCTTGGACTAGGATTTGATTGTAAGGGTAGTTTATCACTCAAAGCTTTGAAGCACGAGTGTTTAGTCTCTTGATTAAAGCTTTGAAGAAAAGTCAAGATAGTTTATTGAAGTGTGTCTTCACAATTCAATTAATCAATAGGTTGATATCACTGCTGTGATTGAGGGGGAGTGAGTAGGAACTCAGGTCTAAGTAGGACTTAGATTGAAGTTGCATTGGTTTATTCCTGAATTAATTCTACTAATAGTGAATTTCCTCCCTGGCTTGGTAGCCCCCAGATGTAGGTGTAGTTACACATTGAACTGGGTAAACAATTTATTGTGTTCTTTACTGCTGTTTGTATTTATTATGTGACTTGTTAACAGAGTGTCAGATACTGTGTCATAACATTCTCTGTGACATCAAGTATCTGCTGCCAGGAATTTCAGATCAACACCAACTTATCTACCAAAACCAAATCAGATTTCTGATCTTCTCGAATCTCATCAAAAATACCACAAGTAAGCTTCAACATACCAAGCTTAACACACGTAGACGTTGCTTCACAAACCAAACTCAAATCTCAAAATTGTTCAAGCAAATCAATTCTCGCACCATCAACATCGACATGTGCAAAGACTTCATACTCAAGGAATCAGCTACAACATTCACTTTATCCGGATGATAATTCAAACCAAAATCATAATCCTTCAAGAATTCCAACCATCTTCTTTGCCTCATATTCAATTCCTTTTGATCAAATAGATATACTTCACACTCTTATGATCGCTATACACCTCAAATATCGAACCAAACAAAAAATGCCTTCAAATCTTCAACACAAACACAACTGTGGCTAACTCTAAATCATGTGTCAGATAATTACTCTCATGAAATTTAAGTTGCCTGGAAGCATAAGCTACCACTTGCCTATACTGAATTAACACATCTCTTAAACTCATCAATGACGCATCACAAAACACCATAAATGGTTATGCTGGATTAGGCAAAATCAAAATAGGAGCGGTTGTTAACCTTCTCTTAAGCTCTTGATAATTATCTTCACACTACAAAGTCCAAAAAAAATCTTAACCCTTCCTCGTCAACTGCATCAACGGTAAAGTAAACTTAGAAAATCCTTAAATGAACTTACGAAATTTCAAATTTCATCAGGTTTTCCTCAAATTTTCTGGAGCCCTATATTCATTTCAAATTTCATCACATTTTCTTAAGGCTTATATTCACTTCAAGTATCATCAGATTTTCTTAAGATGTATGTTCACTTCGTATTTCTTCAGAATTTCTTAAGATTTATCTTCACATCAAATTTCTTCAGATCCATGTTCACTTCAGATTTCACCAGATTTTCTTAAGATTTATGTTCACTTCAAGTTTCATCAGGTTTTCCTCAAATTTTCTAGAGACTTATATTCATTTCAAATTTCATCACATTTTCTTAAGACTTATATTCACTTCAAATATCATCAGGTTTTCTTAAGATTTATGTTCACTTCATATTTCTTTAGAATATATTAAGATTTATATTCAGATCAAATTTCTTCAGATCTATGTTCACTTCAGATTCCATCAGAATTTCTTAAGACTTAGGTTCACTTCAAATTTCATCAGGTTTTCCTCAAATTTTCTAGAGACTTATATTCATTTTAAATTTCATCACATTTTCTTAAGATTAATATTCACTTCAAATATCGTCATATTTTTTTAGATTTATGTTCACTTCAAATTTCTTCAGATCTATGTTCACTTCAGATTCCATCAAATTTTCTTATGATTTATGTTCACTTCAAGTTTCATAAGGTTTACCTCAAATTTTCTAGAGACTTATATTCATTTCAAATTTCATCAAATTTTCTTAAGACTTTCTTAAGATTTATATTCACTTCAAATTTCTTCAGATCTATGTTCACTTCAGATTCCATTATATTTTCTTAAGATTTAGGTTCACTTCAAATTTCATCAGGTTTTCCTCAAATTTTCTAGAGACTTATATTCATTTCAAATTTCATAACATTTTCTCAAGACTTATATTCACTTCAAATATCATCAGAGTTTCTTAAGATTTATGTTCACTTCGTAGTTTTTCAGAATTTCTTAAGATTTATATTCACTTCAAATTTCTTCAGATCACTGTTCACTTCAGATTCCATCGGTTTTTCTTACGATTTAGTTTCACTTAAAATTTCATCAGGTTTTCCTCAAATTTTCTAGAGAGTTATATTCATTTAAAATTTTATCACATTTTCTTAATGAAATTCCTGGCAGCAGATACTTGATGTCACAGAGAATGTTATGACACGATGTCGACCGTGTTAGCAATTCACACAAGAAATAAAGCGATAAATAACACAATAAGTTGTTCACCCAGTTCGGTTCAACAAACCTACATCTGTGGGCTACCAAGCCAGGGAGAAAGTTCACTATTAGCAGTATCAATTCGAAGACCCTACAGCCAACACACTAGTTGACAGCCTTCTCACTTAATCACTACCCAATGACCCTTTACCTAAGTCCTACTTAGATATGAGTTCCTACTCACTCCCCTCAATCACCGGATGATATCAACCTATTGACTAATTGAATTGTGAAGACACACTTCAATAAAATATCTTGATCTTGCTTCAAAGCTTTAATCAAGAGACAAACACTCGTGCTTTAAAGCTTTGGTGATAAACTACCCTTACAAATCCTAGTCCAATGCACTTATCAATTGATAGTTGCTTGGCTCAAGAGAAACTAAATTACACAATACCAATGTTACTAACCTTAACGATTACACAAAACAAAAGCCTTCAATGTCTTCAATGGAATCCGAGGCGTGGAGTAAGGGTTGAATTCTTTATATAGAAGTAGTCCCGAATCTTGATTTTGGGCTTCCATAAAGATAGCTAGGGTTTACTTAATTCTCTCCTAAAAACATGGTTTGTTCAACAACCAATTTAGGTTTAATTAAGATTAACCTAGCAGCCACGTGAGCATGCTTTCTAATAAAAAAACATAAATAAAATGCTCAACAAACTTCGAAAAATCTCGGGAAAAAGCGATTCTGAGCAGAATGTCACTTGAATGTCATAACATACATTATGACATCGGTTTTCTAGAATTTCGGCAGACTTTAGCTTCCTTCGGTACTTTTACCATCCTTGTCCAGAGGATTTATCTTCAATCTCTGAATGTCATGACATTTATCAAGACATTTCTAAAGCCTAGTTTTACCAAAATTGATGCCAACTTAAAACACTAACAAACTCCCCCTTTGGCACATTTTTGGCTAAAACTACTAGACCTATCAGTACAAAATGCGTGAAGACTAACAACCTAGTTCTACGTTTTCCTAAGCTTTCCTAAGCTTCAAGTAACTAGAACTAAGAGAAGATAAATTCTACCCATACAAAAGTCCCAACATTCCCACAATTGCCCTACATACAATTGCCCACAAATTTTTAAACTCCCATACAGTTTAAACTCCCATACAGTTTCCCAAAAATCAATACTTCCCACAGTATTTCTTCTCCCCCTTTTTAGCCACAAAGGGCCAAAGGAAACCATACAATTGTCCCCAAACCTTTTAATCAAAAGTGTCATGACAACAAAAATAATATACCAAGTAATTAAGTACCGCAAGTATAGCGAGGATACATCACGGTCGGGACAATGTTTACAGTCATCCAAAAAGAAGAACAAATGGACAAAAAATACAAGACACAAAACAGAACAGAATACAAATAACAGCAACATGGAAATGGACAGAATACAAAACAGATAAAGAAAGCAACACAGCAAATTAATTAGTTGCTCTTCTCTGCTAAAGAGACATCTTCATTGTCAGCAGCATCAGCATCATCTGCCTTATCAGAAGCTTGTTCAGGCTTTGCAGGTTCAGGAGCTTTCCTTTTCTTGGCCATTGGTGTCCTTTTGCATTTTGAACAACCAGCAAATTTAGCTCTATACTTCTTTGAGGAAGTTCCAGTTCTGGTTATTTGCTCAACTTGAGAACCAGAAATACCTCCCTTTGTTTTGACAGGGAAATCAGAAGAATCAGGGTTCACATGAGTTGCCTGGACGTGATCATCAGATGTCATGACATTCTTTGTGACATCTGGATCATCTGCTAAACTAGGGCTAGCAGGTCTTTGATTAAGGGGAACAGAAATTCCAGGAACAGAGTGATGTTCGTCTAGGATTCTGGTGACTATCCTAGCAATGGCTTCTTCTACATACTTGGTACCTTCCTATTTCTTATCTCGGGGAAAAGAGGCGGTAGTCTTACAGAAGGCGATGATCCTTGATCCTACATGCATCTGATTCGAGAGTCGATTGCCATTGAGCGCGAGGGAGACTTTCACAGTTCAATATCCATGGCTTCAGCAAATGCCTAATCTCGACCATGGTGGGAGATGAGCAGTCAGTCTGAAGAGGATGAGGAAGACATATTTCTCTGGGAAAGGTTGAGAATCGAGACCAAGAATGACGGCGGTTGAGAGTCATTGGATGGAGAGGTATGATACTTTCAATGAAAAGACTATATGGAGGAGTCTTTTCACATTCTTGAACCCTATAAAATAAGAGGGAAATAAGCAACTGACCCACTTATAATTAATAAATGGTCTCTTCCCTTTCTTGGAGGCAATCTTAATTGCTACAATTCCTCATACTGACAGATGCCCAGTTTGCTCCTTAAGTTTTCAAATTGACTAGCATCAAGAGCCTTGGTAAAAATGTCAGCCAGTTGAAGTTCTGTGACTACATGATCCAATTTAATCACCTTCTCCTCCACAAGTTCTCTGATGAAGTGATGTCTGATGTCTATGTGCTTAGTCCTACTGTGTTGAATAGGATTCTTTGATATATTAATAGCTTTCAGATTGTCACAATACAATGTCATGACATCACATGTGACATTATACTCGAGACACATCGCTTCATCCGACCATTTGAGAACAAGCGCTACCGCTATGTATTCATGGATAGGGACACACAGTTTTGCTTCTTGCTAAACCAAGAAACAAGATTGTTTCCCAAGAAGAAGCATCCTCCAGAGGTACTTTTCCTGTCATCAGCACTCCCAGCCCAGTCAGCATCACAATATCCAGACAGAATTGGTTCACATCCACGGGAATATAGGATACCATAATTGCAAGTTCCACTCACATACTTGAGTTCTTTTCACCGGTTAATGTGACTTACTTTAGGCTCGACGATATCTTGCACATACCCCTGCATAAGCAATGTCAGGTCTGCTGGCTGTTAGGTACAACAAGCTCCCTATCATGCTCCTATATAAACTTTGATCAACCTTTTCTCCACTTGCATCCTTGGTCAACCTCAAATGTGTAGGAGCAGGAGTCCTTTTATGGCTGACATTCTCCATTCCAAACTTCTTGACAATATTCCTTGCATACTTGCTTTGTGAAAGAAATGTTGAATCTTCCATCATGTGACTTGCAATTCAAGGAAGTAAGTTAACTCTCCCATGAGACTCATTTCAAACTACGCTTGCATTTGATTGGCAAATTGTTTCACCATTGTCTCGACATTCCTCCAAATACTATGTCATCAACATAGATTTGAGCCACCATAACCTTCCGCCTTCATTCTTGACAAAGAGGTTTTATCAATCCTCCTTTCCTGTATCCTTTATGCGTAAGAAACTTGGTCACCTTTCATACGAGCCCTAGGGGCTTGTTTTAGACCATATAGGGCTTTCCTTAATCTGTAGACATGTTCGGGAAAACTTGGATCCACAAATCCTTTAGGTTGTTCTACATATACTTCCTCATTTAAGTAGCCATTTAGGAAGGCACTTTTCACATCCATCGAAATAATTTGAATTTCGAATGCAAGCAACTCTAGTAGAAGCTGATTGATTCCGGTCTAGCCACGGTGCAAAGGTCTCATCAAAGTCAATTCCCTCCACTTGAGTGTAACCACGAGCAACAAGTCTTGCTTTATTCACGGTGACGGTCCATACGCATCGACTTGTTCTTGTAGATCCACTTAGTGCCTATGATGTTTGTTCCTTCTGGTCTAGGAACTAATTCCCATACTTCATGTTGCTTGAACTGGTTCAATTCCTCTTGCATTGCTCCAATCCAAAATTCATCACATAGAGCTTCTTTGACATTCTTTGGCTCTATTTTTGACACGGGAGTTTGAGGCAGTTTCTCTGGATCTTGTAACAACACCTTTGGTTGGGTCTCCAATGATGAGATCCTTTGGATGATCTTTCGAATCTGATTGAGGGATCTTTGTTTGCTTCCTCGAGTTCAAATTTAGGTGAAGTAGGGTAGGAACATTTTCCTTATCGGTACTTGAGGTGATGTCTCAAACCATGTCTCAACATCATATGGGACATTGTGCTCGATAATGATCATCAACAATGACATTAATAGACTCCATCATAACACGGGTTACGGGTTGAATACCCTATATGCTCTGTGTGGAGTATCCCGAAAAATGCCTTCATCACTCTTAGAGTCCATTTTCTCCTTTGATCACGATCTGTCGAATATAGCATTTGCTCCCAAACACATGAAAGTATTTCACAGTTGGTTTCTTCCTTTCCATAGCTCATACAGGATGGAGCGGTTCCTTTCTTAAGGTAACCTGTTGTGAACATAGCAAGGTATTCATAGCTTCAGCCCAAAAATGAATAGGGAGTTTCTTAGCATGAATCATTGCTCTGGCAGATTCCTGTATAGTCCTATTCTTTCTTTCCACAACCCCATTTTGTTGAGGTGTTATAGGAGAAGAGAACTCATGGTTGATCCCTTCTGAGGAACAGAATTCATCAAACTTGCTATTCTCAAATTCCTTTCCATGGTCACTTCTTATTCTGACAATACAGCTTTCCTTCTCTCTCTAAAGTCTTTTGCATAACTCCTTAAAGACATCAAACACTTCAGATTTTTCTTTGATGAAGTTTATCCAGGTAAATCTGGAGAAGTCATCCACAACAACATAGGCATATCTTTTTCCACCAAGGCTTTCAACCTGCATAGGTCCCATCAAGTCCATGTGCAGCAGCTCCAGTACTTTAGATGTGGTCTGATGTCTAGACATTGGGTGTGACATTCTGGTTTGCTTTCCAACCTGGCGCTCACCACACACCCTTCCTTCATCAATGTGAAGTCTTGGTATCCCTCTGACAGCCTCCATTGAGATGATCTTTTTCATTTCTCTGAGGTGCAGATGTCCTAGTTTTTGGTGCCACAACTTGACCTCCTTTTCATCTTTGTCTGTGGAACATACAGATGAGAGGTTGGTGTTCTCGATTCACATGTAGTTGTCTTTTGATCGATTCCTCTCATAACTACTTCTTGTTGATCATTGATTACAAGACATTCGGATCTAGTGAAGTTAACTTTGAATCCCATATCACATAGTGACTTATGCTTATGAGATTAGCGGTCAAGCCTTTTACCGTGACTCCACTTAGATTTGGAACTCCAAAGCGGTCTAAGTTTCCAACACCTTTGATTTCTCCTTTAGCTCCATCTCCAAAGGTAACAAAGTGGTGGAATGAGGTTTGACATTATTCATGGGTTTTATTCCGGTCATATGCTTAGAACACCCATTGTCAAAGTACCAATCTTCCTTGGCAGACACTCTAAGAGAAGTGTGAGCTATCATTGCTTCAGTCTTCTTCTTCCACTTTTGAGTGTATGGTACTTTGATGTTTTTAGGCTTAACATAGGAAGTCTGATTAGGGTATCCATGTAGCCTATAACAGAAGGGTTTTATGTGTCCAAACCTTCCACAATGATGACATCTCCATCTTTGAAACTTCTTCTTCATGTTTCTCTGATCCTGATGTTAATCCCAATGTTGTGACATCTGCCTTGACTTTGGTTTCCTAGGCCTCTTCTTTTTCTTGTCACTAATAGGTTCCTTTGCAGCCACATATCCTAGACCATGCTTGTTTCTAGCATTTTGCCCAAGCTGAAGAATTTCTTCCAACTTTTCTGTTCCAGAGGTCAGCATTTTGAGATTTAGTCATCTGATCAAGCTTGGAATTTAACACTGTAATTTCACTGTTGAGATGTCTTATAGTGTCTGTATTCTCCTTCTTTTCAGCTTCCAGCTTCACATTTTCTGCCTCCAACTTCTCAATCAGCTTTTTCTGTTTTTCATTCAGCTGACATACTTCACCACTTCTGATACACAGTTTCTTGTAAGTATCATCAAGTTCTTCAAAGGTCACTTCTTCATCACTAGAGTCATTATCTGAATTACAACTTCCAGAAGGTGCAGTGACAAGATTAGCTGCTTCTTCCTCAGACTCACTTCCTGAATCAGACCAAGTGACAACCATTCCTTTCTTTTGTTTCTTAAGAAAGGTGGGACATTCAGCTTTAATGTGTCCATATCCTTCACATTCATGACATTGGACTCCTCTGCTTTGACTTCCTTTTTCTTCTGACCTGGATCTTCTGCTGGAGTCATAAGATCTGTTGATGTCAGATGGAATGTCCTTGACATTTGACCTTGACCTTGGATCAATTCTCTTGATGAGCTTGTTGAACTGTCTTCCAAGTATAGCTATGGCTTCAGATATCTTCTCTTCATCACCCTTCTTGCACTCCTCTTCAGTATTGGATACAAGGGCTATGCTTTTATTCTTCTTATCAGTATTCTCACTGATTCCCATCTCAAAAGTCATAAGAGATCCAACAAGTTCTTCAACCTTCAAGGTGCTGATGTCCTGTGCCTCCTCTATTGCAGTTAATTTCATTGCAAATCTCTTAGGCAAGGATCTGAGAATTTTCCTTACCAGCTTCTCCTCTGACATCTTTTCACCCAGAGCTCCTGAGGTGTTGGCTATCTCCAAGATATTCATGTGGAACTCATGAATAGTCTCCTCTTCTTTCATCTTCAAATTTTCAAATCTGGTAGTGAGCATCTGGAGTCTTGACATCTTCACCTTGGATGTCCCCTCATGGGTAGTTTTGAGGGTGTCCCACACATCCTTGGCCAGCTCACATTGATGAACCAGTCTGAAGATATTTACAAATACCATTAAATAAAGCATTCGATTGCTTTAGAATTCCCAGGCAAGCTCCTCTTCCTCTTTGCTCCATTCTTCCTCGGGTTTCAAGACGGTAGTCCCATCTTTCTCAACCTTGGTTGGATGCTTCCATCCTTTATCGCAGCTCTCCAAGCCTTGATATCTCTGATCTTAAGAAGGCAACCATACGAGGCTTCCTCATAATTAGACCCATCCGAATAGGTGGTCTTCCTCCAAATCCTCCTTCTTTATCCATTCGCGAAACTATTATCCCTAGATCTCACCGAAATAACAAGCGGGGTGCCCGCGATGCCAATTGAAATTCTGGCGCAGATACTTGATGTCATAGAGAGTGTTATGACACATTATCTGACACTGTGTTAGCAATTCACACAGTAAATACAGAAAGAAGTAAATAACACAATAAGTTGTTCACCCAGTTCGGTTCAACAAACCTACATCTGGGTGCTACCAAGCCAGGGAGAAAGTTCACTATTAGCAGTATCAATTCGAAGACCCTACAGCCAACACACCAGTTGACAACCTTCTCACTTAATCACTACCCAATGACCCTTTTACCTAAGTCCTACTTAGATATGAGTTCCTACTCACTCCCCCTCAATCACCGCAGTGATATCAACCTATTGACTAATTGAATTGTGAAGACACACTTCAATAAAATATCTTGATCTTGCTTCAAAGCTTTAATCAAGAGACAAACACTCGTGCTTTAAAGCTTTGAGTGATAAACTACCCTTACAGCAAATCCTAGTCCAATGCACTTATCAATTGATAGTTGTTTGGCTCACAAGAGAAACTAGAATTACACAATACCAACTGTTACTAACCTTAACAGTACACAAAACAAAAGCCTTCAATGTCTTCAATGGAATCCAGAGGCGTGGCTGTAGAGTAAGGGTTGAATTCTTTATATAGAAGCAGTCCTGAATCTTCAGTTTTGGGCTTCCATAAAGATAGCTAGGGTTTACTTAATTCTCTCCTAAAAACATGGTTTGTTCAACAACCAATTTAGGTTTAATTAAGATTAACCTAGCAGCCACGTGAGCATGCTTTCTAATAACTGAAAAAACATAAATAAAATGCTCAACAAACTTCACGAAAATCTCGGGAAAAAGCGATTCTGAAGAATGTCTGCTTGAATGTCATAACATCATTATGACATCGATTTTCTAAATTTCCAGCTGACTTTAGCTTCCTAGTGTACTTTTACCATCCTTGTCCAGTAGGATTTATCTTCAATCTCTGAATCTCATGACATTTATCAAGACATTTCTAAAGCCTAGTTTTACCAAAATTGATGCCAACTTAAAACACTAACACTTAAGACTTATACTCCCCTCAAATATCATCAGATTTTCTTTAGATTTATGATCACTTCCTATTTCTTTAGAATTTCTTAAGATTTATATTCACTTCAAATTTCTTCAGATCTATGTTCATTTCAGATTCCATCAGATTTTCTTAAGATTTAGGTTCACTTCAAATTTAATCTTGTTTTCTCAAATTATCTAGAGACTTATATTTATTTAAAATTTTATCATATTTTCGTAAGAATTATATTCACTTCAAATAGCATCAGATTTTCTTATGATTTATGTGCACTTCTTATTTCTTTAGAATTTCTTAATATTTATATTCACATCAATTATCTTCAGTTCTATGTTCACTTCAAATTGCATATGATTTTCTTAAGATATAGCTTCACTTCAAAATTCATCAGGTTTTCCTCAAATTTTCTAGAGACTTATATTCATTTCAAATTTCATCACATTTTCTTAAGACTTATATTCACTTCAAGTATCATCAGATTTTCTTAAGATGTATGTTCACTTCGTATTTCTTCAAAATTCCTTGACATTTATATTCACTTCGAATTTCTTCATATCTATGTTCTCTTCAGAGTCAATCAAATTTTCTTATGACTTATGTTCACTTCAAGTTTCATCAGGTATTTCTCAAATTTTCTAGAGGATTATATTCATTTCAAATTTCATCACATTTTCTTAAGACTTATATTCATTTCAAATACATTAGATTTTCTCAAGATTTATGTTCTTTTCATTGTTTTTCAGATTTTCTCAAGATTTATATTCACTTAAAAATTTATTAGATCTATGTTCACTTCAGATTCCACCAATTTTTCTTAAGATTTTTGTTCACTTCAAATTTCATCAGGTTTTCCTCAAATTTTGTAGAGACTTATATTCATTTCAATTTTTATCACATTTTATTAAGACTTATACTCACCTGAAATATCATCATATTTTCTTTAGATTTATGTTAACTTCCAATTTCATTAGATTTTCTTAAGACTGATATTCACTTCAAATTTCTTTAGATCTATGTTCACTTCAGATTCCATCTGTTTTTCTTAAGATTTAGGTTCAATTCAAATTTGATAAGGTTTTCCTCAAATTTTCTAGAGAGTTATATTCATTTCAAATTTTATCACATTTTCATAGGACTTATACTTACATCAAATATCATGAGGTTTTCTTTAGATTTATGTTCACTTCCTATTTCTTTAGAATTTCTTAAGATTTATATTCACTTCAAATTTCTTCAGATCTAAGTTCACATCAGATTCCATCAGATTTTCTTAAGATTTAGAGTCACTTCAAATTTCATCATATTTTCCTCAAATTTTCTAGAGATTTATATTTATTTCAAATTTCGTCACATTTTCTGAAGACATTCTTAAGATTTATATTCAATTCAAATTTCTTTAGATCTATGTTTACTTCAGATTCCATTAGATTTTCTTAAGATTGAAGTTCACTTCAAGTTTCATCAGGTTTTCCTTAAATTTTCTAGAGACTTATATTCAATTTAAATTTCATCACATTTTCATAAGACTTATATTCACTTCAAATATCATCAGATTTTCTTAAGATTTATGTTCACTTCGTATTTCTTTCGAATTTCTTAATATTTATATTCACATCAAATTCTTCAGATCTATGTTCACTTCATATTCCATCATATTTTATTAAGATTTAGGTTCACTTCAAATTTTATCAGGTTTTCTTCAAATTTTCTAGAGTCTTATATTCATTTCAAATTTCACCACATCTTCTTAAGACTTATATTCACTTCAAATACCATCAGATTTTCTAAAGATTTATGTTCACTTCGTATTTCTTCAGAATTTCTTGACATTTAGATTCACTTCATATTTCTTCAGATCTATGTTCACTTCAGATTCCATCAGATTTTCTTAAGATCTATGTTCACTTAATGTTTCATAATGTTTTCCTCAAATTTTCTAGAGACTTATATTCATTTCAAATTTCATCACATTTTCTTAAGACTTATATTCACTTAAAATATCATCAGATTTTCTTAAGATTTATATTCACTTCAAATTTCTTAAGATTTATATTCACTTCAAATTTCTTAAGATTTATATTCACTTCAAATTTCTTCAGATCTATGTTCACTTTAGATTCCATCAGTTTTTCTTAAGATTTAGAATCACTTCAAATTTCATCAGGTTTTTATCAAATTTTCTAGTGACTTATATTCATTTCAAATTTTATCACATTTTCTTAAGACTTATATTCACCTCAAATATCATCATATTTTCTTTAGATGTATGTTCACTTGCTATTTCTTTAGAATTTCTTAAGATATATATTCACTTCAAATTTCTTAAGATCTATGTTCACTTCAGATGCCATCATTTTTTCTTAAGATTTAGGTTCACTTCAAATTTCATCATGTTTTCCTCTAATTTTCTAAAGACTTATATTCATTTCTAATTTCATAATATTTTCTTAAGACTTTCTTAAGATTTATATTCACTTCAAATTTCTTCAGATCTAAGTTCATTTCAGATTCCATTAGATGTTCTTAAGATTTAGGTTCACTTCAAATTTGATCAGGTTTTCTTTAAATTTTCATGAGACTTATATTCATTTCAAATTTCATCACATTTTATTAAGACTTATACTCACTTTAAATATCATCATATTTTCTTAAGATTTATGTTCACTTTGTAGTTTTTCAGAATTTCTTAAGATTTATATTCACCTCAAATTTCTTCAGATCTATTTTCACTTCAGATTCTATCTGGTTTTATTAAGATTTAGGTTAACTACAAATTTCATAAGGTTTTCCTCAATTTTTCTAGAGAGTTATATTCATTTCCAATTTTATCACATTTTCTTAAGACTTATACAAACATCAAATATCATCAGATTTTCTTTAGATTTATGTTCACTTCCTATTTCTTTAGAATTTCTAAGATTTATCTTCACTTCAAATTTTCTCACATCTATGTTTACCTCATATTCCATTATATTTTCTAAGGATTTAGGTTCACTTAAAATTTCATCAGGTTTTCGTTAAATTTTCTAGAGACTTATGTTCGTTTCAAATTTCATCACCTTTTATTAAGATTTATATTCACTTAACATATCATCATATTTTCTTAAGATTTATGTTCACTTTGTAGTTTTTCATAATTTCTTAAGATTTAAATTCACTTCAAATTTCTTCAGATCTATGGTCACTTCAGATTCCATCATTTTTTCTTAAGATTTTGGTTCACTTCAAATTTCAATATATTTTCCTCTAATTTTCTAGATACTTTTATTAATTTCTAATTTCATTACATTTTCTTAAGACTTTCTTAAGATTTATATTCACTTCAAATTTCTACAGATCTAAGTTCATTTTAGATTCCATCAGATTTTCTTAAGATTTAGGTTCACTTCAAATTTCATCAGGTTTTCCTTAAATTTTCAAGAGACTTATATTCATTTCATATTTCAACACATTTTATTAAGACTTATATTAACTTTAAATATCATCATATTTTCTTAAGATTTATGTTCAGTAAGTAGTTTTTCAGAATTTCTTAAGATTTATATTCACCTCAAATTTCATCAGATCTATTTTCACTTCAAATTCCATATGTTTTTCTTAAGATTTCGGTTAACTTCAAATTTCATAAGGTTTTCCTAAAATTTTCTAGAGACTTATATTCATTTCATATTTCATCACATTTCCTTAAGACTTTCTTAAGATTTATATTCAATTTAAAATTCCTCAGATCTATGTTCCCTTCAGATTACATTAGATTTTCTTAAGATTTATGTTCACTTCAAGTTTCATCAGGTTTTCCTTAAATTTTATAGAGACTTATATTCAATTTAAATTTCATCACATTTTTATAAGACTTATATTCACTTCAAATATCATCATATTTTCTTAAGATTTATGTTCACTTCGTATTTCTTTAGAATTTCTTAATATTTATATTCACATCAAGTATCTTCAGATCTATGTTCACTTCATATTCCATCATATTTTCTAGAGACTTATATTCATTTCAAATTTCATCACATTTTCTTAAGACTTATATTCACTTCAAATATTATCAGATTTTTTAAAGATTTATGTTCACTTCGTATTTCTTCAGAACTTCTTGACATTTATATTCACTTCAAAATTCTTCAAATCTATCTTCTCTTCAGAGTCCATCAAATTTTAGTTAGATTTATGTTCATTTCAAGTTTCATCAGATTTTCCTCAAATTTTCTAGAGTCTTATATTCATTTCAACTTTCATCACATTTTCTTAAGACTTATATTCACTTCAAATACCATCAGATTTTCTAAAGATTTATGTTCACTTCGTATTTCTTCAGAATTTCTTGAAATTTATATTCACTTCATATTTCTTCAGATCTATGTTCACTTCAGATTCCATCAGATTTTCTTAAGATTTATGTTCACTTAATGTTTCCTAATGTTTTCCTCAATTTTTCTAGAGACTTATATTCATTTATAATTTCATCACATTATCTTAAGACTTATATTCACTTAAAATATCATCAGATTTTCTTAAGATTTATGTTCACTTTGTAGTTTTTAAGAATTTCTTAAGATTTATATTCACTTCAAATTTCTTCAGATCTATGTTCACTTCAGATTCCATCAGTTTTTCTTAAGATTTAGGTTCACTTCAAATTTCGTCAGGTTTTTATCTAATTTTCTAGAGACTTATATTCATTTCAAATTTTATCACATCTTCTAAAGACTTATATTCACCTCAAATATCATCATATTTTCTTTAGCTGTATGTTCGCTTCCTATTTCTTTAGAATTTCTTAAGATATATATTCACTTCAAATTTCTTCAGATCCATGTTCACTTCAGATTCCATCACTTTTTCTTAAGATTCAGGTTAACTTCAAATTTCATAAGGTTTTCCTCAATTTTTCTAGAGAGTTATATTCATTTCAAATTTTATAACATTTTCTTAACACTTATACTCACCTCAAATATCATCATATTTTCTTTAGATTTATGTTCACTTCCTATTTCTATAGAATTACTTAAGATTTATATTCACTTCCAATTTCCTCAGATCTATGTTTACCTTAGATTCCATTATATTTTCTTAGAATTTATGTTCACTTAAACTTTCATCAGGTTTTACTTAAATTTTCTAGAGACTTGTGTTCGTTTCAAATTTCATCAAATTTTATTAAGATTTATATTCAATTAAAATATCATCATATTTTCATAAGATTTATGTTCACTTCGTAGTTTTTCAAAATTTCTTAAGATTTATATTCATTTCAAATTCCTTCAGATCTATGTTCACTTCAGATTCCATCATTCTTTCTTAAGATTTAGGTTCACTTCAAATTTCATCATATTTTAATCTAATTTTCTAGATACTTATATTAATTTATAATTTCATTACATTTTCTTAAGACTTTCTTAAGATTTATATTCACTTCAAATTTCTTCAGATCTAAGTTCATTTCAGATTCCATCAAATTTTCTTAAGATTTAGGTTCACTTCAAATTTCATCATGTTTTCCTCAAATTTTCTAGAGACTTATATTCATTTCAAATTTCATCACATTTACTTAAGACTTTCTTATGATTTATATTCAATTCAAAATTCTTCAGATCTATGTTCACTTCATATTCCATTAGATTTTCTTAAGATTTATATTCAATTAGGTTTTCCTTAAATTTATATTCATTAGGTTTTCCTTAAATTTTCTAGAGAGTTATATTCAATTTAAATTTCATCACATTTTCATTAGACTTATATTCACTTCAAATATCATCAGATTTTCTTTAGATTTATGTTCACTTCGTATTTCTTTAGAATTTCTTAATATTTATATTCACATCAAATATCTTCAGATCAATGTTCACTTCATATTCCATCATATTTTCGAAAGATTTAGGTTCACTTCAAATTTTATCAAGTTTTCCTCAAATTTTCTAGAGACTTATATTCATTTCAAATTTCATCACATTTTCTTAAGAGTTATATTCACTTCAATTATCATCAGATTTTTTAAAGATTTATGTTCACTTCATATTTCTTCAGAACTTCTTGACATTTAGATTCACTTCAAATTTCATCAGATCTATGTTCTCTTCAGAGTCCATCAAATTTTAGTAAGATTTTTGTTCGTTTCAAGTTTCATCAGGTTTTCCTTAAATTTTCTAGAGTCTTATATTCATTTCAAATTTCATCACATTCTCTTAAGACTTATATTCACTTAAAATATCATCAGATTTTCTTAAGATTTATGTTCAATTCGAATTTCTTAAGAATTTCTTAACATTTATATTCACTATAAATTTCTTCATATCTATGTTCACTTCAGATTCCATTAGATTTTCTTAAGATTTATGTTCACTTCATGTTTCATCTGGTTTTCCTCAAATTTTCTAGAGACTTATATTCATTTAAAATATCATCACATTTTGTTAAGACTTATATTCACTTCAAATATCAGCAAATTTTCTTAAGATTTATGTTCACTTCGTAGTGTTTTATAATTTCTTATGATTTATATTCACCTCAAATTTCTTCAGATCTATGTCCACTTCATATTCCATCAGTTTTTCTTAAGATTTAGGTTCACTTCAAATTTTCTAGAGCCTTATATCAAAATATTTTGTTTAGATTTATGTTCACTTCCTATTTCTTTAGAATTTCGTAAGATATTCACATCAAATTTCTTCAGATCTATGTCCACTTCAGATTCCATCATTTTTTCATAAGATTCAGGTGCACTTAGGATTTCATCATGTATTCCTCTAATTTTCTAGAGACTTATATTCATTTCTAATTTCATTACATTTTCTTAAGATTTTCTTAAGATTTATATTCACCTTAAATTTCTTCAGATCTAAGTTCGTCTCAGATTCCATCAGATTTTCTTAAGATTTAGGTTCACTTCAAATTTCATCAGGTTTTCCTTAAATTTTCTAGAGACTTATATTCATTTCAAATTTCATCACATTTTATTAAGAATTATACTCACATTAAATATCATCAGGTTTTCTTAAGATTTATGTTCTCTTTCGTAGTTTTTCAGAATTTCTTAAGATTTATATTCACTTCAAAATTCTTCAGATCTATCTTCACTTCTGATTCCATCATATTTTTTTAAGATTTAGGTTTAATTCAAATTTTATCAGGTTTTCTTCAAATTTTTTAGAGTCTTATATTCATTTCAAATTTCATCAGATTTTCTTAAGACTTATATTCACTTCAAATATCATCAGATTTTTTTATGATTTATGTCCACTTCATATTTCTTCAGAATTTCTTAACATTTATATTCACCTTAAATTTCATCATGTTTTCTCAAATTATCTAGAGATTTATATTCATTTAAAATTTCATCATATATTCATAAGACTTATATTCACTTCAAATATCATCAGATTTTCTTAAGATTTATGTTCTCCTTGTATTTCTTTAGAATTTCTTAATATTTATATTCACATCAAATATCTTCAGATCTACGTTCATTTCATATTCCATCATATTTTCTTCAGATTTAGGTTCACTTCAAATTTTATCAGGTTTTCCTCAAATTTTCTAGAGTCTTATATTCATTTCAAATTTCATCACATTTTCTTAAGACTTATATTCACTTTAAATACCATCAGATTTTCTAAAGATTTATGTTCACTTCGTATTTCTTCAGAATTTCTTGACATTTATATTCACGTCATATTTCTTCAAATCTATGTTTACTTCAGATTCCATCAGATTTTCTTAAGATTTATGTTTACTTCATGTTTCATAAGGTTTTCCTCAAATTTCATCATATTTTCTTAAGACTTATATTCACTTAAAATATCATCAGATTTTCTTAAGATATATGTTCACTTCGTAGTTTTTCATAATTTCTTAAGATTTATATTCACTTCAAATTTTTTCAGATCTGTGTTCACTTCATATTCCATCAGTTTTTCTTAAGATTTAGGTTCACTTCAAATTTCTTCAGGTTTTTATCAAATTTTCAAGTGACTTATATTCATTTCAAATTTTACCACATTTTCTTAAGACTTATATTCACCTCAAATATCATCAGATTTTATTTAGATTTATTTTCACTTCCTATTTCTTTAGAATTTCTTAAGATATATATTCACTTCAAATTTCTTCAGATCTATGTTCACTTTAGATTCCATCAGAATTGCATAACCTTTTTGTTCACTTACAATTTCATCAGGTTTTCCTCAAACTTTCTAGAGACTTATATTCATTTCAAATTTCATCACATTTTCTTAAGACTTATATTCACTTCAAATATCATTAGATTTTCTTAAGATTTATGTTCACTTTGTAGTTTTTCAAAATTTCTTAAGATTTATATCCACTTAAAAATTTATTAGATCTATGTTCACTTCAGATTCCATCAGTTTTTCTTAAGATTTCGGTTCACTTCAAATTTCATCAGGTTATCCTCAAATTTTCTAGAGACTTATATTAATTTCAAATTTTATCACATTTTCTTAAGACTTATACCCACCTCAAATATCATCATATTTTCTTAAGATTTATATTCATTTCAAATTTCTTTAGATCTATGTTCACTTCAGATTCCATCTGTTTTTCTTAAGATTTAGGTTCACTTCAAATTTCATAAGGTTTTCCTCAAATTTTATAAAGAGTTATTTCATTTCCAATTTTATCACATTTTCTGAAGACTTATACTTACATCAAATATCATGAGGTTTTCTTTAGATTTATGTTCACTTCAAATTCCATCAGTTTTTCTTATGATTTCTGTTCACTTCAAATTTCATCAGGTTTTCCTCAAATTTTCTAGAGACTTATATTCATTTCAAATTTTATCACATTTTCTTAAAACTTATACTTGTAACACCCCAATTCTACCCCACATAATTATATAATAAAATCAGAGTTTCAAAATTCCATTAAATAAAATTGAGGAATCACATCTTCGCATTTCCAACAATTAGCATTATAATGCACATCAAAAATCAGATATACCGAATCATACATAATTCATGATACGTACATGTGAATATTCACAGCACAGCGGATATGTTTACAAAATATACATAACATCATGTTGTCAATAATACATAAGGTTATAACAAAATGAGATAGTATATACAAACTATCCTATCAAAATAATGACGTCGCCCAAATCCCAAGTGTTACTACGACCAGAGCAGAACGACACAAAATAAAGTATCTCGAGCTAATCCTCCTCATTCTCGGGGATCACCTGCATGTTACCAGTATATAGGTAACAGTGAAACAAGTAAAGGGGTGAGATAATTCCAAAACATATAATTCAAAGCAATGATGGAATATAGATAGTTGGAATTATAAATGATATAAGTTAAATAAAGTATGTCAACAGGTATTTAAACTTACATACTTTAAATTAGCATTTAGTGTGTAAATAAACATATTAACTCCATCACATAATCATTGTACTCGCATCAACACCAAACATCATTTACCGTCGCAATTCAATTGTCATTCGTCAAATAAGGACTCAATGATAAACAACTCGAACATAAACATAACCGACTCCAAATAAACATAATGGACTCCATGAGACACGACTATGTTATGCATGTGGTACCCTTCGCTTTGTCCGTAATTAGGGACACTTGGCATAAAGCCCAACTTCACTCGGCATAAAAGCCATCATCGCTTGGCATAAAAGCCCTCTTCGCTTATGAAATGTATGTGACTCAATAAATAAAGACCACACAACAATATATCATCATCGCTAATCACAATTGACATAAATTCTATTTCGCCATATTTATTCACATCACATAAACATGTCATCGCATCGCATAATCAACAAATATTCATAATTATATACACCATCGCAAATATCATTATCAATTAATCCTTCAATTTCCAAAAATGGAAAGATAGTAAAAACATAAATAATCGTCGCGAAAGCCATTCTTAATTACTGGTATAAGTTATAAACATCAGCGAAATCGGATAATCGGAACAAATCGGGTTTGAAAGGAAGTGCGAAAAATCAAAATTTTAAGGGACCCACACGGGTGCCGTGTTTTGCAACTGTTGTAAAGCTCCCAGAATGCCCACCTGGTGCGTGTGCACACACGTTTTACCATTTCCTTGCAATGCTTTCTTCCTATTTCCATTCTCTTTGCTATTTCCATTTCTATTCCTATTTCCAACCTACAATCCAAATACTACAATACTAACAACAATACTAATAATTTCTACACCAAGTTCAAATCTTCTAAACCCAACAATAATCACCTAACACAACTCTACAAACCATCTATCAATTTTTCCCCCAAATCAAACTAAAATCCATCAAACCCTAACTAAATGAAATGGAAATCAAACCCCTTACCTAGCAAGATTTGGGTATTCAAGATGATTCTCCAACCAAGCTTTCTTCTTCTTCTTGCTCTCTTCTTCTTCCTCAACCAAAACTCTAGCTTTTTCTCCAACTTCTCAACTTTTGGTGTTTTTGGTGTTATGTTTGGAAAGGTGGAGGAAATGATATATATAACATGTCTTACTAGCCAAACTTAATTAAATTGCTCAAATGCCCCTCAACTATTCTTAATACACTAAATATATCATCTAATTATCTTACTAACTTAATTTGTTAATTTAATTCCGAGAAATTAAATATCGGTCCGAAAAATATTTTACCGAACCGAACAAAACGTCGCTAAATATATTAATAAATATACCGATTAATATAATTATTTTCGTTGTCAAAACAATCGTCAAACGATAATTCAAAAATAATAATATAATTTAATATTAAATAAAATGGGCGTTACAACTCTCCCCCACTAAAAAGGTTTCGTCCTCGAAATTACCTGACTCGAAAAACTCGGGATATGAATCCCGCATCTTACTCTCCAATTCCCATGTCGCACTTTCACCAGCTGCTCCAATCCAAACAACCTTGACCAATGAAATCTCTTTGCCACGAAGGGACTTCATCTCACGACCCTCAGTCCTCAAAGGCATCGTTTCCACCGTAAGATTTTCCCGAACTTGAATGTCATCCATCTCAATCACATGTGAAGGATCCGGGACATACTTCCGAAGTTGTGACACATGAAAAACATCGTGAAAGTTTGAAAGATTTGGCGGTAACGCCACCCGATAAGCCACCTTTCCCACTTTACTAGTAACTTGATAAGGACCAATAAAGCGAGGAGTTAGCTTCTTCGACTTCAAAGCTCGTCCCACACCAGTTGTAGGAGTAACTCTTAAGAACACATGATCACCCTCTTGAAATTCCAAATCTTTTCTTCTTTTATCATGATAACTCTTTTGACGACTTTGAGAAATTCTCATCTTTTCTCTAATCATCTTCACCGCCTCCGTAGTTTCCCGAATCAATTCGGGTCCAAGCACCACACTTTCACCCGACTGATGCCAACACAAAGGAGTTCTACATCTTCGACCATACAACGCCTCAAACGGTGCCATTCCAATACTAGCGTGAAAACTGTTATTATAAGTAAACTCAATCAAAGGAAGATATGTATCCCATGAACCACCATGCTCAAGAATACAAGCGCGTAACAAGTCTTCCAACGATTGAATCGTTCTTTCCGTTTGACCATCAGTTTGAGGATGATAAGCCGAACTCAACCTCAACTTAGAACCCAAAGCCTCTTGCAAGATTTTCCAAAATTCAGAAGTGAACCTCGGATCTCTATCCGAAATAATACACAAAGGAATACCATGTAATCTAACAATCACATGCGTATAAATCTCTGCCAACTTCGATACGGGATAAGTGATGTTAATAGGAATAAAGTGAGTCGACTTTGTAAGCCTATCAACAATCACCCAAATCGCATCGTGTCCTCTTGGTGTATTCGGCAACCCCATTACAAAATCCATAGAAATGCTATCCCATTTCCATTCCGGGATCTCCAACGGTTGCATCAACCCTGCAGGTTTCTGATGCTCCACTTTAGACTTCTGACAAGTCAAACAAGCATAAACAAACTGAGCCACTTCTCTTTTCATACCCGACCACCAAAATAGTTTTCTCAAATCTTGATACATTTTGGTCGCTTCGGGATGAATACTCAAACTACTCCTATGACTTTCTTCCAAAATCATCCTCTTTAAATCAACATCATCGGGAATACAAATCCTACCTCGAAATCTTAAAACACCCTGAGCATCCAACTTGAAATCTTCACTTTCAGTTTGCCCAATACTAACTAACAAATCAACAAGTTTCACATCAAGCTTTTGAGCTTCTCTAATGCTATCAAGGAAATCGTTATTGCTCTTCAACATCCCCAAGATAACACTCTTCGGCATCACTTCTATCATAAGACTCATATCTCTAAATTGTTCAATCGTTTCCAACTCCTTCACCATTAAAAGTGACATATGCAAAGTCTTTCGACTTAAAGCATCGGCCACCACATTTGCTTTACCAGGATGGTAATTCAATCCGAAATCATAATCTTTCAACAATTCAAGCCATCTTCTTTGCCTCATATTAAGCTCTTTTTGATCAAACAAATACTTCAAGCTTTTATGGTCACTAAATACTTCAAATCTAGAACCATAAAGATAATGCCTCCAAATCTTGAGCACAAAAACAACCACCGCAAGTTCCAAATCGTGGGTAGGATAGTTCTTCTCATGAATCTTCAATTGCCTCGAAGCATAAGCAACCACCTTGCCACCTTGCATAAGCACACCACCTAAACCCATCTTAGAAGCATCACAATAAACAACGAACGGTTCTTCAGGATTAGGTAAAATCAAGATCGGCGCCGTTGTTAACCTCTTCTTCAATTCAACAAAACTTTCTTCACACTTGACATCTGTTCGCGTTAAAAGGTGACGCGCTAGAGGATGCGAACGTGAATTCGGATTCTCTGGCTCGAAACGATTTACTCTTTTGATTTGTTTATAAAGATGCCGCGAGCATCAAGCTTTATTATTTTCAACACAAGAAAGATGATTTAATGATTATGAAAAAGGGGAAAGCTGAAATACCCTCAATTGATATTGATATGCGTAATGACTAGCGCAAACTAGACACAACGCATTGGGGAGATTCTGAGTAAGGGGGATTGTTATATAAAGGGAATAGATGGAGCACCCTAAATATATATAGTTATCTATAGCTTTATATATGAATATGTTTGATATGTTTGTGTGTTTTAATTGCTATTTCTATGATTGGAAAAGTTTCTCCTTTGGGATTTTAAGAAATGATAGATTATGTGGGATTCTAGGGTTTGTTATTATTGTGCTCGCAAAGATCTGTGGATCTTCTGCATACATATCCCTTAGTGGGAATCAGAGCATTTGTAGCTCGGATCTAAAGGGATCTATGGTTTGTTTGGCCTGAGGGAGAAAGAAATTTGCTCGGCAAGGATGAGACCTTGTGCCTACGTATTCTCAAAAGGATGTTGAGAAAGTCAGAGCAATCGTAGTTCCCACTTATGCTAGTGGAAAGCAACAGGATGTTAGTAAGAGCAGACAAATGTCATCTTAATGGAAAATGTATCTAATCTATTTCATCACATACATTTTTGAAAGTTTGATTGATTAAAATCTTTTCGTAAGCTATCGGTGTTTTGCTTGAGTGTACAAGCGTTACCACTTACATGTTTAAGAAAGATGTTTGAAAAAGATGATTGAATCTTTTAACTGTAAGCATTGGGTGTTTTGCTTGAGTGTACAAGCGTTACCACTTACAATTAAGAGATGTTTTTGTTTGAAAATAGTTTGAAAAGTTTTTGACTGTATGTGATGTGATAGATGAGATACTTCTTCCATAGAGATGATAGATGTCTAAATCTCAAGGAGAAATTGATTGGATTAAAAGGGATGCTTTTAAGAAGCCCATGGGTCCTTGTATTGTTAGCCCAAGAGGAGGCATTCCGAGGGTCATCGAGGGTCCTTGTATGAAGCTCAAGAGGAAGCTATAGGGTATGGATGGCTTTGTCTTAAGAGGGATTTCACCGAGAAACCATCCTTTTGGAATGAAGAGCAATTTCACCGGGAAATTATACTCTCAGGGTTCTATCCTAACGCGGGTGATTCTTTGTATTGGAAGCCCAATAGGAGGCTGTTAAGAGATTTCCTATCTCTTTCATTATATGATGCCCAAGAGAAGGCTAAACTCAATGAGGAGTTCTTTTGAACGAAGCCCAAGAGGATGCTGACTCAACAGGGGAGTGCTGTCTTATATGAAGCCTAAGCGGAGGCTAAACTCAGATGAGTGAGTTTTCTTATATGAAGCCTAAGAGGAGCCTGAACTCTGTGGGGAGAGTTATCTTGTATAAAGCCCAAGCGGAGGCTAAATTCATGCAGGGGATGAATTATCTTGTATATAGCCCAAGCGGAGGCTACAAATGTGGGGAACCTATTGGTTAGACTAATTGTTATGTTATAATTAGACAGTTGTATAAACAAGTGTGTGTGTGTGATATGTATTCACAGGAATTTATGAAGGAAATATAAACAATGCATGATGTTTATTTATAAAAGTTTATGAAGTAAATATAAATAAGTGTCTGTGAAAAGAACGTTTAAAACGAGCGTAACTTGATTATTTACAAGTCAGAACTGTGTACAAGGAAATGAATATGTACACGAATGAACTATTTATGTACAGACAAAGATGGATGTACATAGGAGGGTTGGGACTTACACCATAAGGGTGGCCCATTGGTTTGAAAGCAGTTTCACAGGGAATAATGCTCCTTTCAATACCAATGGTTTTCAGTGTATATACAGACGAAACAGAAACGACTGATCAAAATTTATCTGTAAAGGGTATCTGTATTATGTACAGATAAAAGTTTGTATGAATACAAGAAAGAATTTGATATGTACAAGGAAAATATGTATGTACATAAAAAAATGTTGGTTTGTGTATACACAAGTGAAGTGAAAACAAACGATCGAAGTTTGTCTGTACTTGAGTATAAAAGTATCTGTATTATATACAGATGAAAATTTGTATGTGTTTGGAAAGAATTTGTTATGTACAAAGAAATATTATGTACACAAAAGAACGTTATGGGACTTACACCGTGAGGGAGGCCCATTGGTTTAAAAGAAGTTTCATCGGGAATAATTCTTCTCCTAGAACCAATGGATTCGGTGTATAAACAAACGAATGAAAACAAACGAAAGAAATTTGTTTATGTTTGAATATTAACAATGATGATTTGAGTATGTACGAGAAAAATTGAATATGTACATAAAAGGATTGGGACTTACACCGTAAGGGAGGACCATGATCGATTGAGAAATTCGAGAGAAAACGAATTCGGTTTTATCGTTTAAATCGGATCGATCATGGTAAAAGATGTAAGTTTGATGAAAAAGTTTTGAAAAATGATTTTGAAAATGTTTTGAAATTTGAGGTTCATTTTATGAAAAGTTTTGAAAAGAATCGAAAGTCGAAAACTTGAAAAATTCACCTTAAAAGGAGGTTTGAAAAAGTACTCAGAACGTCGTTTTCGGCTCGATTAAAATATAATCAGATGAAAGTTTTTTCTGAAAATTTTTACACTATCATAAAATAGATACATTTATTGACAAGTGTAAAAAAAATCACCTTAAAATAAGGAGTTTTGATTGGTTAAAAAAAATTGTGAAGTTTTGTAAAAAAAAAAAAACATGAAAAATATGAAAGTTTGAAAAAGAAATGGTCTTGAGAGGAACCCAACCCAGACCATTGGCAAGGAGAGTTAAAGGTAAGCTAACAACAAGTGGACACGTGTAAACATGATATTGGAAAATTTAAATTTAAAAAATCAAGAACACAAGCTTATTCTTCGTTTTGATTTTCTTTCAAACCACAATCCTTGTTTCTCAATGAAATTGAAAGTAAACATCAATATTGCTCGGTTTTTCATCACGAACACGAAGGTGTATGTTAATTGTATTTATTTTAAGCCTAGCATGTTTGGATTTCTGGAATCACGAAGAACCCTAGAAACTAAGATTCTAAATTAAATGATGCACAGTTAATGATTCTTTGATTTTCTTGAGGGCTTATGATCGTTATGAGTGCAGAAAGAGATCGGCCAAGAGTTTTTTTGTTTAAATTCAAAGAATATGGATATCACAGTTCGTGTACATACCTGTGCAAGTGGAGATCGAAGAAGGTGTAAACGCGTTTCCAGAACTTGTTTGTGGATTGCTACAGCACCATCGGCATGTATGGAAGCTAAATGAAGGGTCTGCTTGCTTTGAATCTTCCCAAATCGGTCCACCAAGTCCACCGCATCAACTGAAAATGGAACTTGATTTTGATGTTAGAGTTATTACGATGTTGTTTATTGATCGGACCATGTATATGAAGTTCATAGATGATGTTTGAATCATTAGAACACCAATTGCTTAAGCCAAACTAACGTTCGATGGTTATGGCGGTTGTACAAGTTTGGAAGCATGGCATGTGATTTCGATTTTACTTGTTCTCCTTATGATCTTAAGTTCTAAACAAGTTTTATGTTGATATTGAAGCATGTTTGACACCAAAGTTCATCATGATTTTAACTGAATTTCAAAAATGCAATATTTCTCACTTTTGCACTATGTTGCTTGATTTTCAAGAAAGTGGAGTGAAAGCATGGATTTGCATTGCTTTGGTGTGTTTTTGAACTTGAAATATGATCTATTTATAGGCCAAAAGATTCTGAAATGTTAGACAAGAGTACATGGCAATTGGAAAATCAAAGATGCCTTAAGGGGTAAGAATGACTTTTCAAAAGCAAAAGGAAGTTTCCTCTTTTTACCATGTGTGAAAAATCTTCAATTTGATTCTATCCAATCTCAATTATATCTAGCTGATATTTATCAGCTCAATGATCCATTTGTCAAGGTTCCAAAGCTTCTAGATGAAGAAATCTCAAAATGACCTATAATTGATGTTTTGAACTTTGAAAAATCAAGTTCATGGAGCCTTATGTTTCAATTTCAAAAGTATAGCTAGACTCCATGGAATTGTGAGTTCTTGGACTTTTTGGAAAGCTTGTTTCACAAGCTACAACTTTCATGTTTTTAGTTTTTTCCAATTCAAATTGGAACTAGGTGAAAAAATGGCATGAAGTTTGGAAAAAATAAGAAATTTCAACACTTGAAAAATTTTCTAAGTATGAAAACTTTTGACTTTTTGTTGACTTTTCCAAATTCTTTGATTTTTATGATTATGATGGATCATTTGAAGTATTTTGATGATTGAAAAAGTTTTGTTTTGAAAAAGTGACCAAAAGTCAAAGTTTGACTTTTCTATGCAGATGAAATTTCATCAGATGTTTCTAAAATTGACTAATGAAGTCTGTGAACTTTTGTGATGTTTTGAATCCAGAAATTAGGTCAAGATGTTGTATCTAAGATATAATGACCAATCTCTATCCAAAAAAAGTCATTTCTTGCTCAAAAAATCAGAGAATACTCATGCCCGATCAAAACCCTAATTGGTCGATCCTCGATTGATCTATGAGAAAAAATGGATATCTGAAGATTGAAGGCTGATGATTTGATCAAGATAGATCAAAGGAGGTGAGAAAAACTCAAACCCTAATTGGTTGCCTCTTGAATCAGATGAAAATCTGATGAAACCCTAATTTTGACCTGTGAAATCCACACCCGATTAATGCTGTCTCAGATGTAAGTTATGCAATGATGCAAATGTAAGGTGGTATATTAGGTCAAAATTTGGGGTATGACAGATGCCCCTATTTAAGTTTCTTTAACCTGAGAGATGAAGATGAATATCTTCGTTTTGATAGGTGTAAAGAGACTTAAATATCAGAATACACAAATTTTGGACCTAAGATACCAAAAGATGCGGATGATGCAAAATGATTGAAAAAAGTTCCACCCAGAGAAATATAAAAGAACTGACATAGTGGGGGGAATTTGTGAATACGTCCCTGTTGGGGAAAGAATGATTCACAAAAATATGTGAATATCTGTTTCACTTTGGGAAATAAAGAGATTACCTTCTGTCAGCCTTGTGACAATGTTTAAGGTAAGTGGAAATGATATTACCAATTATCAGCTTTGTGATAGTTCATGGTAATGAATTCTGAAGATGTTACCAATTATCAGCGAAGTGATAACTATAACAAGGTAAATCTTGAGAAAAAATTTGCTATGTATTCAGCTTTGTGAATAACGGACAAATGAAGGAAACAGATTTCAAATGGGCTTTAAAGATATTACCAATTATCAGCAAAGTGATAACTATAACAAGGAAAATCTTTAGAAAATTGCTGTATATTTAGCTTTGTGAATAACAGACAGTAAAAGAAACAGAACTCAAATGAGTTTTGCCTTTTTGGATACAATCTTGTCGAGGATCTCTCTTTTGAGAAGATGCGGGCATTTTGATTGGAAGACACAGGTTTTCTTTTAGACAGAAAGACAACTGCTGGGAA
Source organism: Vicia sativa (assembly GCA_021764765.1). Lineage (NCBI taxonomy): Eukaryota > Viridiplantae > Streptophyta > Magnoliopsida > Fabales > Fabaceae > Vicia > Vicia sativa. The sequence continues at coordinate 136,040,600 of CM038796.1, forward strand.
ATTTCTCGTATAGTCATGATTTTGACCTTGTTGAGAAGACAAACTTTTATGACAATTTTATGAATGAAGAGAAAGATAAGCGGCTCAGACGATGAGGCTATTGCTTATTGCTTTGTTGATTATAGACAGTGTTCTATCCAGGAATGAACTGGAAAGAAAAAGTCAATCAAGACATTATTCCCAATGAGGAATGATCTCAGCTGGGGAATGTGGTGGAGAGAAGAAAATGTATTTCTCTGTTTGGGAATACTGCGTTGGGGAAAAAGATGTATTTTTTTTCTGTTTGGAGATATTCTACTGGGGACAGGCTTGTACTTACATGAGTAAGCGTGACTTATACCAGTGATATGGGAGCAAACATTTCGAGAGATGCAAAAATGCATGAATGATGCTATTATGTATGAATGTCATGAATGTTATATGCATGCTAACAATACTTGACAAAGACACTAAAGAGATATCTGGGAAAGGGGACCACGTCACAGTTCGAACAAATACTCGGTGGAAGTTGCAACAATGGTGCAGATGTTTGACTGGCGAAGAATTTGAGTTGCATGCTTTAAACTTTCTGAGAAAGGCAATTCATTGGCAACTCAGCCGGGGATTCTTTTTGGGATAAGAATACCGTACTTTGATGATTTATGCTGAGGATAAGACTTCTGTAGCAGTCGTTTTTATCCTTCGGAGATTGAAACACTTACGAAGAAAAACCGTTGAAGTTCTTTCTGTGTCCATAGTTCAAAGGAACATTTCTGCTTTTATTTCAAAATTTTTGAAGTAAAAATTCATTTAAAACATTTTAGTTTCAAAAAGTGATTTTCACAATAAAAAGCGTTATTTTGCAAAACAGAATAAAGTAGGAATTGCAAACAAAAAGGAACTATGTGAAAAAATGCCATGAAGTTTGGAAAAAGTACAAAATTTTAACACTTGAAAATTTTCTAAGTGTTAGAAATTTTGAGTTTCTGTTGACTTTTCCAAATTTCTTGATTTTTTATGGTCATGATGGATCATTTGAAGTATTTTGATGATTGAAAAAGTTTTGTTTTGAAAAAGTGACCAAAAGTCAAAGTTTGACTTTTCTATGCAGATGAAATTTCATCAGATGTTTCTAAAATTGACTAATGAAGTCTGTGAACTTTTGTGATGTTTTGAATCCAGAAATTAGGTCAAGATGTTGTATCTAAGATATAATGACCAATCTCTATCCAAAAAAAGTCATTTCTTGCTCAAAAAGTCAGAGAATACTCATGCCCGATCAAAACCCTAATTGGTCGATCCTCGATTGATCTATGAGAAAAAATGGATATCTGAAGATTGAAGGCTGATGATTTGATCAAGATAGATCAAAGGAGGTGAGAAAAACTCAAACCCTAATTGGTTGCCTCTTGAATCAGATGAAAATCTGATGAAACCCTAATTTTGACCTGTGAAATCCACACCCGATTAATGCTGTCTCAGATGTAAGTTATGCAATGATGCAAATGTAAGGTGGTATATTAGGTCAAAATTTGGGGTATGACAGATGCCCCTATTTAAGTTTCTTTAACCTGAGAGATGAAGATGAATATCTTCGTTTTGATAGGTGTAAAGAGACTTAAATATCAGAATACACAAATTTTGGACCTAAGATACCAAAAGATGCGGATGATGCAAAATGATTGAAAAAAGTTCCACCCAGAGAAATATAAAAGAACTGACATAGTGGGGGGAATTTGTGAATACGTCCCTGTTGGGGAAAGAATGATTCACAAAAATATGTGAATATCTGTTTCACTTTGGGAAATAAAGAGATTACCTTCTGTCAGCCTTGTGACAATGTTTAAGGTAAGTGGAAATGATATTACCAATTATCAGCTTTGTGATAGTTCATGGTAATGAATTCTGAAGATGTTACCAATTATCAGCGAAGTGATAACTATAACAAGGTAAATCTTGAGAAAAAATTTGCTATGTATTCAGCTTTGTGAATAACGGACAAATGAAGGAAACAGATTTCAAATGGGCTTTAAAGATATTACCAATTATCAGCAAAGTGATAACTATAACAAGGAAAATCTTTAGAAAATTGCTGTATATTTAGCTTTGTGAATAACAGACAGTAAAAGAAACAGAACTCAAATGAGTTTTGCCTTTTTGGATACAATCTTGTCGAGGATCTCTCTTTTGAGAAGATGCGGGCATTTTGATTGGAAGACACAGGTTTTCTTTTAGACATAAAGACAACTGCTAGGAAATTTCTCGTATAGTCATGATTTTGACCTTGTTGAGAAGACAAACTTTTATGACAATTTTATGAATGAAGAGAAAGATAAGCGGCTCAGACGATGAGGCTATTGCTTATTGCTTTGTTGATTATAGACAGTGTTCTATCCAGGAATGAACTGGAAAGAAAAAGTCAATCAAGACATTATTCCCAATGAGGAATGATCTCGGCTGGGGAATGTGGTGGAGAGAAGAAAATGTATTTCTCTGTTTGGGAATACTCCGTTGGGGAAAAAGATGTATTTTTTTTCTGTTTGGAGATATTCTACTGGGGACAGGCTTGTACTTACATGAGTAAGCGTGACTTATACCAGTGATATGGGAGCAAACATTTCGAGAGATGCAAAAATGCATGAATGATGCTATTATGTATGAATGTCATGAATGTTATATGCATGCTAACAATACTTGACAAAGACACTAAAGAGATATCTGGGAAAGGGGACCACGTCACAAGTTCGAACAAATACTCGGTGGAAGTTGCAACAATGGTGCAGATGTTTGATTGGCGAAGAATTTGAGTTGCATGCTTTAAACTTTCTGAGAAAGGCAATTCATTGGCAACTCAGCCGGGGATTCTTTTTGGGATAAGAATACCGTACTTTGATGATTTATGCTGAGGATAAGACTTCTGTAGCAGTCGTTTTTATCCTTCGGAGATTGAAACACTTACGAAGAAAAACCGTTGAAGTTCTTTCTGTGTCCATAGTTCAAAGGAACATTTCTGCTTTTATTTCAAAATTTTTGAAGTAAAAATTCATTTAAAACATTTTAGTTTCAAAAAGTGATTTTCACAATAAAAGCGTTATTTTGCAAAAGCAATAAAGTAGGAATTGCAAACAAAAGTACAAGGCTCAAATTTTATTGAATAGAATGGTAATCGACCAAATCGTGATTCCATGAGCTATTTACAAGAGTTGGAAATGATAATTTATTGGGAAAAGGCTACATTGAAAGCAAATAACCGCTACCATCCCTAACAACTTTGAATTCCAAGCGTGCTTGAAAAGTTAATTGAAGATCCGTTGATGGAAAATTCTTGAGTGAAAATGATTTGCGATTACTTTGTCATTTTGTGTATCCTTGTTTTGCCTAGATTGCCTTTTAGGTTTCCAATCTATCGGGATATTTTCATTTATTGTCTCTAATTTTTCTGGATCGCCTTTTGATTTTCAATCAACGAGCGCTCATTTTCCCTAAGCCGCCTTTTCGGTTTTCGACTTACTGTTCTTTTGTTTTTTTTAGACAAAGTATTTTTGATGCGTCGGCATTCACGGGATGCGGAGTTCATCACCGTCCATGGTTGTGAGAGTCATAGCACCCGAAAAGCTTCTTTTGACGATGTATGGGCCTTCGTAATTAGGAGTCCATTTGCCCTAGAATCGGTTGAAAAGACATAATCTTTTTAAGCACGAGATCGCCTTCTCGAATTCACGGTCGGACCTTCTTGTCGAAAGCTTTCTTCATTCTTCTTTGATAGAGTTGTCCATGACACAGAGCGGTCAGGCGCTTTTCTTCAATTAAGTTCAGTTGATCGTATCTGCTTTGACACCATTCAGCCTCAGATAGCTTAGTTTCCATGAGAACTCTCATTGATGGGATCTCAACTTCTACGGGGAGCACTGCTTCCATGCCGTATACTAAAGAAAAAGGAGTTGCCCCTGTTGAACTGCGTACTGAAGTACGATACCCATGCAGAGCAAATGGCAGCATCTCGTGCCAGTCTTTATAAGTGATGACCATCTTCTGGACTATCTTTTTGATGTTCTTGTTGGTTGCTTCAACGGCGCCGTTCATCTTTGGTCGGTAAGGAGATGAGTTATGATGCTCGATCTTGAATTCCTCACACAGTTCTTTCATCATTTTGTTGTTCAAGTTCGATCCATTGTCAATAATTATCTTGCTTGGAATTCCGTATCGGCAAATGAGGTTGTTCTTGATGAACCTCACAACCACTTGTCTTGTGACGTTGGCGTAAGATGCTGCTTCGACCCATTTGGTGAAGTAATCAATAGCCACTAGAATGAAGCGTTGTCCGTTGGACGCTTTTGGTTCAATCATTCCAATCATGTCAATGCCCCACATGGAGAAAGGCCACGGAGAGGAGAGAACGTTGAGTAGAGTCGGAGGTACATGGATCTTATCTGCATAGATCTGGCACTTGTGACATCTTTTAACGTGTTTACAGCAATCAGATTCCATCGTTATCCAATAGTATCCTGCTCTCAAGATTTTTCTAGACATTGCATGCCCATTTGAATGGGTTCCAAAGGACCCTTCATGCATTTCATGGATGATCGTGTCTGCTTCTTGTCGTCGGCGCAGCGAGAACCATATCGAAGTTTCTTTTGTATAGCACATCCTCGTTCAGGAAGAAATTCCTGGAAAGCCTCCTTAGAGTTTTCTTATCTTTGTACGATGCCCCGAGCGGGTACTCTCGTGTTTGAAGGAAACGTTTGATGTCGTGGAACCATGGTTTATCGTCGAAGACTACTTCTGTTGCAAATACATATGCAGGTCTTTCAAGGCATCTGATACGGATTCTGGGCATATCATTCCAATCGTTGACTTTGAACATGGAAGATAGAGTAGCCAAGGCGTCTTCCATTCGGTTCTGATCTCGAGGGATATGATGCAGTTCAACTTTGTTGAAGAAAGTCAACAATCGCCTTGCATAATCTCTGTAAGGAATTAGACCAAGATGATGAGTTTCATACTTGTCTTTGATTTGATTGATCACAAAGGCTGAATCCCCATATATGTCAAGGATCTTGATCCTCAAGTCGATGGCTTCTTCGATACCCATGATGCATGCTTCATATTACGCTATGTTGTTGGTGCAATCAAATAGCAATCTGGAAAATGGGATATGAGAACCCTCGGGGTGATGATGATGCCCAATTCCATTGCCAAAACATTCTTGCTCCATCAAAGACTAAACCCCATCGGATTACGGATCGGTCCTTCTCCGTAGCGGTTCGTCGCAATCTTTCATCTTCAAGTACATAACATCCTCGTCGGGAAGTCAAATTTGAGAGATTGGTATTCGTTGGTGATGAGCCAAGTGATCGTGAGAATGCTTCCTTTGACCGCTTTTGAGCACGGTACTCGATGTCATATTCGGATATGACATTTGCCATCGGCGATTCTCCTGTTAAGGCGGGCTTTTCAAAGGCGTGCTTGATTGGATCCATTCTAGAGATTAACCAAGTCGTGTGATTGATCATGTCTTGGCGGAGCGTTTGAAGCCCACACCAAAGCACAACATGTTTTCTCGAGCATGGAGTAACGAGTTTCATCTGTGAACTTTTACTCAAGTAATAAATGGCATGCTCCTTCTTACGGTGTCATCTTCTTTGTCCAAGCACGCCCATGGACTCTTCTAGTGCGATAAGGTACATGATTAGCGGTCTTCCTTCAACTGGAGGGATCAGTATTGGTGGTTCTGACAGGTATGCCTTGATACTGTCGAATGCTTTTTGGCAATCGGCTGTCCACACAACCTTTGATCTTTGCGGAGAAGCTTGAATATCGGCCCACGTGCGTCATCGAGAGATAAATGGAGATGTAATTCAATCGTCAAGAAATCCTCTTACTTGCTTTTCCGTACGTGGCGTAGGCATCTCTTGAATAGCTTTGACTTTGTCAGGGTCCACTTCAATTCCCTTTTGACTGACGATGAAACCTAGGAGTTTTCGGATCTTACCCCAAAGGTGCATTTGTTAGGATTCAGGCGGAGCTGAAATTTCCTTAGTCGTTGAAACAACTTTAAGAGATAGTTTATATGCTCCTCTTCAGTGTCAGACTTTGCTATCATGTCATCTACATAGACTTCGATCTCCTTGTGCATCATGTCATGAAAGAGAGTAGTCATTGCACTTTGGTAAGTTCTTTGCATTCTTTAATCCAAACGGCATTACTTTGTAGCAAAAGGTGCCCCACGGCATGATGAAGGATGTCTTCTCCATGTCTTCGGGAGCCATTCTGATCTGATTATAACCAGAGAAACCTTCCATGAAGGAAAAGACGTTGAATTTGGCAGTGCTATCCACTAGCATGTCGATATGCGGTAGTGGGAAATCGTCTTTCGGACTTGCTTTGTTCAGATCCCGATAGTCAACACACATTCTGACCTTTCCATATTTCTTGGAGATAGGTACTATGTTGGCTAGCCATTGAGGATATTCAGAAGTGACGAGGAAACCTGCGTCGAGCTGCTTTTGGACTTCCTTTTTGATTTTATCATCCATTTCAGGGTGAACTCTTCTCAGCTTTTGCTTAACTGGTGGACACTCTGGTTTTAACGGCAGGTGATTCTCCACGATGCCGGTATCTAACCCTGGCATGTCCTGATAGGACCAAGCGAACACATCAACATACTCTTTGAGAAGATTTATCAGTTTGCCCTTGACAGTGTTGTCGAGTGAAGCTTCGATATTTACTTCTTTTCTATCTTCCTCAGAACCCAAATTGATTGCTTCTAGAGGTTCTTTATGAGGCTGAATGATCCTTTCCTCGTGCTTTAGCAGTCTAGAAATTTCATCTGGGATCTCTTCTTCAACTTCTTCCTCGGCGACTTCACAGGGGATTTCAAAGTTGGGAAAGAGCATAGAGTTATTGCTTTCAATGGATTTGTCCATCTGTTAATCTGCATATTTGATTTATGTTTGATTAATTAACTCTTTGTCATCATTTTTTTCTTTTTGAGAAAAAGTCAACGTGAAAGTGTATGCAGATTAAATTTTTTTTGAAGATTTTTTTATTTATGTGTTTTTTAGGATTATCATTTCCAAGAAAGGGTAAAATGAAAATAAACACATAGTGTAGAAACAAAACAACGCGTTTTATTTATAATTCACACTATGAAACAGAGCCCTAAAACACAAACTCATTCGCCTTGGGCAAGACGAAGAGAAATTATTTAAAAGCTAAAACCCTATAAACATCTCTACACTTTGGGCGAAGTGAGAGTTCAAAACAAAAGCAAAGATAAACTACTTAGAGCTATGAACGTTATTCCGAACTTCAGCGGGTTTCAGTGTGCGAACTCCTTGGAAGTCAAGGTACTCGGTAATTTTCCTTTGGTTTAACTCTTGAGTAAACTTTGGTTCTGTTTGAGCGAGCTTTGAAGACTACGGGCGATAGCTCTTGCCCTTTGTCTTCTTGAAGCAATCTTCTTGATTAACGGATCGGGAAGTATGAGATGTAGCATATGTGCTTCTGTTGATCTTTGTGTTGAATTTTGGGGATGTATCCTCAATCTTGAGTGAAGAGACTCGTTGTCGTGACACTTTCCAAATCGTATCCCGAATCGTGCTCTTGATCTTCAATGATCATGTTTATGTAGTGGTAACCAGGATCTAGTTTAGTGAATTCCACAGGTGTGTTGAAGCAGAGATCTTCATTGGGGATCTCGATTTGCTGATTAGGCTGAGAAGACGAGTATACCTCTTCTGATTGACTAGGATAATCAAAAGAATCATCCCATCCTGTGGGTTGGATATCTTCGATTCTGATTTTCGAGCTTTCTGGCGTAGTGTATTTCACCATGTAGTCGAATTTGCCACTTGGTTCTCCCAAGGTATCCCAAACTTCAGCAGGGACCGGTGGATTTTCATGCCTTTGCAGGGACATGTCTTTGAATTGATTAGTTGGCGCATATGACTCTTCTTGAGACACATACTCAGGGCTATTTAAATAAGTGCTCCATTCTTCAGATTCAGATGGATCGTCTTCATCCTCTTCGATGGTTACAACGCTAACCTCTTGGAGAACAGGATTTAGGAAACCCCCACTATGAAATACTTCCTTGATCGGGGGAAGTGCTTCATCTTTTTGCTTGTCTTTGGAGAATACGGTGTGAACCCGAGTCCGCTTTGTTTCGTTCTTGTGGGTTTGATAACTTGTCCCCATCCTTTAGTATTGCCATCTTTCACCATTTTGCGACTTCTTTATACGAAGAGATAGATGATCTGTTTTTGTTGGTAGATTCATCTTCTACGGATTTTACGGGAGATCGTTCCTTCAATGTCATTAGGTGTGATGAAAGAAGCGGATAGATGACTTATAAGTAAAGCTTGTTCTGTGATGGTCACCAACTTTCCATTTTGTGAATTTTAACCGATGGAGAAGTTATGCTCGCCTCGTGGATCCAAGGTCTTCCTAGTAGACAACGTAGCGGGTACATCCATGACTTGGAAAGTAATTTGAAAAGTGTGCGGGCCAATTGTCATCGGAGATCAACTTCCCAATAAGCGACTTCCTTGATCCATCGAGCTCTTACTATTATGTCGTTGAACTTCATTGGCGTCCCTTGTAAGCCAAGCGAGCGAGTGTCGTCTTCGACATTACGTTCAAAGATGAACTGTATCTACCAATACATTGGACGGGGAATCGATTGGCGATCATTGAGATGTGGAGGGCCAAGTTGTGATCTTTCCTTCTTAGGAAGTTCCTCATCAAGCTTAAATTATTGCAAAAGTTATGTTGGAGCGATCCCTCAAACTGTGCGTAGTCACATCGTGATCCACATAATCTGGTCTAGTACTCTCATCAAAGCTTCTCGGTGAGCTTGGAGTTGAGGAGTAGAGCAGTATTGAAATCTTGGAAGGAGTGCGCATCGGTGATCCACGACTCGGTATTCGCTCTTTTGATTAACCCGATATCTCATCAAAATCTCGTTGGCGTTGGCTCTATCGGGAGGACCAACATTTGTGCTCGGGTTAACAAGCGGAGTCGTTGTAGGATTCTTGGAAGATATGTTAGCTGGATTTTGTCGGACAACGAGGCTGCAGCGGTCTTGGTGGCAATGGGTGTGCACTCGTCCGCCGTGTTACTCGTCCGATTATATTGACATTAGGGAAGAGTAGGCATGGGTTTCTCCTTCCCATCCTCTATCGGGTTGCATTGTATTGGTAAGGAATTGATTTAGTAGGCTATGGAGCAGGACCGGTAGGCAAATTACCAAAGGAGACTGCGGGTCTTGGGCTGTTGCATTCAATCTCCACATGCTTGGGTATGTTGAAACAAGGGATGATGGCGTTTACTTGGGGTTTTCGAGTTGATATCGAGACTAAAAGCTCATGCGGAAAATGCCCTCTGTATTTACGTCATGGTCATCTGTTTACGTAAACTTGTAGATCACCAATATCTAACAAATCTTGGATATCTGCTTTTATGGTGGAACATCCTTGAATATTCTTGGGCAGATCGGCAAGCTGCAATTGTGCTTAGAGAAGGTGCTCATTGTCTTGTATGCTTCATGGAGATGCACCAAGTTTCCTCGATCGGTTTAAATGCGTAATGAGATACTGTATTTCTCGATATCAAACTCAGAGTGTCCTTGTGGTGGAAGCGGATTGGCTTGCACATTCGGACTTGTATTTGAAGGAAAGAAGATTAGATCTCACTAATCTCTACGCCTTTAATGCTATACAATGCTCAAGGTCATGGCTGGTGCCCTTGGTGAAAAGGGCAAGATCGTCATTTTGTACCACCATGGTAATTTTTGAACCGGAGGTGGTGACCTTATGCATGTCATTCCTTTCTATTAGCGTAGGGTAAAGTTACGTATGCGTCATTGGGATTGGGTCGAATGCGCAACTGAGGCGTCGGTTTTGATTCTGAGCTGAGCTGTTGTATTGAGTTTGTTGATTTTGTTGAATTTGTTGAATTGTGGAGCAATTCACGTGTTTGATTTGTGTTGTGGGTGCTATGGCGCTACACGTTGTTGAATGACATTCTTCGTGGTTTCCCTCGGGATACCATTCCTATGTCATGCTCTTTCTTCCTTGGAAAAGCGGTTCCAATCTTCTTTGTTCCACTAGAAGATCCGCTTCCTTGGTTAGGCGTCCGGTTCGAACCCCCTCTTCTAATCGCATTCCCATGCTCATCATCTCGGTGAAATCTCCGGGAGCGCTAGCGATCATTCGCTCGTAGTAGAATGAGCCTAGAGTATTCAAGAATACCTTAGTCATCTCCTTTTCTTCCAATGGTGGGTTGACTTGGGCAGCAATTTCCCTCCATCGTTGTGCATATTCCTTGAATGTCTCCCTTTCTTTACGAGACATGGGCGGAGTTGATCCTATCGGAGCCATATCAAGTTGAACTTGTATTGCTGGACAAAGGCTTCACCTAAGTCATTGAATGTTTGGATATTCGTGCTGTCTAAACCCATGTACCACTTCAGTGCGGCACCGGTGAGACTGTCTTGGAAGTAATGGATTAGCAACTGATGATCCTCATTGTATGTAGACATTTTCCTAGCATACATCGTGAGATGACTTTGTGGACAGGAGTTCCCTTTATACTTTTCAAAATCAGGGACTTTGAATTTTGCAGGTATTCTTACGCGAGGAACTAAGCAAAGGTCTGGCGTTTTCCCAAACAATTCTTTCCACAATTGTTTTTATCTCAATGCATTTTGAGGAGTTGTTCCTAGAGATTTTCCATTGAACCACGTGGATTTGAGTTACTGCCTGGAGTATGATGAACTTCTTCGTCTAAGGTAGTGTGCACTACGGAAGCTGAGTTCGTCATGATTGGTTGAGAAACCGTCATTATTACTTGTGGAAGAGTTACTCCACGTTGCGGAGTAAATGTAGAGTTTTGCTGCAAAGTAGGTATTTCAAGCGAGGTTGTTTGAGAAGTCGGTTGGAGAAATCCGATGCCAAAGTTGAAAGGCATGCCCCATGGATAGCCTTCTGGCATACTGAAAGGTGAACTCTTGATTGAAGCCGGAGTAGTAGTATCCTCTGAAGTCGCTGCTTGGTTTTGACTGCTCGATGCTGCTTGTTGACTTTGCACTGCGGCCAATGAGTTGACCAAAGATGTGACTCTCTCCACTTCTTCTTGCAATGTTGTTACCGTGCTACGGAGTTCAACGTTCTCTTGCTCAAATCCTTCCATTACTTTTCTTCTTTTTGATCTTGTATCGTATGTTCGAGTCGACTGTGGACGCGGTCGAGAAACTCTAAGACGCGACAACTTGACAATCTTTTCCTATCTGTTCAATCTGTTTAAACTGTTCAAGTTGCTCAACCTGTTCAAGTTGTGCAAGTATGAAACTGTGCAAGTATCAGACTCTAGACAATAGACTTAAATGCAAAGTATGATGCTTGATTATGATTGTAAAGAAAAGAAATTTCCAAAGAATTTAATGCTAAAAGAGATATTTCTGGCAAATATTTGGATGGAAAAAAAACACATATTTATTGATTAAATGGAAGAAGATTACAACAATATTTTTGTTGGAGCATTTCTCACACAAATGATAAATTAAATGATAAAATTACAAACTAAATTTGAACTAATTAAACGTCTTCGTCGGATGAAGATCCAAAGGCTTGATGCAGCTTCAACTTCAGGATTTCCTTTCCATAGCGAGCTTTTAGTTCAGCTTTCTCGGCTTTTAGCTTGCTGATGACTCTCTTCCACTCGTTGGGAGCGGGATCGCTGGTTGTCATTTCCTCAAGCCTTCTTTTCCTTTCTTTGACGTATCTCTGGATTGCGTTATCCTTTTGGCGAATCTTCTCATCTTTCTCCATGAGCCATTCATCCTGGAAGTAAAGCGTCTTTTCATGATCTTTGACTTGCTTCTTGAGCTTCTCATTCTCAAGGTTAGTCTTAAGGAATTTGTTTTCCAAAGCTTCTTTCTCAAACCTTATTTTGGTCAAGGCTTCTTGGTATTCTCCCACAGCTTCGACGGGAAAATTTGTTGATTTGGGCGATTGAGAACATGGGATCCTCATAAGCGTAAGGCATTGAAATTCCTTAGCTCTTTTCTTTACCCAAGAAGTGTAGGTTTCCATGGCTACACAATTCTTTTCCTTCCCTTTTTCTTTCCTTCGGATGTGATACCAAGCTTTGATCATCCTAGCTTTTAATCCCTGAGAATCCTCTCCTTCGTGGTAGAAGTAACTTTCTACAGTGAAACCAAGAGGTTTACTAGAGTTTGCGTATCCGAGTTGGCGTCTCCGGAAAGGGTTGTAGTTGATTCCTCCTTTTGTACCAATGAGAGTGCGTTGGCAAATTCTCCACACTTTCAATGATTTCCATCTCATTTATGCCAAGGTATACCAATGGATATAAATCGTTTGTAAGAGACATGAGTCTTGAGACCAATGCCACTCGTCTTTGTTTCGCGGAAGATAGGAGATTTAGGCAAATGTGAGGTAATCCATTTGAAAAGCAGTACACAACACACGATAGTTCCGTATCCTTGGCGATTCCTATGATGAATAGAGGCGTCGTATCACCAAGCGAGGGAGCAGGATTTCCAATCAGAAAGATCCTTATGGCGTTAATATCAACGAAATTTGGGACGTTGGGAAATAACACCAATCCATAGAGGAGTAAAGCTAAAATAGCTTCAAAGGCTACCATACTACCAGCTGCAAAGAATTTAAGAGCCTTTTCCATTAGGAACTTTGAAGTCAGTCCTAAGAGTTTTCCTCTGGTAGTTAGATTTTTGTCTATCTCAGATTTCTTTAAGTGAGTCATCGTTGCAATGACTAGTGACTTGGGAATGGCTTCCAAACCATTGAAAGGCACTTTGTCTGATACTGAGATACCTAGGATATGCGCGTACTCTTCCAAAGTAGGCATCAACGATAATCGGGAAAGTGAAGCAATGATAGGCGATCGTAAAGCGAGCGAAAGTTTTGAGAAGTCCTTCATCAACGTTAGCGTTCGGAAGAGTTAAAAGCAGTTCCATAGCGTTTTACGAAATCGAGGATCTTCTACCAAGGATGCTAACTCTTTCAACTTTCCTCGTCGAATTCTAAAGCGTATCTTTTGGTGAATCTTCCTCGACATCCATCACTCTAACCTAAAATATTTTACAAAGAAAAATCTCTAAATTCTTTGGAAATGGGAAGAGAAATGAAGTTTTTTGAATGAATGAATGCATGCATGAATCGACAAACATGGTTAGTAGTTATACACACGGCAGCGTTGAAGTCACGAGCATGAAGCCAGCGATAAGAATCAACGTGGTTAAGTTCTAAGGGCTTATTCATACGTGAAGCGGGTTCTCGATAATCTGAGCTCAACACTCCTCTTTGAAATATTATCGGTTTGTTGAATACTCGATGGTCCAATAATATTTTCAAGAAAACTACTTTGATCGTAGTCTCGCATGACAATTACTCTAGGCTTACACCGAATAATCTACACTACATCCTAAATGGCGGGATGGGTTATGTGTTCTCTGACCCACTCGACTTCTCGAGTTCCCTTGAAAGCAAAATGTCTTCGCAAATACTTGCTAAACACAATACCCTCAAGACAACCTCCAGAGCGGAGATATTAACCCGTAAGCATTGAACTTCTCACGTATTAATACCTCCACCTAGATCTTAAAATGTTTCTTAAATCCGGGTTAGGATTTTTTCCATCGATGAAATCGCGAAAACACACAATAAAGAAAAAGACATATGCACAATATGAAAGCTTATCCCTTTCTTTTCTTTTGAAAACAAAAAGCTTGGTGCTCTCGGCGAGTCACATTTTTGAAAATCAAAGTTTCAGGTATTCCCGGAGTCGCCATTTTCTGTTCGCGTTAAAGGTGGCTAGAGGATCTGACGTGAATTCTTCTGCTCGAAACGATTTACTCTTTTGATTTGTTTATAAAGATGCATGAGCATCAAGCTTTATTATTTTCAACACAAGAAAGATGATTTAATGATTATAAAAAGGGAAAATGAAATACCCTCAATTGATATTGATATGCGTAATGACAAGCGCAAACTAGACACAACGCATTGGGAGATTACGAGTAAAGGGATTGTTATATAAAGGAATAGATGGAGCACCCTAAATATATATAGTTATCTATAGCTTTATATATGAATATGTTTGATATGTTTGTATGTTTTAATTGCTATTTCTATTGAAATTCTGTATAGCAGACTCGGGATGTCGAATGAGATGTTAAGACATCGATCGACATTAAGTCTTGCCTGTAGAAGAGGTTGACCTTTATAATTTACATACTACACGGATAATTATACGATCATACGAACATAACACCATCAAATTATGCGAGTTACGATCTAATGAAGTTACGAGCAGTTAAGGTTAATAAGAACAACGATGTCACGAATAATGTTATGACATCATACAAATAACCAATCAAAAGTAAATAACACACAATTGTTCACCGGTTCGGTTCAACAAACCTACATCTGGGGCTACCAAGCCGAGGATAAAGTTCACTATTAGCGATATCAATTCAAAGACCCTACACCAACACACCCGTTGTGACCTTCTCACTTAATCACTACAATGATCCTTTTACCTAAGTCCTACTTAGATATGAGTTCCTACTCACTCCCCTCAATCACACCCGTGTGATTGCCTACCTGAACAAAGCTTCGAAGTTACACTTCAATTACACAACTTGATCTTGCTTAAAAGCTTCAATCAAGTACAATACATACATCCTCTTACCTCGGGTTTCAAGGAGTATGGTGACCATCCTGCCGGGTGGTTCACTACAACTAGCCCTAATTATCACATCTTTAATGCTCTTTGGCTTACTTCCAACTAGGTTACAATGCTTTTATTTATAACCTTTTACCCATTGGATTTGGGCCTTTTTGTGATAGCATAGCGCTTTAACAACTTGCATAAAATAAGCGAAAACTTACGCTACAAGTTAGGTCTTCAATCTAGCTTTTCTCCTTATTCTTAGCTTCGATTGAATCTTCTAGGGCTCCACATATGCCTTCAATTTTGCGCTACTTATTATGCATTCTATTATGCGAATATTACATAATTCGAGAACAGCTATATGAGACTTGCAGTTCGGTAGCATGATATCGATATGATGTCATGACATCTCTCGTGACATGTTGTTCGGATGTTGATTTAATTCAACACAACATGTTTAGGCATTACAATAGGATTTTCGGTGTTCACTATCCTATTGTACATTACATTATTGTTGTTATTATTTGTTTTACAAGAATTGAGCCAATCTAAACAAAGGCACTTACAATCTCCCCTTTGGCAAATTTTGGCTAAAACAAATAAACCTCACTTTTAGTGATTACAACAATAAACAAAACGATAAAAGTGTTAGGATACCATTGTAGGATGTCTTGACATTGATCTTGACATCTTTATATGTAACCAACACTAACTATCCGGGACCTCACCTTTTCGGAGTTGATGCGGAGTTGATGCACATGAGGAAGGCGATGCATCACATTCCTGACCATGAACCAATTTTGGTTACGGTGGTGGAAAAAGAGGTCCGTGGGAGATAAACTATCCTTTCGGGGCATCGGAGAACCCTTAAGGAGTGTCGAATATCTCTCTTGTAACTCGAACACCGATCTGTTGTGTTCATAACTTTCGATCACAAGTCACAAATAAATTCACAGTATTTGAATTTCTGCTGAATTTGAGACAAACCTTTGTGATCACAATTTTGAGTAGCTGCAACAAGGACAATGACAACAACAGCAGCAACAAGGACAATGACAACAGCAACAGTACTCCTTTCTCCCCCTTTTTGGCCAAAAATTGACAAAGGAAACCCTCACAAAACCAAATCCAAGAACAGTTTTCCCAGATCCGTACAAACCCCATGATGGTTGTGAGATTTTATAGGGAGATAGTAGGATCAAGAAGTTGGCAATTATAAATCTTGGTCAAGGCAATTACTGAATAAAATCAGCCTTTGACCGACTTTTAAGGCTGAAGATTTATTCCTTATGAGAAACAGAATACCAAATATAGCTCCTGGATAGCCACAACCACGTGGTTAAGTTATTTTCCACGTATTCTTCTTGATTCCCTCAAGGGTGCAATGTCTTGATAATGTCATGACATTCGATAGACATTACCTTCGATCTTCAACAACGGCGGTCTTCATCTTACTTCTCGATCGGATAAAGAGGAGAATACTTTAAACAACTAGTAGCAAGAGACTAGTAGTATTAAGCATGGACAACCATCATGCTTCCTAGAGTGTTCGAGATCCAACATGCTATACTCAATTACTCTCTTCCTTTTCCAGCCAGAAAAGAAGGAAGGAAAGAATGAACGAAGACTTCTAAGATGATCCACAAGACATCACGGACTAACTCAAACTAGAGCACATACCCAAAGAGAGTCTAATTTTCTTCCCGAACAAAAGACACGGAAACCAAGAGTAAGTCTAGGTCCCAAAGAAATCAAGGAAACACATATTCCAATTATTCGGAGACTTTCCACAAATTCCAGGACAAACCACAGTTTGCTAAGTTACTACACAAGATTTAGATGCCACTTCTATCTCTTGTAGTAGAAGAAACCCCTTGCACATATGCTGAATAGATCAGATTCATTAATTTGATTTTCTTCTTCTGATCTTCCTTTCACTAGAAGTTGTTAGTACTAGTGAAGTCTTTACTATAACAGCATTTGCCAGACTATGTTGCTAATGATAAGATCTGAGTCTTCCAAAATTGCTCCAAAAAGATCAAAACTGCCACTTATGATACTTTCAAGGAGCTCTGAGATTTTCTTCCTAAACTCAGATAGATAACTGGAACAATTATTCATCCACCTGATGTTGTGACATTATCAATGACTCAGTTGTTCACATTTTCTTCAGATTTGTCAAGTTATCAGAAGAAAAATCAGCATATCCATGTCCTCTTACAATTTTGATCTTGATTAAAGTCCAACAATTTTCTTGAGACATATACAAAGTCTCCTTCAATGTATTTTGTCATTAGTGGAAAGCACAACACCCATTGACTTCCTTTGTCATGGACAATCAAAACCATTGTGGAAGACAATATAACTAACCACTAGCTACGGGTGATAACTCCAAGCACCACGAACTAGTCTTAAAATAACAAGGACATCTAAAACATGTCCTTGCATTTCCTAAAATTTGACATGACTCTCGGATGGTTGAGAAGTCATGTAACCATAATCTGAAACCAACCTCCAATCTTCTTAGTGTGTTTAAACACTTTACTAAGATTCGGACTTTCTATGAACGGAAGAATTCTCCTTTAATCAAAAGTGATCAAATCATCATACGCACATTACATTTACTAGTAGTTCGTCTTGGTAAATTCTTCAAACCAAAATAGTAGTTATGCATTGTTGAGCGAACTACTCTTAAACACAAGTAGAATCTTCTTATTCTAAACCAAAGATAGAGCGCCACCGAATGAGGCGTTTGAATATTAAGATTTATAGTCCCAAGTCTACGCCACGGACTATTAACAATAATGATGTTACAACATCATCGGGACATCGATACCAATCGGTTTGGGTTAGGTCAACAACCGAGGATTTATTTTCATCCATGCCTTTTTATGTCCCCATATGAACAATATGATCTTTAACAAGATTCATCTTCACAATATTTACTCACGGAATGCTCTAGAGAAATAAACTCTCCACCATCCTCGAAATCGGTTCGAATCTGACTTGCATACATATTATACAAACACTTAGTCTCCCATCAAAGTATTTGTAGTTAACTTTTATGCAAAATTCTAATAAATACTTAGTCTCCGTCAAAGTATTCATTATTAGTCGAATATACCACCTTCTCACACAAGGTAGGATAATTATTCTAACAACCTACGCTCCACACTTGAAGAACCGGTGATCCTTACAAACTTTCTTTCTTTGAAGAGACAAACTCATTTGAGATGATGTTGCAACATCGGATCGACATTGATCTCGAACACATCGGCTGACTTATACTATGGTTTTGGAAGAACATCCATAGTAATCCAAGCATACTTTCTTGTAGGGATACAAGAGTACACGGTGGTCACCCTTTATGATCGGATCCACAACACCCATAAATACATGCAACTAGCATGTAGCACCTTCACCTTATGCTTATTCTACCCTTGATCAAATAACTAGAGTTATTTGTAACACACTCTGAGGCAAGTGCGACCAACTGTTCTATTATGTGAGGACACCACATAAATGAACTTAAGTAGGAAGAGGAACTTTTCATGAAAGTATTAGGAAACCATGATCTTTTGATAATAACTCCTCCTTGCTTCACACAAATAATAAGTTCATCCTAGTTGATTTGGATGACTTTCCAAAGTCTGAATACCAACCATTGGACATTGGTTGAAACAATTCCGTGCTCACAATAATCCTTGGATGATTTTTCATCGATAAGGAGTTCCATGCTCATATAGACTTGATACGAGTTACCAAGTTTGAGAAAATGGCCTATATCCAGATGATGAGAACCATCACTAGTCAGATTGAGAAAATAGATTCTCAATACCAGGATGTCAAGACATTTTGTATGACATGTCTTCAAAGATCTTCGTGCTTGAGTTAAGGACTCCCCACGAATATACGCTCGGATCTTCTTAGAGAGTTATGAGAATTCTCCTTTAAATCTGCGGTTTATGAGATTGGTAAACATAATCTTCTAATCCTATCCTCCTTGGAAAACACAAAGTTCATGAGAAATAAACTCAAGCATCTTATAGACGAGTAGGATTAATACCCTCTTCATGGACACATTGTTGAGCTCTTCACATTTGTTCGGTCATAGTAAGCACTCTTTATTTGGAATTTGCCACGGTTCCAAATTAAGAATCCTTAGTTGCTTGCTACACAAGTTTGATTGCCACACTCATTTTGTACTAGAAGAAACTTCATTATCAACCATGAGAATGTTCAATAAGTGCGATCTCGGCCGGAAAAAAGCGGTGACTTCAACGGTTGTGATGTTGAATCTTCATGTAGAACATCCTTTTCATTACAAATTTTATATCTCACGATTACGATTAGATAATCGGCTCCATCAACTATTCATCGAATTATCTACTCACACTAGATGATCTGATGACTTCTTCACACTAACCAAGCATGTTTACTTGGTGAAGACACGAGATGATGTTCCAACAACGGATAAAACATCATCCATCACATGAGGAAACATGGAAATCACAACTAACCTCGGTTGTTCAAGTATCGGATCAAATGATCATAATGAATTGCTTCAAGAGAAAAATGTTCTATGGTCATGAGCGAGTTCCACAATTACGTTCCTTTGATCGAGACGGATCTTCGACAAAAGCTCATCTTGCTTTCACATAAAGGGATTGCGAAGATAACTTTATAAGTCCTTGTAAGTGCATTGAGCTTAGTTACTATACTCCCATAAGCTTTGGTCGAATTAAACACACTTGGAGTAGGTAACTGTTGATCGTGTCTGATTAACTAAAACGAAGCGATGTCTCCTCTTCCAGTCGGAGTAGGTTCTAAACATATGTACTCACACTACATGTGTTTAGCACCCAACATTTGTTCTTCAACTGGAAGCGCATAATGTTCTAACATCCTTAAGAACATCGGTTCCATCTCCTTAAAACACATCATTCTTGATGATCTTCAAGGTCTTCAAAACAACTTGCGATGAATTTGAGAATCATTGATCAATTGATACTCATCAACACTATTAATAAATGCCTTTATGAGTGGACTTGAGGAAATCTCAAGTATCTTTGACAATATTGACGAGTTGTAAAGTGCTAAAAATTACATGAGACAAAACAATAACCCTAGAGTTCTTCTTTCACTTTAGGGGTTGTATCGGAAGTTATGCGTGGAATAGCCATACTTCAAGAACTTGCACAATGCTTACTCCATATTGTAAGCATGACACATAAAGATTGAAAATAAATCAATCCTACAAATTGTTTGCTTCTTCACCAAGCACCATCCTAGACCCAACTCAAGCCTGTCATATAGAAGCTTTTAAACACAAAGGATGCTTTATCAATATCTTCACTCCCGCATGAAGGTTACGATAATTTTCTTCTGTCTTTGGAAAAAGTTGAACAATGCAATCCAAAATCTTCACTCCGCATGAAGTCTTTGAATTTGTTCAAACACTTTCATCTTCTTTTAGCATAGTGATCGGGTTGGTCTAGTTTTTTCAAATTGGTCCATCCTCCACTTCTAGGACCAATCAATATGAACACTACTTTGTTCAAACAAACTTCTACCTTGTACACAACGAGAAAGTATCCCCATGGATCTCATCCGAAGCAGACGGGATGCTGCTCGATACCAATTGAAATTCACGGTATGGACTCGGGATGTCGAATGAGATGTTAAGACATCGATCGACATTAAGTCTTGCAGTAAGAGGTGACCTTTATAATTTCATACTACACGGATAATTATACGATCATACGAACACGTAACACCATCAAATTATGCGAGTTACGATCTAATGAAGTTACGAGCGATTAAGGTTAATAAGAACAACGATGTCATGAATAATATTATGACATCATACACATAACCAATGCGAAAGTAAATAACACAGAATTGTTCACCGATTCGGTTCAACAAACCTACATCCGGGGCTACCAAGCCAGGATAAAGTTCACTATTAGCGATCAATTCAAAGACCCTACAACCAACACACCCGCCTTCTCACTTAATCACTACCCAATGATCCTTTTACCTAAGTCCTACTTAGATATGAGTTCCTACTCACTCCCCCTCAATCACACCCCGTGTGATTACTTACCAGAACAAATCAGAAGTTACACTTCAATTACACAACTTGATCTTGCTTAAAAGCTTCAATCAAGTACAATACATACATCCTCTTACCTACAGGTTTCAAGGAGTATGGTGACCATCCCACAGCCCGGGTGGTTCACTACAACTAGCCCTAATTATCACATCTTTAATGCTCTTTGGCTTACTTCCAACTAGGTTACAATGCTTTTATTTATAACCTTTTACCCAACTGGATTTGGGCCTTTTGTGATAGCATAACAGCTTTAACAACCTGCATAAAATAAGCAGAAAACTTCTGCTACAAGTTAGGTCTTCAATCTAGCTTTTCTCCTTATTCTTAGCTTCTGATTGAATCTTCTAGGGCTCCACATATGCCTTCAATTTTGCGCTACTTATTATGCATTCTATTATGCAGAATATTCTGCATAGTTTCGAATGAGCAGTAATAGACTTGGCAGTTCGGTAGCATGATATACGATATGATGTCATGACATCTCTCGTGACATGTTGTTCGGATGTTGATTTAATTCAACACAACATGTTTAGGCATTACAATAGGATTTTCAGGCTGTTCACTATCCTATTGTACATTACATTATTGTTGTTATTATTTGTTTTACAAGAATTGAGCCAATCCTAAACAAAGGCACTTACATCTATGATTGGGAAAGTTTCTCCTTTGGGATTTTAAGAAATGATAGATTATGTGGGATTCTAGGGTTTGTTATTATTGTGCTCGCAAAGATCTGTGGATCTTCTGCATACATATCCCTTAGTGGGAATCAGAGCATTTGTAGCTCGGATCTAAAGGGATCTATGGTTTGTTTGGTCTGAGGGAGAAAGAAATTTGCTCGGCAAGGATGAGACCTTGTGCCTACGTATTCTCAAAAGGATGTTGAGAAAGTCAGAGCAATCGTAGTTCCCACTTATGCTAGTGGAAAGCAACGGGATGTTAGTAAGAGATGACAAATGTCATCTTAACGGAAAATGTATCTAATCTATTTCATAACATACATTTTTGAAAGTTTGATTGATTAAAATCTTTCGTCGTAAGCTATTGGTGTTTTGCTTGAGTGTACAAGCGTTACCACTTACATGTTTAAGAAAGATGTTTGAAAAGATGATTGAATCTTTTAGCGTAAGCATTGGGTGTTTTGCTTGAGTGTACAAGCGTTACCACTTACAATTAAGAGATGTTTTTGTTTGAAAAGTTTGAAAAGAGTTTGAAAAGTTTTTGACTGTATGTGATGTGATAGATGAGATACTTCTTCCATAGAGATGATAGATGTCCAAATCTCAAGGATAAATTGATTGGATTAAAAGGGATGCTTTTAAGAAGCCCATGGGTCCTTGTATTGTTAGCCCAAGAGGAGGCATTCCGAGGGTCATCGAGGGTCCTTGTATGAAGCTCAAGAGGAAGCTATAGGGTATGGATGGCTTTGTCTTAAGAGGGATTTCACCGAGAAACCATCCTTTTGGAATGAAGAGCAATTTCACCGGGAAATTATACTCTCAGGGTTCTATCCTAACGCGGGTGATTCTTTGTATTGGAAGCCCAATAGGAGGCTGTTAAGAGATTTCCTATCTCTTTCATTATATGATGCCCAAGAGAAGGCTAAACTCAATGAGGAGTTCTTTTGAACGAAGCCCAAGAGGATGCTGACTCAACAGGGGAGTGCTGTCTTATATGAAGCCTAAGCGGAGGCTAAACTCAGATGAGTGAGTTTTCTTATATGAAGCCTAAGAGGAGCCTGAACTCTGTGGGGAGAGTTATCTTGTATAAAGCCCAAGCGGAGGCTAAATTCATGCAGGGGATGAATTATCTTGTATATAGCCCAAGCGGAGGCTACAAATGTGGGGAACCTATTGGTTAGACTAATTGTTATGTTATAATTAGACAGTTGTATAAACAAGTGTGTGTGTGTGATATGTATTCACAGGAATTTATGAAGGAAATATAAACAATGCATGATGTTTATTTATAAAAGTTTATGAAGTAAATATAAATAAGTGTCTGTGAAAAGAACGTTTAAAACGAGCGTAACTTGATTATTTACAAGTCAGAACTGTGTACAAGGAAATGAATATGTACACGAATGAACTATTTATGTACAGACAAAGATGGATGTACATAGGAGGGTTGGGACTTACACCATAAGGGTGGCCCATTGGTTTGAAAGCAGTTTCACAGGGAATAATGCTCCTTTCAATACCAATGGTTTTCAGTGTATATACAGACGAAACAGAAACGACTGATCAAAATTTATCTGTAAAGGGTATCTGTATTATGTACAGATAAAAGTTTGTATGAATACAGAAAGAATTTGATATGTACAAGGAAAATATGTATGTACATAAAAAAATGTTGGTTTGTGTATACACAAGTGAAGTGAAAACAAACGATCGAAGTTTGTCTGTACTTGAGTATAAAAGTATCTGTATTATGTACAGATGAAAATTTGTATGTGTTTGGAATGAATTTGTTATGTACAAAGAAATATTATGTACACAAAAGAACGTTATGGGACTTACACCGTGAGGGAGGCCCATTGGTTTAAAAGAAGTTTCATCGGGAATAATTCTTCTCCTAGAACCAATGGATTCGGTGTATAAACAAACGAATGAAAACAAACGAAAGAAATTTGTTTATGTTTGAATATTAACAATGATGATTTGAGTATGTACGAGAAAAATTGAATATGTACATAAAAGGATTGGGACTTACACCGTAAGGGAGGCCCATGATCGATTGGTTAGACTAATTGTTATGTTATAATTGGTGTTAGTGGACTATAAACACGTGTAAACATGATATTGGAAAATTTAAATTTAAAAAAAATCAAGAACACGCGCGAAGCTTGTTCTTCGTTTTGATTTTCAGAAATTTCAAACCCAGCTACAATCCTTGTTTCTCAATGAAATTGGACGAAGTAAACATCAATATTGCTCGGTTTTTCATCACGAACATGAAGGTGTATGTTAATTGTATTTATTTTACGCCTAGCATGTTTGGATTTCTGGAATCACGAAGAACCCTAGAAACTAAGATTCTAAATTAAATGATGCACAGTTAATGATTCTTTGATTTTCTTGAGGGCTTATGATCGTTATGAGTGCAGAAAGAGATCGGCCAAGAGTTTTTTTGTTTAAATTCAAAGAATATGGATATCACAGTTCATGTACATACCTGTGCAAGTGGAGATCGAAGAAGGTGAAAACGCGTTTCCAGAACTTGTTTGTGGATTGCTACAGCACCATCGACATGTATGGAAGCTAAATGAAGGATCTGCTTGCTTTGAATGTTCCCAAATCAGTCCAGCCAAGTCCACCTGAATCAACTGAAAATGGAACTTCGATTTTGATGTTAGAGTTATTACAGATGTTGTTTATTGATCTGGACAATGTATATGAAGTTCATAGATGATGTTTGAATCATTAGAATACCAATTGCTTAAGCCAAACTAACAATTCGATGGTTATGGCAGTTTGTACAAGTTTGGAAGCATGGCATGTGATTTCTGATTTTTACTTGTTCTCCTTATGATCTTAAGTTCTAAACAAGTTTTATGTTGATATTGAAGCATGTTTGACACCAAAGTTCACCATGATTTTAACTGAATTTCAAAAATGCAATATTTCTCACTTTTGCACTATGTTGCTTGATTTTCAAGAAAGTGGAGTGAAAGCATGGATTTGCATTGCTTTGGTGTGTTTTTGAACTTGAAATATGATCTATTTATAGGCCAAAAGATTCTGAAATGTTAGACAAGAATACATGGCAATTGGAAAATCAAAGATGCCTTAAGGGGTAAGAATGACTTTTCAAAAGCAAAAGGAAGTTTCCTCTTTTTACCATGTGTGAAAAATCTTCAATTTGATTCTATCCAATCTCAATTATATCTAGCTGATATTTATCAGCTCAATGATCCATTTGGCAAGGTTGCAAAGCTTCTAGATGAAGAAATCTCAAAATGACCTATAATTGATGTTTTGAACTTTGAAAAATCAAGTTCATGGAGCCTTATGTTTCAATTTCAAAAGTATAGCTAGACTCCATGGATTTGTGAGTTCTTGGATATTTTGGAAAGCTTGTTTCACAAGATACAACTTTCATGTTTTGAGTTTTTTCCAATTCAAATTGGAACTAGGTGAAAAAATGGCATGAAGTTTGGAAAAAATAAGAAATTTCAACACTTAGAAAATTTTCTAAGTATGAAAACGTTTGACTTTTTGTTGACTTTTTCAAATTCTTTGATTTTTATGATTATGATGGATCATTTGAAGTATTTTGATGATTGAAAAAGTTTTGTTTTGAAAAAGTTGACCAAAAGTCAAAGTTTGACTTTTCTGTGCAGATGAAATTTCATCAGATGTTTCTGAAATTGACTGATGAAGTCTGTGAACTTTTGTGATGTTTTGAATCCAGAAATTAGGTCAAGATGTTGTATCTAAGATATAATGACCAATCTCTATCCAAAAAAGTCATTTCTTGCTCAAAAAATCAGAGAATACTCATGCCCGATCAAAACCCTAATTGGTCGATCCTCGATTGATCTATGAGAAAAAATGGATATCTGAAGATTGAAGGCTGATGATTTGATCAAGATAGATCAAAGGAGGTGAGAAAAACTCAAACCCTAATTGGTTACCTCTTGAATCAGATGAAAATCTGATGAAACCCTAATTTTGACCTGTGAAATCCACACGATTAATCTTTAAATTAGTTATGCAATGATGCAAATGTAAGGTGGTATATTAGGTCAAAATTTGGGGTATGACAACATCCCACACAAAAGCAGCTCCCTTACAAGTTAACTTTGTCAAAGGAAGTTCCAACTTAGAAAAACCTTCAATGAACCTCCTATAGTAACCAGCCAAACCCAAGAAACTTCTAATCTCGGTAACAGATTTAGGAGTTTCCCATCTTAACACAGCATCAACTTTAGAAGGATCAACCGCAATGCCATCACCAGAAATGACATGCCCTAAAAAGCTCACTTCACCTAACCAAAACTCGCACTTTGACAACTTAGCATAAAGCTTCTTCTCCTTCAGAACTTCTAACACAATGCGCAAATGCTCTGCATGTTCTTCCTCCGATTTAGAATAAACCAGAATATCATCAATAAAAACAACCACAAAACTATCCAAGTAAGGATGGAAAATACGGTTCATGTACTCCATGAATACTCCCGGTGCATTAGTGACACCGAAAGGCATCACCGAATACTCGTAATGTCCATACCTCGTCCTAAAAGCAGTTTTCCACCCTTATTTGATGGTAACCCGATCTCAAATCAATCTTACTAAACATGCGAGCACCAACCAACCGGTCCATCAAATCATCAATCCTAGGAAGTGGATACCTATTCTTGATAGTTACCTTATTCAACTAACGATAATCGATACAAAGCCTCATACTACCATCTTTCTTCTTCACCAATTGCACAGGAGCTCCCCACGGTGACACACTTGGTCTAACAAACTTCTTCTCGAGCAAATCTTCTAATTGATTCTTCAATTCTGCTAACTTCGATGCGGACATCCTGTATGGCGCCATAGAGATAGGTCTGGTACCAGGGAGAAGATCCACAAAAAACTCAACTTCTCTTTCTGGAGGTGCACTAGGAATCTCATCAGGAAACACTTCAGGAAAGTCGCACACCACCGGAAAGTTTGCAATAACAGATTGACTCTCCACAGAAAGAGTCGCCATCAACAAGAAAACCGATGCTTCATCTTTCATGAACTCCTTCAATTGTTTCGTTGACACCAACATAGTTTGATCTTCTTCCTCTAAGGAAGAAAACCTCACAGTGTTGTCATAGCAATTGATATGGACATAGTTAGCTTTCAACCAATCCATACCCAAAACCACGTCCAACCTAACAAGCGGTAAACAAATAAGATCCACCACTAAGCCTCTACCAAAGATTGATAAAGGGCAATTTGCACACACAAAAGAAGTAGTAACCGTTCCCTTAGCCGGAACTTCCACCACCATATCTCTATCTAGAGATGACAAAGTAAGACCCAATCTCATAACACAATCAGCATCAATAAAACAATGAGTAGCACCAGTATCAATAATAATAATAATAAGGGGAATGCTATTAATGAAACTAGTACCTCGAACCAGACCATCTTCGTTTGCCGTCGGAGCACCCGACAAAGCAAACACCTTTCCCGCTCCTTGCGCCTTCTTAGGCTTCTTGCATTGAGGACTAGTGTGACCTCCCTCACCATAATTAAAACAGACCACTTCTCTATGCTTGCAATCACGAATTACATGACCCGTTTCACCACATCTGAAACACCTCACCTCGTTCTCTTTAGCCTTCCCATCATTCCTACAAACATTACTCTTGTGGCCAAGTTTCCCACACTTGTAACAAACAATACTAGCAGGAGCATCTCCCCCACTAGTCCTTCTTCCTTGAAACGCTTGCTGTTTCCCTTTACCAGTAGGGACATCATAAGGTTTCCCACGGCTCTGCTGGCCCTTGCTCCTCATATCAGACAACACCTTATAATGTGCATTACTATCCTCTTCAAAGATCCTACAACTATCAATCAAATCCGCGAAGACACAAATTTTCTGATAACCGATCGCCTTCTTAATCTCAGGACGCAAGCCACTCTCAAATTTTATGCACTTAGAAAATTCAGCACCCTCACCATCAAAGTGAGGATAGAACTTGTTAGTGTTTTAAGTTGGCATTAATTTTGGTAAAACTAGGCTTTAGCAATGTCATGATAAATGTCATGACATTCAGATATTGAAGATAAATCCTACCTGCTAAAGATGTTAAAAGACAGCTCAGAACTGGAAGCTAAAGCTGTGCTGGAAATTCTGCAGAAAACAGTCTGATGTCATAACAGATGTTATGACATTCAGTGTGACATTCTGTTCTGCAGAATCTGTTTTTTCCTGAGACTTTTCAGGAAGTTTGTTGAGCTGCTAAATATTGTTTTTCTGTTACTAGAAAGCATGCTCACATGGCTGCTAGGTTAATCTTAATTAAACCTAAATTGGTTGTTGAAAAGACCATGTTTTTAGGATTAAATCAAGTGAACCCTAGCTATCTTTATGGAAGCCCAAAACTGAAGTTTCAGGATTGCTTCTATAAAAAGAATTCAACCCTTACAATTGTGTTGCGCCCTTGGATTATATTGAAGAGATAGCAGCTTGTTATTTGTGTACTGTTAGGATTTATAACAGTTGGTATTTGTAATTCTAGTTTCTCTTGTGAGCCAAGCAACTATCAATTGATAAGCGCCTTGGACTAGGATTTGTTGTAAGGGTAGTTTATCACTCATTGCTTTAAAGCACGAGTGTTTGTCTCTTGATTGAAATCTTTGAAGTGAGATCAAGATAGTTTATTGAAGTGTGTCTTCACAATTCAATTAGTCAATAGGTTGATATCACTGCTGTGATTGAGGGGGAGTGAGTAGGTACTCTGATCTAAGTAGGACTTAGGTTGAAGTTGCATTGGGTAGGTTTTAAGTGAAGGAGATAAACTGGTTGGTTTGTTCCTCAATTAATTCTACTAATAGTGAATTTCCTCCTGCTTGGTAGCCCCGATGTAGGTGTAGTTAGACACCGAACCGGTAAACAACTTATTGTGTTCTTTATCGCTATTTATATTTTGTGTAAATTGTTAGCAGTGTCGATAGTGTGTCATAACATTCTCTGTGACATCACGATCGCAGCCGAATTTCAATTGGCATCGAGGGCACCACTTATTTGGGTGAGATCTAGGGATAATAGTTTACTGGCATTATGCATAAGGAATGAGGATTTGGAGGTAGACCACCTATTCTGGATGGGTCTAATTATGATTACTGGAAGCCTCGTATGGTTGCCTTCTTAAGATCAGTGGACATTAAAGCTTGGAGAGCTGCTGACAAAGGATGGAAACATCCCACCAAGCTTGATAAAGATGGGAGTACTGTCTTGAAACCTGAGGAGGAATGGAGCAAAGAGGAGAAGAGCTAGCTCTAGGGAACTCTAAAGCATTGAATGCTGCTCAATGGTATTGAAAATATCTTGATCGGTTCATCAATGTGAGCCGCCAAGGATGTTTGGGACACTCTAACTACTCATGAGGGACATCCAAGGTGAAGATGTCAAGACTTGATGCTCATTACCAAATTTGAGAATTTGAAGATGAAGGAAGATGAGACTATTCATGAATTTCACATGAATATTTTGGAAATTGCCAATGCCTCGGAGCACTTGGTGAAAAGATGTCGGAAGAAGCGGTGAGAAAGATTCTCAGATCCTTGCCTAAGAGATTTGCAATGAAAGTCACTGCAATAGAGGAAGCTCAAGACATCAGCACCTTGAAAGTTGAAGAACTTATTGGATCCCTTATGACTTTTGAGATGGGAATCAGTGAAACTGTTGATAAGAAAAACAAGAGCATAACACTTGTATCCAATACTGAAGAGGGATGTAAGGTGGAAGATGAAGAGAAGATATCTAAAGTTATAGCCATGCTTGGAAGACAGTTCAACAAACTGATCAGGAGAATTGATCCAAAGTCAAGGTCAAATGTCAAGGACATTGTATCTAACATCAGCAGATCTTATGACTCCAGCAGAAGATCCAAGTCAGAAGAAAAAGGAAGTCAAGGCATTAAAATCCAATGTCATGAATGTGAAGGATTTGGACATATTAGAGCTGAATGTCCCACCTTTCTAAAGAAACAAAAGAAAGGAATGGCTGTCACTTGGTCTGATGGAGATTCAGGAAGTGAGTCTGAGGAAGAAGGTGCCAAACTTGTCACTGCTCTCTTTGGAGTGTACAATTCTGATATGGATTCTAGTGATGAGGAAGTGACATTTGAAGAGCTTCTTTGAAACCTACGAAGTCGTGTATAAAAATGGTGAAGTATGTCAAAAAATGAGGAAAGAAAAAGTCGATTGAGAAGTTGAAGAGAATGTGAAGTGGAGGTCGAGAAAAGGAAAACACAGCCACTATAAATCACCTTAATAGTGATATTGTAATGCTGAACTCCAAACTTGATCAGATGTCTAAATCTGTCAAAATGTTGACATCTGGTACTAATAAGTTGGAAGAAATTCTTTAGCTTGGACAAAATGCAGGAAGTAAGCATGGTCTAGGATATGTGGCTGAAAAGAATCTTGTTGGTGATATTAAGAAGAAGAGACATGGAAAACCAATGTCAAAACAGTTGTCACTACACAAAACAGGAAATGTATCTGGCTCAGGGTATGTGGCTGCAAAGAGATCTGTTAATAACCAGGAAAGGAACAAACCTGGTAAGTCTATGGCAAAGAAGATGTCATACCATAAAACAGGGAATAGGTCTGCCTTAGGATATGTGGAGACTAAGAAGTTTGTCAATAACAAAAGGAAGAACATACCTAATAAACCAATGTCAAAACAGATGTCACAACATTGGGTGCAACATCAAAATTATAGAAACATGAACAAAAAGTTTCAAAGATGGAGATGTCATTATTGCGGAAGGTTTGGTCACATAAAATCTTTTTGCTACAGGCTACATGGATATCCTAATCAATGGTCTTATGTGAAGCCTAAAACCAACAGGGTATCATACTCTCAACAGTGGAAGAAGAAGACTGTTGCTCTGGTAGCTAACACTTCTCTTAGTGTGTCTACCAAGAAAGATTGGTACTTTGACAGTGGGTGTTCCAAACACATGACTGGAGACAGGAATCTTCTCAATGATGTTAAGCATCATTCTACCAGCTTTGTTACTTTTGGAGATGGAGCTAAAGGAGAAATCAAAGGTGTTGGAAACTCAAACTGGCCTGGAGTTCCAAACCTAAATGGAGTGTTGCTGGTAAAAGGTCTGAATGCAAATCTCATTAGCATAAGTCAGCTATGTGATATGGGTTTCACAGTCAAATTCTCTAAGGTTGAATGTCTTGTACTCAATGATGAACAGGTAGTGATTATGAGAGGAGTCAGATCAAAGGACAATTGCTACATGTGGGAATCTGAGAACACCACTCTGTCCTCTATGTGTTATACAAACAAAGATGAAGAGGAAGTAAAGTTGTGGCAGCAAGAATCTGGTCATCCACATCTCAAAGGGATGAGAAGGATAAGTTCCATAGAGGGAGTCAGAAGGATACCAAGATCTTTCATAGACAAAGGGAGAATCTGTGGAAAGTATAAGGTTGGACAGGAAATCAGAATGCCACACTTAATGTCTAGACATCTGACCGCTCCTAAAGTACTAAAGCAAAGTACTGGGATCTGGCATGAAAGGATAACCAAGTATCTTATTGTCAAAGGATACAGGAGAAGAGTCTTGATTGAAACCCTCTTTGTCAGAGGAGAAAAGATCACGGTGGCTTCCATCTATGTTAATAACATAGTATTTGGAGGAATGTCAAACACATTGATGGAAGGCTCAACACTTCTTTCACAGAGCAAGTATGCAAGGAATTGTGTCAAGAAGCTTGGACTGAGTAATGGCAGCCACACTAGGACTCTTACCCCTCCACATTTGAAGTTGTCCAAGAAAACAAGTGGAGAAAGTGTTGATCAAAGCTTGTGTAAAATTCCTGTTGATGGATGTCTCTTCTCAAGAAGCAATCTTATCTCTTGGATCAGTAAGAAGAAAATCTATGTAGCTTTATACTATGTTAAATACATAGCAGAAAGGAGAAACTGCTTTAGGATGATTTGGATAAAGCAGATGTTGACTGACCACAATGTCATACAGGATGTCATGACATTGTACTGTGACATTGCTACTAAAGCTCTTGAGAGTGATCAATTTAAGACTTTAAGGGACAAATTGGATATTTGTCAATTTGAGGAGTTGTAGCAAATTAACTGTGCCTACAACAAGGGGTGGAAGGGATTGTGTACTTCAATTATTTATAAGAGGGTTATTTTAGGTATTTTCATCCTTATTTTAAAAGATCCAAGAATAGGAAGAGATACCCACATATAATAGTTTTCTCTTTTGAAAGTAGTATCACACTTTCTTCATTCAAAAGAAACCCTGAAACTCTTTGCCATTTTCGCTCTCTCTCTCTCAAAAACCATCAGCGAAATATGTCTTCATCATCCTCTTCATCTCAAGAATCTCTGGATCCTTGTCTCCCCTCCATGGCTGAAGTTAGAGCAAACATTGGAGCCATGCAAGCTGAAGCTCTACGGGTGACACCACTGCGTGCAATGGCCACTGACCCAGAAAAGGTCAAGAAGCTACGCACAAGAAATGCAAGAAGGGCACAAGTATTTCCCTTAGGTAAGACTTCAGTACCATCATCCTCTGTTCCCCCAGAACTAGTAAACAGAGAAGGATCTAGGTCAGTGCATGAGGCCATAGCTAGGATAGTGACTGATATCCTAAATGAGAATAAGTCTGTACCTGGGATTTCAGTTCCCCTGAATCATAAGTCTGCTAGCCCTAGCTTAGCAGTTGATCCAGATGTCAATGGGAATGTCAATACATCTGGTGATGATGTTGACTCCCCTGTGAAAAGTGATGTAAATCCTTCTGCTCCAGCTCCTGAAGGATGTAACGATGATAATGTAATTGAATCCCCTGCTGAAAATGTGAATGAGATCTCTGATGAGATTCTTGAGAAATCTCTAGATCATAGTACCTCTGATAAACCTCCTGCTGTCTCTGCTGATAACATATCTGATAGCAGTCTTGAAGATACTCCTGAGAAGAACACCAATTAGAATATGGTTTCTCATATCATCAATCTAGATGAGGAGTTTTCTGATAATGATCTCATAGCCAAGGTTAATCCCAGCATTGCTAGGAGGGTAATGAATAGGAAAGGGAAGAAAAGTGCTCTTCCAAGCTCTGTTCATGAGAAGAATGCTGAAGTTGGTTGCAAGACTCCTAGGGCTGAGAGGAAGGCTATAGAAAAATCTGGTAAGGGCAACAAGGTTGGAACTTCCAAAGGGAAGGATAAAGTAAAGAATGTTGGTGATACCCCTAAAGCAAAGAGCACTTCAATTGTAAGGAAAAGGAAAGTACCTGAGCCCTCAGATCAGGATGATTCTGACTTTGATGTTACACAGAATGTCTCTGACATTCATTCAAAAAGAAGGTTGTCTCTTGGGAAAATGCCCATAGTTCTGAAGTGCCAATTGACAACATTTCCTTTCACCACCAAAATGCTAATAGGTGGAAATATGTGAGTTTGAAGAGAATTGCACTAAAAGGGAACGAACAAGGATGCTCTTGAATGCAAAGATGTGATTGACCGATCAAGGAAGTTTGATGAGAACTGTGGTGAAGTTCTCAAATTGTTATGAAGGTCCGTGAAGGAGTTTATTGTGAACCTATCAAGTGGTTGTCTTGATGGAAGATCGTGATTTTAAGACTGTGTTTGTCAGAGGAAGAAAAGTGAAGTTTTCCCCAAATGTAATCAACAAGTATTTGGGGAGATCAGATGAGGCTCAACCTGAGCTTGAAGAAACTGACAATCAAGTGTGTCAGACTATTACTGCCAAGCAAGTAAAACATTGGCTCAAAGGGAAAGTCGCTAGCAAACTAAGTGTCAAATTTGCTATTCTGCACAAGATAGGTGCAGCCAACTGGGTTCCCACGAATCACAAGTCAACCATCTCCATTGGTCTGGGAAGGTTCATCTTTGATGTTGGAACAAAAGCAAAATTTGATTATGGAAGCTACATTTTTTATCAGATCCTAAAACATGCTGATAGTTATGCTATTAAGGGGCCAATAGCCTTTCCCTCCCTACTGTGTGGAATTCTAGTAGATCAGTACCCTGACATACTTGGTGAAAGAGATTCAGTATGCAAAAGAGCTCCTGCCCTTGGCTTCCACTACAAACTTTTTCAAGGGAAGCATGTTCGACATTGTCATGACATCACCGAGACATCAAATGTCAAGGCCAATTCTCGGAAAGCGATGTCATTGTGCTAAAGGAGACCAGAGAACTTGAAGCAAGGCACCCTTGAAGCAGATCTCTACTCTTGAAAAGGAAAAAGACACGAGGTTGAGGAAGAAAGGCTTGATGGTGATACTCACGCTCATATGGAGGAAGATGATGATCTTGACCAGCGATTCCGGTAAAGAAGGTTCTGAAGATGTGTCCTTTCACAGTGCTTCTTCTGGAGAAGAAAGCACTTGAGTTGTTGCCCATGTTGCCTCTGATTTTTATTCTGTCAATTTGTTCTTGTTTTCTTGTTCTGAATTTTGTTTTGAATGATTGTAATCATTTGTGTTGACAGACTTGTAATCCTTAACTGAGGTATAACTTTATGTGCTGGTTCTTTATGATTGAAAGCTTGGGAAATTGTATTGTTTCCTTTGGCCCTTTATGGCTAAAAAGGGGGAGAAGAATATGTGTGTGGGAAACTATGAGCAACTGTGTGTGACAGTGGCTGGGACTTTGGGGAATTGTATGGCCTGTTTAAAATTTTGTATGTGGGCAATTGTGGGAATTGTGGGATTTCTGTATGGGTAGAATTTATCTTATCTCTAGGTTCTAGTTAATTTAAGCTTAGAACTAATTTGTCTTCTGCTGCATATGTACTCTGATAGGTTAAGTAGTTTTAGCCAAAAATGTGCCAAAGGGGGAGTTTGTTAGTGTTTTAAGTTGGCATTAATTTTGGTAAAACTAGGCTTTAGCAATGTCATGATAAATGTAATGACATTCGAGATTGAAGATAAATCCTACCGCTAAGGATGTTAAAAGACATAACTGAAGCTAAAGTTGTCTGAAATTGAGAAATACCGATGTCATAACAGATGTTATGACATTCGTGACATTCGCTGCAGAACTGCTTTTTCCCGAGACTTTTCGGAAGTTTGTTGAGCTGCTAAATATTGTTTTTGTTACTAGAAAGCATGCTCACGTGGCTGCTAGGTTAATCTTAATTAAACCTAAATTGGTTGTTGAAAAGACCATGTTTTTAGGATTAAATTAAGTGAACCCTAGCTATCTTTATGGAAGCCCAAAACTGAAGTTTCAGGATTGCTTCTATAAAAATTCAACCCTTACAACTGTGATGCGCCCTTGGATTATATTGAAGAGATAGCAGCTTGTTATTTGTGTACTGTTAGGATTTATAACAGTTGGTATTTGTAATTCTAGTTTCTCTTGTGAGCCAAGCAACTATCAATTGATAAGTGCCTTGGACTAGGATTTGCTGTAAGGGTAGTTTATCACTCAAAGCTTTAAAGCACGAGTGTTTGTCTCTTGATTGAAAGCTTTGAAGCGAGATCAATATAGTTTATTGAAGTGTGTCTTCACAATTCAATTAGTCAATAGGTTGATATCACCGTGATTGAGGGGAGTGAGTAGGTACTCTGATCTAAGTAGGACTTAGGTTGAAGTTGCATTGGGTAGGTTTTAAGTGAAGGAGATAAACTGGTTGGTTTGTTCCTGAATTAATTCTACTAATAGTGAATTTCCTCCCTCGCTTGGTAGCCCCCAGATGTAGGTGTAGTTAGACACTGAACTGGGCAAACAACTTATTGTGTTCTTTACTGCTATTTATATTTACTGTGTAAATTGTTAACAGAGTGTCAGATAGTGTGTCATAACATTCTCTGTGACATCACGTATCTGCAGCCAGGAATTTCAAAACTTAGCCAGCTCAATAAACTTCGCAGCATAATCAGTGATAGACATGCTTCCCTGCCTCAGTGAAAGGAATTCAATCTCCTTCTTTCCCTGAACATCCTCCGGGTAATACTTCCTCAAGAACTCCCTACGAAAAACTTCCCAAGTTACTTCTTCACCAGCAACTTCAAGCCTTTGACGGGTGTCAACCCACCAATCATCAGCCTCCTTACTTAACTTATGAGTACCATAACGGACCTTCTGCGTAGGAGTGCAATCCATCACACGGAAGATTCTCTCAATTTCCTTCAACCAAGTTAGAGCACCTTCAGGGTCATACTTCCGTAGAAAGTAGGGGATTCTCCTCCGAAACCACGAGTCCCAGCCTCGCCGAATCGGCGGGTTTTGAAAGTTCGAGCCATCGCGATAGCAGAAGAATAGCATCATCGTTCCTACCAACATTCCCACCAGCATTCCTACCAGCATTCCTACCAGCATGCCTACCAGCCATAACAACTTCTGCTCACAACAAAACAAGGATTAAAATCAATAAATAACAATACTTGATTGTTAGACAACAACAAACTCAACAACTTGGCCGGACAGACCGACCTGCTCTGATACCACTAATGTAACACCCCAATTCTACCCCACATAATTATATAATAAAATCAGAGTTTCAAAATTCCATTAAATAAAATTGAGGCATCACATCTTCGCATTTCCAACAATTAGCATTATAAAGCACATCAAAAATCGGATATACCAAATCATACATAATTCATCATACGTACATGTGAATATTCACAGCATAGCGGATATGTTTACAAAATATACATAACATCATGTTGTCAATAATACATAAGGTTATAACAAAATGAGATAGTATATACAAACTATCCTATCAAAATAATGACGTCGCCCAAATCCCGAGTGTTACTACGACCAGAGCAGAACGACACAAAATAAAGTGACTCGAGCTAATCCTTCTCATCCTCGGGGATCACCTGCACGTTACCAATATATAGGTAACGGCAAAACAAGTAAAGGGGTGAGATAATTCCAAAACATATAATTCAAAGCAATGATGGAATATAGATAGTTGGAATTATAAATGATATAAGTTAAATAAAGTATGTCAACAGGTATTTAAACTTACATACTTTATCATTGAGTCATTCGTCAAATAAGGACTCAATGATAAACAACTCAAACATA
This sequence comes from Vicia sativa, assembly GCA_021764765.1. Lineage (NCBI taxonomy): Eukaryota > Viridiplantae > Streptophyta > Magnoliopsida > Fabales > Fabaceae > Vicia > Vicia sativa. The sequence goes on from CM038796.1 coordinate 136,077,185, forward strand.
AACATAACCGACTCCAAATAAACATAATGGACTCCATGAGACACGACTATGTTATGCATGTGGTACCCTTCGCTTTGTCCGTAATTAGGGACACTTGGCATAAAGCCCAACTTGCCGCATAAAAGCCATCATCGCTATATAAAGCCCTCTTCGCTTATGAAATGTATGTGACTCAATAAATAAAGACCACACAACAATATATCATCATCGCTCATCACAATTGACATAAAGTCTACTTCGCCATATTTATTCACATCACATAAACATGTCATCGCATCGCATAATCAACAAATATTCATAATTATATACACCATCGCAAATATCATTATCAATTAATCCTTCAATTTCCAAAAATGGAAAGATAGTAAAAACATAAATAATCGTCGCGAAAGCCATTCTTAATTACTGGTATAAGTTATAAACATCAACGTCGAAATCGAATAATCGGAACACAATCGGGTTTGAAAGGAAGTGCGAAAAATCAGAAATTTTAAGGCTACAGACCCAGCAACACGGGTGCCCGTGTTGTGCAACACTGCCCGTGTTGTAAAGCTCCCAGAATATGCAAAATTTGCCCAACACAGTGCTACAACACGGGTGCCCGTGTCGTACGACACTGCCAGTGTCGCACGGCCTGCACTCACCAAAATTTCTATTTTTGTTTTACCATTTCCTTGCAATGCTTTCTTCCTATTTCCATTCTCTTTGCTATTTCCATTTCTATTCCTATTTCCAACCTACAATCCAAATACTACAATACTAACAACAATACTCATAATTTCTACACCAAGTTCAAATCTTCTAAACCCAACAATAATCACCTAACACAACTCTACAAACCATCTATCAATTTTTCCCCCAAATCAAACTAAAATCCATCAAACCCTAACTAAATGAAATGGAAATCAAACCCCTTACCTAGCAAGCTTTGGGTATTCAAGATGATTCTCCAACCAAGCTTTCTTCTTCTTCTTGCTCTCTTCTTCTTCCTCAACCAAAACTCTAGCTTTTTCTCCAACTTCTCAACTTTTGGTGTTATGTTTGGAAAAGTGGAGGAAATGATATATATAACATGTCTTACTAGCCAAACTTAATTAAATTGCTCAAATGCCCCTCAACTATTCTTAATACACTAAATATATCATCTAATTATCTTACTAACTTAATTTGTTAATTTAATTCCGGGAAATTAAATATCGGTTCGAAAAATATTTTACCGAACCGAACAAAACGTCGCTAAATATATTAATAAATATACCGATTAATATAATTATTTTCGTTGTCAAAACAATCGTCAAACGATAATTCAAAAATAATAATATAATTTAATATTAAATAAAACGGGCGTTACAATACTCACCTCAAATATCATCATATTTTCTTTAGATTTATGTTCACTTCCTATTTCATTAGATTTTCTTAAGATTTATATTCATTTCAAATTTCTTCAGATCTATGTTCACTTCAGATTCCATTAGATTTTCTTAAGATTTATGTTTACTTCAAGTTTCATCAGGTTTTCCTTAAATTTTCTAGAGACTTATATTCAATTTAAATTTCATCACGTTTTCATAAGACTTATATTCACTTGAAATATCATCATATTTTCTTAAGATTTATGTTCACTTCGTATTTCTTTAGAATTTCTTAATATTTATATTCACATCAAATTCTTCAGATCCACATTCACTTTGTAACACCCCAATTTTACCCAAGATTTATATATGCAAAAATCAGAGTAAATTAAAATTTCATAATTAAATACTGAGGCGTCACACCTTCAAAACCAAATCACTTTAAACAGTTTGTTTTAAAGTATAAATCTCGGATACATAGCATCATCGGAAATCATAAATTGATTCATAAAGATCAAAACATCTTCTTTAATAAACTTCCTCAACAAATAATATTTCATAAAGTATGATTCTTATCCATAAAAGGAATAACAACTAATGGACAACAAAAAGACATAAATATTTCCCCCGAGTGCTACGTATCAGAGCGACACCGACTCGACTAACAGCAGCTATAAACTCCTTCTTCATAACCTGCACGTTACCAATATAAAGGTAAAGGCGAAACAAGTAAAGGGTGAGATACTCCAAAACATATAATTAAAGGCATGATAAAGTATATATGTAGTTTCAGAATTATAAAGGGTATAGATTAATAAGTGCAATTCCAACACATATCCAAAACTCACTTACTTTAATCGTCATTCTAATGTGTATAATCTACACTTTATCTCCATAACCTTATTGACATAAACCGTCACAACAACACATAAACGTTCCTCACTACGAAATCGTCACAAGTTAATACTTCACTAATCAACACGACAATCATAAACAACAACATCAAATAATGCCAATACATAAGCAACATAAATAAAATCATCACAAATTGGCTAAAGCCCATCGTCGCTTTTTGGCATAAAAGCTCATCGTCGCAAACATCGTCACATCATATTTGCATTAAGCATTTCATCAAAATTACATCATCACAAAACAAGCATCATATATCATCGCAATTCAACATCATCCATCAATTAAAACCCAACGCCAAACAACTCAAACATAAACATAACCGACTCCATGAGACATGACTATGTTATGCATGTGGTACCCGTCGCTTTGTCCATAATTAGAAACACTTGGCATAAAAGCCTCGTCGCTTGGCATAAAAGCCTCGTCGCTTGGCATAAAAGCCCATCATCGCCAATGAAATGTATGTGACCCAACAATAAAACAACACAACACAAAAACATCATCATCGCTCATCAAAATTGACATAAAGTCCACGTCGCCATATTTATTCACATCAAATAAACATATCATCGCATCATATTTGCATTATGCAAAACATCACCAAACAATTCATCATCGTCAAAATTCATGCATTCATAAATCGGAAGCATTTATTAACAACATCAATATAATCGTCACATCATCATGTACAAAGACATATATCATCACATCACATATCACAGGTATTCGTTAATAAATACACTGTCGCAAACATTATGTTTATTCACACCGCATCATTATCAATTAATTCACCTAGTTCCAAAAACGGAAAAATAGTCAAAACCTCAATAATCATTGCGAAAGTCATTCTTAATAACCGGCATTAATCATAATCATCAACATCGAAATCGGATTGTCCGTACGTGCCTTAAATCCACTAAAACGCAATTCGATTCAATTTAACCGTAAATTGGCCTATTTTGGGTCATCTCGTAAAAACTCTTAATTTCTAAAAACTAACCTCACCACTACATTCTACACGTTAAACTTAGCTAGCACGTCAATTTTCGTTGAATTCAGAGCAACTTGTCTCCGAATTTAGAAATCAGAAAATCGGAACATAATCGGGTTCTAAATTTAATCGGCTAACTTATGTCCTAGTTATATTTTATTAATACCAACTAGTAGTATATGGAATTGAGATAATTGAAACAAACAGAGGCTAGCAACCAAAAATTATGCAGAAACATAATTCTGCAGAAACAGAGAACCATCTGCATATAGAAAACACAAAAATGCCGAAAAATCCGTTTCTCTTCCTCCTGGCACAGGGGACGCTCGTCCCAGCCATAAGGGGAATTGGAGGAGGGGGTCTTGGATGGGGGACGGCCGCCCCTCCTCCTGAGGTGGGCGCCTCCCCCTTGTTGCACAGTGCAACTCGTCTTCTTCCCCCATTCTTTGCAAACAGACAGTGAACTTGCATTTTCTGGTTTTAGGTTTTCTGTTAGTTTTTCTTTTGCATTTCAATACTCCTAATTTCTACAAGCTACCATCTAATACACCCACAATCCATCCTCCTAATTCAAACTTTCTAAATCATTCAACAATCACCCATACAACTCATAAATCAACCTATCAATTTTTCCCCCAAATCCAAAATATAACTATCAAAACCTAACAATATGAGATGGAGAATCAAACCCCTTACCTCTAGAGATTGGATGATCCATGAAGATTCAACAACTCCAACCCCAATCTCTTGCTCTTCTCTTGTTCTTCTCTAGCTCTTCTTCTCCCAAAACCCTTTCTTTTCTCTCCATGCCTCTATGTTTGCTTGGTGTAGGAAATGGAAGGAAACGAGAAAGAAAATGGTTTTATAATGTTGTTTCTACTAGTAATCCAAGGGTGAAAACCCAATCCTCAAAAATTTCTCCCCACACCCCTAACTTACTATTATTATTAATTCAATTAATTAAATAATTCCGGGGAATTAAATATCGGATCCGAATAATATTTTACCGGACCGAATCAAAACGTCGCCAAATATATTAATAGATATAACGATTATTAAAAATATTCTCGTCGCAAAATAAATATCGATCGGTAACTCGAAAATATTAATATAATATAATATTAATTAAAACGGGCGTTACACACTTCACATTCCATCATATTTGCTTAAGATTTAGGTTCACTTCAAATATTATCAGGTCTTCCTCAAATTTTCTAGAGAATTATATTCATTTCAAATTTCATCACATTTTCTTAAGACTTATATTCACTTTAAATATCATCAGATTTATTTTAAGATTTATGTTCACTTCGTATTTCTTCAGAATTTCTTGACATTTATATTCACTTCAAATTTCTTCAGATCTATGTTCTCTTCAGAGTCCATCAAATTTTAGTAAGATTTTTGTTCATTTCAAGTTTCATCAGGTTTTCCTCAAATTTTCTAGAGTCTTATATTCATTTCAAATTATATCACATTTTCTTAAGACTTATATTCAATTTAAATACCATCAGATTTTCTTAAGATTTATGTTCACTTCGTATGTCTTCAGAATTTCTTGACATGTATATTCACTTCATATTTCTTCAGATCTATGTTCACTTCAGATTCCATCAGATTTTCTTAAGATTTATGTTCACTTCATGTTTTATAATGTTTTCCTCAAATTTTCTAGAGACTTATATTCATTTGAAATTTCATCACATTTTCTTAAGACTTATATTCACTTAAAATATCATCAGATTTTCTTAAGATTTATTTCACTTCGTAGTTTATAAGAATTTCTTAAGATTTAGATTTACTTCAAATTTCTTCAGATCTATGTTCACTTCAGATTCCATCAGTTTTTCTTAAGATTTAGGTTCACTTCAAATTTCATCATGTTTTTATCAAATTTTCTAGAGACTTATATTCATTTCAAATTTATCACATTTTCTTAAGACTTATATTCACCTAAAATATCATCAGATTTTGTTTAGATTTATTTTCACTTCCTATTTCTTTAGAATTTCTTAAGATATATATTCACTTCAAATTTCTTCAGATCTATGCTCACTTTAGATTCCATCAGAATTTCATAATATTTTTGTTCACTTACAATTTCATCAGGTTTTCCTCAAATTTTCTAGAGACTTATATTCATTTCAAATTTCATCACATTTTCTTAAGACTTATATTCACTTCAAATATCATTAGATTTTCTTCAGATTTATGTTCACTTTGTAGTTTTTCAAATATTCTTAAGATTTATATTCACTTAAAAATTTATTAGATCTATGTTCACTTCAGATTCCATCAGTTTTTCTTATGATTTCTGTTCACTTCAAATTTCATTAGGTTTTCCTCAAATTTTCTAGAGACTTATATTCATTTATATTCACTTCGAATTTCTTCATATCTATGTTCTCTTCAGAGTCAATCAAATTTTCTTATGACTTATGTTCACTTCAAGTTTCATCAGGTTTTTCTCAAATTTTCTAGAGGATTATATTCATTTCAAATTTCATCACATTTTCTTAAGACTTATATTCACTTCAAATACATTAGATTTTCTCAAGATTTATGTTCATTTCGTAGTTTTTCAGATTTTCTTAAGATTTATATTCACTTCAAATTTCTTCAGATCTAAGTTCATTTCAGATTTCATCAGATTTTCTTAAGGTTTAGGTTCACTTCAAATTTCATCAGGTTTTCCTCAAATTTTCTAGAGAGTTATATTCATTTTAAATTTTGTCACATTTTCTTAAGACTTATTGTAACACCTGGAAAATCATTTAATTATTTAAATGAATTATTAAGAAATTAATTGTTGGAAATTAGTCGAAGAAGAAATTATCGGAGTAATTATAAGGGAATTAACGGATTTATTAGTCGGTTTAAGAGGATTAAGTGAATAGTCAGTTTAGTCAGAGAATTATTATATGAATAGAAATTAATTAACTAGAGTAATTAATGAATTTTATTATAATGTGAGAAATAGAATGAGAAGTATTATTTAATTGGCCAATAAAATATATGATAGAATAATATTTGAATTATTAAAAGTGTAGAATAATTAATTAATTAATAATAAAGTATGATATAAAGGAGTATATAAAGGAAGTAAAAATAGAAAATAGGGTTTACGGGAGAAAAAAAACCAATTGAAGAAGGAGGAGGCACAAGGGCTAGGAGAGGATACCGGAAGTGCACAATCGGAATCGGAAAATAGGAATTCGATCGGAGTTATAACCACCGTCAAATCTAAGGTAAGGGGTGGGGTTCTAACTTTCTAAACGGGATTATGATAAATCGTATGTGGGGGTGAATTAACATGAAATTACGTTTGTTTGTATAGACCATGTGTGAATTAAATGATTGATTATTATATTAGTGTTGCTAGTATTATTAATGGTTATGTGAGATTATGGTACGATCGGAGAAATTGTCACAAAAATTGACCGGTTGAAGAATAGAAGTGGGGACGACATCACAAGGGGTGGAGGCGGACGCCTCAGGGAAGGAGAAGCAGGTGGAGGCGGGGGCCTTAGAGGGGAAGGCGAGCGTCCTCCCTAGTTGAAGGGAATGGAGGAGGACGCCTCCCATTTGTTGAAGGGAAGGGGGGCGGTCGTCTCCTGTGTGTTAAGGGGGACCACCTGTAACTCATCCACGCACTTGTATTATTTTCCAGCAAGTTATTTCATGTACAGTTCCGGTAGCAGTGATATATTGGAAACTAAAGGGAGTAGTAAACAATTACATAGTGAATAATTGTTGAAATAGCAGTACGAGTAATAAAATGGTAGGGTTATTTAAATAGTAACTTTGGAAAATTATAATAGTAGTATATAATAATGGACGTTGTTAGCAGCAAGGATTTGTAGTATTGCTACTAGCAAGCAGGAGCTATTAGACTGGTAGAAATGGATAGAAGGTGAAATAGCAGGCTCGGAATAATAGTTAGTGGTGTAGTTAAAATAGCAGTGTAGTGAATCTAGTGATAAGAGTATTAATTTATTCAATTAAAACTGGCAGTATGATAACATATTTAAGTTAATATTATAAACATAGTTGTTAGTGAATTAGCAGCTTCATAATAATTAGTAGTAACAATAGTACTTAAAAATCAGTACAGAATTAACCGAACTTGTAAATTAAGCGGTATAAATATATGTCCGGAATTAATTAAAAATGGTCGGAATGATTTGTATATTTTAGTAGATGATTATGATTGTTTATTTTGTTGAATTTGTGTGAAGGTATTGTGTGGTTGATTTGTTTGCGAATAATTAACGATGAATATGTTGTTATATGTTGAATTATGTGAAGTTGCAGGATATTTTCAGTGACGATAATTACCTCTGATTATTGGTAATAATAGCGATATATGTGTATGCCTTGTGAAGTGAAATTATGTTGTTATTGCATGTTATTGGCATCGCATTTCATTTGCATTTGTCAAGGTCTATATTGGCGGAATTGTGAAGAAGGCTTAGGCCTTGTGCCTATGATAACTAGCAATTAGTGAAGGGAGTTTACTCCACCGGTACCACATGCATATGCATTTTCGTGTCTCATTGAAATCATGTCATTGCTAATTGTGAAGTAAATTATATGTTGTTGCTAACGAATGAAGTAGTGTCGTATGGTTGTTGATTGGGAATTTATTGTGACGTGTTAATTGTGTTATGATAATTTTATATGATTTAATCCTAATATATTATTTATCATACACCTGTTTATATTGGTAGATATCTCACCCTTTTTATTTGTAGGTCGTTACCTATATATTGGTAACGTGCAGGTAATGAGGAGTAAGGAATTTAGTTGCTTATGGCGTCGTCGCTCTGATACGTAGCACTTGGGGGAAAAATGCATTATTTGATTTTATACTACTTTCCGTTGCATTGTTGATGTTAATACTTTGGGAATTGATGTCCTTCAATTAAGTTGTTTAAAAGATGCTATATTCCGTTTGGAGTTTTGGAAATATTATAAAACCGCTTCGTAGTTTTTGAATAAATATGAAGTATTTTCGAAGGATAAATAATTATTATAAATTCCTGGAATTAATAGGTTCTATGTATCCATTATGATATGATTTTAAATTGACGGTTTGATTTATGAATGTAATGCCTCATATTTGTGAAATTTTTGGCACTCTGATTTTCATATAAACGTTGGGTAGAAATGGGGTGTTACACTTATACTCACATCAAATATCATTAGATTTTCTTTAGATTTATGTTCACTTCCTATTTCTCAAGAATTTCTTAATATTTATATTCACTTCAAATTTCTTCAGATCTATGTTTACATCAGATTCCATCAGATTTTCTTAAGATTTAGGTTCAATTCAAATTTCATCATGTTTTCCTCAAATTTTCTAGAGACTTATATTCATTTCAAATTTCATCACATTTTCTAAAGACTTTCTTAAGATTTATATTCAATTCAAATTTCTTCTGATCTATGTTCACTTCAGATTCCATTAGATTTTCTTAAGATTTATGTTCACTTCAAGTTTCATCAGGTTTTCCTTAAATTTTCTAGAGACTTATATTCAATTTATATTTCATCACATTTTCATAAGACTTATATTCACTTCAAATACCATTAGATTTTCTTAAGATTTATGTTGACTTCGTATTTCTTCAGAATTTCTTGATATTTATATTCACATCATATTTCATTAGATCTATGTTCACTTCAGATTCCATCAGAATTTCTTAAGATTTATGTTCACTTCAAGTTTCATAATGTTTTCCTCAAATTTTTTAGAGACTTATATTGATTTCAAATTTCATCACATTTTCTTAAGACTCATATTCACTTCAAATATCATCAGATTTTCTTAAGATTTATGTTCACTTCGTAGTTTTTAAGAATTTCTTAAGATTTATATTCACTTCAAATTTCTTCAGATATATGTTCACTTCAGGTTCCATCAGTTTTTCTTAAGATTTAGGTTCACTTCAAATTTCATCAGGTTTTTATCAAATTTTCTAAAGACTTATATTCATTTCAAATTATATCACATTTTCATAAGACTTATTTTCACCTCAAATATCATCAGATTTTCTTTAGATTTATGTTCACTTCCTAATTCTTTAGAATTTCTTAAGATATATATATTCACTTCAAATTTCTTCAGATCTATGTTCACTTCAGATTCCATCATTTTTTCTTAAGATTTAGGTTCACTTCAAATTTCTTCATGTTTTCCTCTAAATTTCTAGATACTTATATTAATTTCTAATTTCATTACCATTTCTTAAGATTTTCTTAAGATTTATATTCACTTCAAATTTCTTCCGATCTAAGTTCCTTTCAGATTCCTTCAGATTTTCTTAAGATTTAGGTTCACTTCATATTTCATTAGGTTTTCTTTTAATTTTCTAGAGACTTATGTTCATTTAAAATTTCATCACATTTTCTTAAGACTTATATTCACTTCAAATATCATCAGATTTTCTTAAGATTTATGTTCACTTCGTAGTTTCTCAAAATTTCTTAAGATTTATATTCACTTCAAATTTCTTCAGTTCTATGTTCACTTCATATTCCATCATACTTTCTTAATATTTAGGATCACTTCAAATTTCATCAGGTTTTCCTCAAATTTTCTAGAGTATTTTATTCATTTAAAATTTCATCACACTTTCTAAAGATTTATATTCACTTCAAATATCATCAAATTTTCTTAATATTTATGTTCACTTCGTAGTTTTTCAGAATTTCTTAAGATATAGGTTAACTTCAAATTTCATAAGGTTTTCCTAAAATTTTCTAGAGAGTTATATTCATTTCAAAGTTTATCACATTTTCTTAAGAATTATAATCACCTCCAATATCATAATATTTTGTTTAGATTTATGTTCACTTCCTATTTCTTTAAAATTTTCTTTAGATTTATATTCACTTCCAGTTTCCTCAGATCTATGTTTACCTTAGATTCCATTATATTTTCTTACGATTTATGTTCACTTCAAATTTCATCAGGTTTTCCTTAAATTTTCTAGAGACTCATATTCATTTCAAATTTTACCACATTTTATTAAGACTTATATTCACATAAAATATCATCAGATTTTTTTAAGATTTATGTTAACTTCGTAGTTTTCAGAATTTCTTAAGATTTATATTCACTTCAAATTTCTTCAGATCTATGTTCACTTCAGATTCCATCAGAATTTCTTAAGAGTTAAGTTCACTTCAAATTTCATCATGTTTTCCTCAAATTTTCTAGAGTCATCCATTTATTTAAAATTTCATCACACTTTCTTAAGACATATATTCACTTCAAATATCATCAGATTTTCTTAAGATTTATGTTCACTTCGTAGTTTTTCAGAATTTCTTAAGATTTATATTGACTTCAAATTTCTTCAAATCTATTTTCACCTCAGATTCTAGCTGTTTTTCTTAAGATATAGGTTAACTTCAAATTTGATAAGGTTTTCGTAAAAGTTTCTACAAAGTTATATTCATTTCAAATTTTATCACATTTTCTTAAGACATATACTCACCTCAAATATCATAAGATTTTCTTTAGATTTATGGTCACTTCCTATTTCTTTAGAATTTCTTAAGATTTATATTCACTTCCAATTTCCTCAGATCTATGTTTACCTCAGATTACATTATATTTTCTTAAGATTTAGGTTCACTTCAAATTTCATCAGGTTTTCCTAAAATTTCTAGAGACTTATATTCATTTCAAATTTCATCACATTTTATTAAGACTAATATTCACTTAAAATATCATCAGATTTTCTTAAGATTTATGTTCACTTCGTAGTTTTTTCAGAATTTCTTAATATTTATATTCACTTAAAATTTCTTCAGATCTATGTTCACTTCAGATTCCATCCGATTTTCTTAAGATTTAAATTCACTTCAAATTTCATCATGTTTTCCTCATATTTTCTAGAATCTTTTATTCATTTAAAATTTCATCACATTTTCTTAAGACCTTTATTCACTTCAAATATCATCAGAGTTTCCTAAGATTTATGTTCACTTCGTAGTTTTTTAGAATTTCTTAAGATTTATATTCAATTCAAACTTCTTCAGATTTTCTAAAGATTTAGGTTCACTTCAAAATCGTTAGGTTTTTATAAGATTTTCTAGAGACTTATATTCATTTCAAATTTTATCACATTTTCCTAAGACTTATATTAACCTCAAATATCATCAGATTTTCTTTAGATTTATGTTCACTTTCTATTTCTTTAGAATTGCTTAAGATATATATTCACTTCAAATTTCTTCAAATCTATATTCACTTCAGATTCCATCATTTTTTCTTAAGATTTAGGTTCACTTCAAATTTCATCATGTTTTCCTCTAATTTTCTTGAGACTTATATTCATTTCTAATTTCATCACATTTTCTTAAGACTTTCTTAAGATTTATATTCACTTCAAATTTCTTCAGATTTAAGTTCATTTCAGATTCCATCAGATTTTCTTAAGATAACCTAAAATATCATCAGATTTTCTTCAGATTTATTTTCACTTCGTAGTTTTACAGAATTCCTTAAGATTTATATTCACTTCAAAATTCTTCAGATCTATGTTCACTTCAGGTTCCATCATATTTTCTTAAGAATTAGGTTCACTTCAAATTTTAACAGGTTTTCCTTGAATTTTCTAGATGCTTATATTTATTTTAAATTTCATCACATTTTCTTAAAACTTATATTCACTTAAAATATCATCATATTTTTGTAAGATTTATGTTCACTTCGTATTTCTTCCGAATATCTTGACATTTATATTCACTTCAATTTTATTCAGATCAATGTTCTCTTCAGAGTCCATCAAATTTTATTAAGATTTATGTTCATTTCTAGTTTTATCAGGTTTTCCTCAAATTTTCTAGATTATTATATTCACTACAAAATTCATCACATTTTCTTAAGACTTATATTCACTTCAAATATCATCAGATTATTTTTAGATTTATGTTCACTTCGTATTTCTCCAGAATTTCTTGACATTTATATTCACTTCAAATTTCTTCAAATCTATGTTCACTTCAGATTCCAACAGATTTTCTTAAGATTTATGTTTAATTGAAGTTTCATAAGGTTTTCCTCAAATTTTCTAGAGACTTATATTCATTTCAAATTTCATCACATTTTCTTAAGACTTATATTTTCACATCAAATATCATCATATTTTCTTAAGATTTATGTTCAGTTTGTAGTTTTTCATAATTTCTTAAGATTTATACTCACTTCCAATTTCTTCATATCTATGTTCACTTTAGATTCCATCAGATTTTTTTTAAGATTTAGGTTCACTTCAAATTTCATAAGGTTTTCCTTAAATTTCCTGGAGACTTACATTCATTTCAAATTTCATCACATTTTATTAAGACTTATATTCACATCAAATATCATTAGATTTTCTTAAGATTTATATATTCACTTCAAATTTCTTCAGATCTATGTTCAATTCATATTCCATCATATTGTATTAAGATTTAGGTTCACTTCATATTTCATCAGGTTTTCCTCAAATTTTCTAGAGTCTTTTATTCATTTAAAATTTCATCACACTTTCTTAATACTTATATTCACTTCAAATATCATCAGATTTTCTTAAGATTTATGTACACTTCGAAATTTTTCAGAACTTCTTCAGATTTATATTCACTTCAAATTTCTTCAGATCTATTTTCAATTCAGATTCCATCTGTTTTTCTTAAGATATAGGTTAACTTCAAATTTCATAAGGTTTTCCTAAAATTTTCTAGAGAGTTATATTCACCTCAAATATCATAAGATTTTCTTTAGATTTATGTTCACTTCCTATTTCTTTAGATTTTTTTAAGATGTATATTCACTTCAAATTTCTTCAGATCTATGTTCACTTCTTATTCCATCATATTTTCTTACGATTTAGGTTCACTTCAAATTTCATCAGGTTTTCCTCATATTTTCTAGAGTCTTTTATTCATTTAAAATTTCATCACACTTTCTTAAGACTTATATTCACTTCAAATATCATCAGATTTTCATCGAATTTCATCAGATTATCTTAAGATTTATGTTCACTTCAATTTTCACCAGATTTTCTGAGGACTTATATTCCCTTCAAATTTCATCAGATTTTTTAAAGATTTATATTTCCTTCAAATTTCATCGGATTTTCTGAGGACTTTTATTCACTTCAAATTTCATCAGATTTTCTGAAAACTTATATTCACTTCAAATTTCATCTAATTTTCTGAAGACTTATATTTGTTGCAAGTTTCACCAGATTTTCTGAAGACTTATATTCACTTTAAATTTCATAAGATTTTTTGAAGACTTATATTCACTTCAAATTTCATCAGATTTTCTGAAGACTTATATTCAATTCAAATTTCATCAGATTATCTTAAGATTTATGTTCACTTAAATGTTCACCAGATTTTCTTAAGACTTATATTCACTTCAAATTTCATCAGATTTTCTGAAGACTTATACTCACTTCAAATTTCATCAGTTTATCTTAAAACTTATGTTCACTTCAATTTAACCCGATTTTCTGAAGACTTATATTCACTTCAAATTTTATCAGATTTTCTGAAGACTTATATTCACTCCAAATTTCATTAGATTTTATGAAGACTTATATTCACTTCAAATTTCATCAGATTATGTTATGATTTATGTTCACTTCAATTTTCAGCAGATTTTCTGAAGACTTATATTCACTTCAAATTTCATCAGATTTTCTGAAGACTTATATCCACTTCAAATTTCATAGGATTTTCAGAGGACATATAATCATATCAATTTTAACCAAATTTTCTGAAGACTTATATTCACTTAAAATTTCATCTGATTTTCTAAAGACTTATATTCATTTCAAGTTTCACCAGATTTTCTTAAGACTTATATTCACTTCAAATTTCATCATATCCTTCAAATTTCATCGGATTTTCTGAAGAATTATAATCACTTCAAATTTCATCAGATTTTCTGCAGACTTAATTTCATTTCAAATTTCATTAGATTTTCTAAAGCCTTATATTTTCTTCAAATTTCATCAGATTATCTTAAGATTTATGTTCACTTCTAATTTCATCAGAATATCTTAAGATGTATGTTCACTTTAATTTCCATAAGATTTTTTGAAGACTTATATTCACTTCAAATTTCATCACATTATCTTAAGACTTATGTTCACTTAAATTTTCACCAGATTTTCTGAAGACTTATATTCATTTCAAATTTCATCAGATTTTCTGAAGACTTATATTCACTTCAAATTTCATCAGATTCTCTGAAGACTTATATTCACTTCAAATTTCATCTTATTTTCAGAAGACATATATTCAGTTCAAATTTCATCATATTTTTTGAAGACTTATATTCACTTCAAATTTTATCACATTATCATAAGATTTATGTTCACTTCAAGTTTCATCAGATTATCTTAAGATGTATGTTCACTTCAATTTTCATAAGATTTTTTGAAGACTTATCTTCACTTCAATTTCACCAGATTTTCTGAAAACTTATATTCACTTCAAATTTCATCAGATTTTCTGAAGAGTTATATTCACTTCAAATTTCATCAGATTATCTTAAGATTTATGTTCACTTCAGATGTTCACCAGATTTTCTAAAGACTTATATTCATTTCAAATTTCATCAGATTTTTTGAAGACTTATATTCACATCAATTTTAACAAGATTTTTTGAAGACTTATATTAACTTCAAATTTCATCTAATTTTGTGAAGACTTATATTCACTTCAAGTTTCACCAGATTTTTTGAAAACTTATATTCACTTCAAATTTATTTAGATCTTTTTAAGATTTATATTTCCTTCACATTTCATCCCATTTTCTATAGAATTATATTCACTTCAAATTTCATCAGATTTTCTGAAGATTTATATTCATTTCAAATTCCATCATATTTTCTGAAGACTTATATTCACTTCAAATTTCATCAAATTATCTTAATATTTATGTTCACATCTAATTTCATCAGATTATCTTAAGATGTATGTTCACTTCAATTTTCATAAGATTTTTTGAAGACTTATATTCACTTAAAATTTAATCAGATTTTCTAAATATGTATATTCACTTCAAATTTCCTCAGATTATCTTAAGACTTATGTTCATTTCAATTTCACCAGATTTTCTGAAAACTTATATTCACTTCAATTTTCATCAGATTTTCTGAAGACTTATATTCACTTCAAATTTCATTAGATTTTCTAAAGAGTTATATTCACTTCAAATTTCATCAAATTTTCTGAAGACTTATATTCATTTCAAATTTCATCAGATTATCTTAAGATGTATGTTCACTTCAATATTCATAAGATTTTTTGAAGACTTATATTCACTTAAAATTTATTCAGATTTTCTAAAGATGTATATTCACTTCAAATTTCCTAAGATTATCTTCAGACTTATGTTCACTTCAATTTCACCAGATTTTCTGAATACTTAAATTCACTTCAAATTTCACCAGATTTTCTGAAGACTTATATTCACTTCAATTTTAACAAGAGTTTCTGAAGACTTATATTCACATCGTATTTCATCTAATTTTTGAAGACTTATAATCACTTCAAGTTTCACAAGATTTTCTGAACACTTATATTCACTTCAAATTTCATCAGATTTTCTGAAGACTTATATCAACTTCAAATTTCATCAGATTTTCTGAAGACTTATATGCACTTCAAATTTCACCGGATTTTTTTGAAGACTTATATTCACATCAATTTTAACCAGATTTTCTGAAGACTTATATTAACTTCAAATTTCATCTAATTTTCTGAAGACTTATATTCACTTCAAGTTTCACCAGATTTTCTGAAGACTTATATTCACTTCAAATTTATTCAGATCTTTTTAAGATTTATATTTCCTTCAAATTTCATCCCATTTTCTATAGCATTATATTCACTTCAAATTTCATCAGATTTTCTGAAGACTTATATTCATTTCAAATTTTATCAAATTATCTTAATATTTATGTTCACTTCTAATTTCATCAAATTATCTTAAGATGTATGTTCACTTCAATTTTCATAAGATTTTTTGAAGACTTATATTCACTTACAATTTAATCAGATTTTCTAAATATGTATATTCACTTCAAATTTCCTCAGATTATCTTAAGACTTATGTTCACTTCAATTTCACCAGATTTTCTGAAAACTTATATTCACTTCAAATTTCATCAGATTTTCTGAAGACTTATATTCACTTCAAATTTCATTAGATTTTTTGAAGAGTTATATTCACTTCAAATTTCATCAGATTATCTTAAGATTTATGTTCACTTCAGATGATCACCAGATTTTCTGAAGACTTATATTCACTTCTAATTTCATCAGATTTTCTGAAGACTTATATGCACTTCAAATTTCACCGTATTTTTTGAAGACTTATATTCACATCAATTTTAACCAGATTTTCTGAAGGATTATATTAACTTCAAATTTCATCTAATTTTCTGAAGGCTTATATTCACTTCAAGTTTTACCAGATTTTCTGAAGACTTATATTCACTTCAAATTTATTAAGATCTTTTTAAGATTTATATTTCCTTCAAATTTCATCCCATTTTCTATAGAATTATATTCACTTCAAATTTCATCAGATTTTCTAAAGACTTATATTCATTTCAAATTCCATCAGGTTTTCTGAAGACTTATATTCACTTCAAATTTCATCAAATTATCGTAATATTTATGTTCACTTCTAATTTATCAGATTATCTTAAGATGTATGTTCGCTTCAATTTTCATAAGTTATTTTGAAGACTGATATTCACTTCAATTTCATTAGATTTTCTAAAAACATATATTCACTTCAATTTTCATCAGATTTTCTGAAGACTTATACTCTCTTCAAATTTCATCAGATTTTCTGAAGACTTATATTCACCTCAAATTTCATCTGATTTTCAGAAGACTTATATTCAGTTCAAATTTCATCAGATTTTCTGAAGACTTATATTCACTTCAAATTTCATCAGATTATCTTAAGATTTATGTTCACTTCAAATTTCATCAGGTTATCTTAAGATGTATGTTCACTTCAATTTTCATAAGATTTTTTGAAGACTTATATTCACTTCAAATTTCATCAGATTTTCTGAAGACATATATTCACTTCAAATTTCATCAGATTATCTTAAGAATTATGTTCACTTTAATTTTCACAATATTTTCTGAAGACATTCACATCAAATTTCATCAGATTTTCTAAAGACTTATATTCACATCAAATTTCATTAGATTTTCTTAAGAGTTATATTCACTTCAATTTTCACCAGATTTTCTTAAGACTTATATTCATATCAATTTTAACTAGATTTTCTGAAGACTTATATTCACTTCAAATTTCTTCAAATTTTCTAAAGACATATATTTACTTAAAATTTCATTAGATTATCTTAAGACTTATGTCTGTAACACCTCAATTCTACCCAAAGTTTAATATGCAAAAATCAGAGTAATTTTAAAATTTCATAAATTAAATAATGAGGCGCTACACCATCAAAAACAACTCACTTTAAAACGGTTTACTTTAAAGTATAAATTTCGGATACATAGCATCGCAGGAAAACATAAATTGATTCGTAGAAGTCAACACATCTTCTTTATTAAACTTCCTCATCAAAATCATGTTTTTATAATTTATGATTCTTATTTACAAAGGCAAACAACAAAAGACAACAACAAGACAACATAATAATTCCCCAGTGCTACGTATCGAGGCGACACCGACTCGACTAATAGCGACTATATACTCCGTCTTCATAACACCTCGTTACCAATATATAGGTAACAATGAAACAAGTAAAGGTGAGATACTCCAAAACATATAATTAAAGGCATGATAAAATATATATATATATATATATATATATATATATATAGTTTGAATTATAAAGGGTATAGATTAATAATTGTAATTCCAACACATAATCAAAACTCACTTACTTTACTCGTCATCCTAATGTGTATAATCCACACCTTATCACCATAGCCTCATCGGCATAAAACGTCGCAACAACACATAACCCTCCGTCACCACGAAATCGTCACAAACTAATACATCACTAATTAACACGGTAGTCTTAAACAACAACATCAACCAACAACATTAAATAATGCTAGTAATATAAGTAATATAACAAATCATCACAAATTGGCTAAAGCCCATCTTCGCTTTTGGCGTAAAGCCCATCTTCGCTTTTGGCATAAAGCCCATCATCACAACATCATCACAAAATATATCATCGCAATTCAATATCATCCATCAATCAAAAAAACCCAATGCCAAACAACTCAAACATAAATATAACCGACTCCATGAGACACGACTATGTTATGCATGTGGTACCCATCGCTTTGTCCGTAATTAGGGACACTTGGCATAAAGCCGATCCTCGCTCGGCATAAAAGCCATCATCGCTTGCATAAAAGCCTCTTAAGCTTGGCATAAAGCCTCTTCGCTTATGCAATGTTTGTGACTCGACAATAAAATAACACAACACAAAAACAACATCATCGCTCATCCAAATTGGCATAAAGCCCACATCGCCATAATTTATCCAAAACATAATAAATATATCATCGCATCATAATTGCATTATGCAAACATCACTAATAAATTCATCAAAAGTCATGCATTCACAAATCGGAAGCATTTATTAACAACCTCAATTTAATCATCACATTGCATATCAACATGTATTCTTTAATAAATACACGTCAAAAACTTACGTTTATTAACACCGCATCGTTATCAATTAATTCACTAAATTCGAAAACGGAAAAATTGTCAAAACGTTGATAATCGTCGAAAGTAATTCCTAATAACGGTATTAATCATAATCGTCGGCGTCGAAACCGGATTAACCATACGTGCCTTAAATCTACTAAAACACGTCCGATTCAATTTTACCGTAAATTGGTCTTTTTGGTCGTCTCGTAAAACTCACAATTTCGGAAAACTAACTTCACCACTCGTTCTACGTCAAACTTAGCTATACGTCAATTTTCATTGAATTCGAACAACTTGCTCCGTCGTCGAATTAAAATCGAATCGGAACATAATCGGGTTCAAATTAAATCGGCTAACTCGTGCTCTAGTTATATTTTATGGTATCAATTGCTACTAGGTGATATTGGGATTACAAAATAAAACAGAACCTAAACCAAAGGAATTATGCAGGGAATTATGCAGGAAAAGATTCATTGACAGCAAACAGCAAAAAAACCAATTACAGCAAAACAACATTTGCCAATTTCCGTTTTTCTTCTCATGCAGGGGACCGTCCCATTTCCATCAACGGGAGGGGTTCCTCACAACCAAGGGAGTAGCCCTAAAAAATTCTTCCATTCCTTTTATTTAATTTTTCCCTGCGTTTTGTTTTCTTGTTTTCTTCTTCACTGTATATCATTTCCATTTTCATTTTTCATTCATTTATTTTCATTTCATTCATTTATTTTCAGTTCATTTTCATTCATTTATTTTCATTTCATTTTCATTTCATTTATTTTCATTTCATTTTCATTTCATTCATTTATTTTTTTGGTTTTTATATATATAGTTATGTTTCTCTTCATTCCAAAACTTCATTTTTAACACTTCTAATATATGTAAGCTAGCATCAAAATACTCACACTCTATGCTCCTAACTCAAACTCCCTAAATCATTTCAACCATCACACAACCAAAACTCAAGAATCAATCCCATTAATTTTTCCCCAAATCTAACATATATCATCAAACCCTAACTATAATGAAATGGAAGATCAAACCCCTTACCTCTAGCTTGGAGATGATCCATGGTGATGCTACCAAGCCCAACCTCAAGCTTCCTCTCATGCTCCCTTGTTCAAGATCTTCCTCATCTTCTCCTCTTCTTCTTCTTTCCAAAACCCTCTCTTTTCTCTCTAGGTTTCTATTTTGGTTTTTGTGTTTACAATGGAAAGAAAAGGAAAAGAAATGGGTTTTTATAACTTGTTTCCTACTAGTAAGCCAAGTCTCCATGTTTGGTTTTGGTATAATTGAATGGAAGGAAAATGAGGAGAAAGGGTTCTAGTAATGGTATTTTCCTTATTTAGTAAGCCAAGGGTGAAAACCTAAATCTCATCAATTAATCCTCACACTCCTAACCAATTATATCATTAATATAATTAATTCAATTAATTAAAATAATTCCGGGGAATTAAAATATCGGATCCGAATAATATTTTAACGGACCGAACGGAACGTCGCCAGATAAATTAATAGATATATTAATTAATATAATTATTCTCGTCGCAAGACAAATATCGATCGGTAATTCGAAAATATTAATATAATATAATATTAATTAAAAACGGGCGTTACAATGTCCACTTCAATTTTCATCAGATTTTCAGAAGACTTATATTCACTTCAAATTTCATCAGATTTTCTGAAGACTTATATTCACTTCAAATTTCATCGATTTTGGTTATTGTTAGTGAAGATTTTGATACGTGTATTCGAGTAGAAGTTTAAGTTCGAAATGAAATGAGGTTAGTGTTCGTTGGAACAAAGCGAGCATACGATTCGGAATGGGAGAAATGGCTCTTGAATGGACGTCTTGAAACTTCGAGCTTCGAATGGCGTTATGATGATATATGTAAAGGAGCTTCAAGTAGTAACAAGGTTGTGTACGTGAAGTGAGTTGAAGCAAAGTGACCATTTGAAATTCAAGCGGGATAATTGGAAGTTAAAATATATCTCTTGGAAGCGGTTCAAAGACGCGTGGAAGCTAGAGAAGCGCAATGTTCTGCATGTTCTGAACGTGGCAAGATCTTATAAGTCAGACCGTTATGGTCGAAGTAGTATATATAGAAGTCTTAGTGTTAGGATTTCGTGTGTCATATCTATTGTACAAAATTCAGTAAACATTCAAAATACCACATGGCTAGGGAAACGAATGCTCGAACAATGTATGTATGATTGCACCAAACCTTTATAATTCAGTAAAACATCTTTATCTTTCCAGTTTATCCTTTATCTTCGCATCAATGTCTTTTAAATACCTTTACATTCAAAGCCATTTTAACTATTTTCTACATTTAAACGTTTTCTTCTATTTCGAAGTCCTTTACATTTCAGAAACCTTTTACATTAACGTTTTTACATTCATGTTTTTTACATTTCATGCTTTTATATTCATGCTTTTATATTAAAAGTCTTTTACATTTAAAGTCATTTACGTATTTCTGCATTTACACATTTCTTTGCAAATCGAACCTTTACTCATTTACTCATTCAAGTCAGTTTTATATTTCTTTACTTGATCATGTCATTAAGTTATTTGACACTACAATCGGAATGCATTGGATATATATAAAACACTCAAAATACAAGTCTTAAACATGAATACTAGTTTAGTTATTAATTTTATCCAAACGACCAATATCCCATAGGATCAATCTAGTCGATCCTGCAAGTTACCAGAGGAATTGAATAACAGTCATAAAGATTATTCGATAGTTTGGAGGACTAGCGGTTGTTTTACCGAAATCACTGTAAACAAATTGTACTTGATGGGACCGTCATTGGTCGTTACAAAATTAAAATAAAATAAGGATTGTTAAGACATAATCATTATAAAGTTCTTTACGAGTGTTAAGTGCGTTGTTATATGAACCTTAGGGTGGTAGAATAACTAATAGCAACCAACCCTTACCCGAAGAAAACGTAATAATAGGATGTCTAATCCAACAATCAACAAGGAACAAGCCCAAGCAGAATTGCCTTTGAGCGCCGCGATTCCTTGAGCGCACTTAGCCTCTTCGATATGTAGCCACGAGCGGAACAAGTGGCATGTCAACGAACAATTCGACCCTAGAAAATCTGGGACCCTTTGGTTATCTTGGGGGATCTTTCCCACCAATTGGGGCACAAACCCATTTCGCTACCCCACCACCAACTAGACCACCCAGTTTCGATAGTAATAGACCCAGAAATCCCCCTTATGGGATGCCAACATCTTTTATGGCAGGTTTGCTTGACTTGTCGAGCGCACCACAATTAGGGTCAGGATCTGGGGCTAATCAATTCATGACAAATAACCAAGGGTCAGTAGGTTATAGTACACTTCCTATCCTAACCACAGAAAATCAGATAGCTTTTAGGCAGTTGATGGATGATAGTAACCATAATATGATAGGAGTGTTAGCACAAACTATGCAAGAAATCTTTGCCCCAATAGTTCAAAATGTAACTGTAACAAAGAGAAAATGCAGATAACATGAGTAGAATAGCAGATTTCTTGCTCCTTGAGCGTGAGGCGAACGGGCATTGGTTCGAGCGAACATACCTATCATAGAACAAGCTGCCGATGACTCACCCTATAGGCCAGTCAGAGAGGGGATCAACTTGGGGGCAAGGGCACAAAGGGTAGATGCCCCAGTGATTCGAGAAGAACCACAAAGGGGATTGATAGAACCATTGGCAAGGGTCGAAAGATTAGATGCCCCAGTGATTCGAGAGGAACCACAAAGGGGAATTATGGAACCGAGGGCAGGGTCGAAAGACTAGAAGTCCCAAGTTTGAGAAGAACAACCTAGAGGAGTTGTCATGGTGGGTCGAAACCAAGATGCTGATGCAGTCGTCCATAGAGTTCGAAACGACAATATCTTGGCAGAAAATAATTTAACCACTATGATAGAGAGGATTATGGCCCAAAACGGTCTTAATACGAGGATTAGAAGGCCAAATTATGCCTCTCCTATAGCAGATTATGTGCATCTTGATTTACCAAGGGATACAGATCCCTAAGTTTACAAAGTTTCTTTGGAGATACCAATGAATCAACGATCGAACACACTTGAGTATCGAAGAGGAGACATAGCAAATAATGAGAACCTTAGGATTAAATATTTCCCGAGTTCCCTCACTAAAAATGCTTTCACATGGTTTACCACTTGCCTCCTAGATCCATAGATACGGACCCTCTTGGAGAGATTGTTCCATGAACAATTCTATATGGGACAATCCAAGATAAGTCTAAAGGAACTAGCAAGTGTTAAGAGGAAGTTCTTGAACCCATAGATGAGTACTTAAATAGGTTCGGACTCTTGAAATCTAGATGTTTCACAGTGGTTCTGAACATGAGTTAGTCGAAATGGCATGGTGGCTGGACTATTCTATTCGAAAGAAATTAGACACACAATACTTGAGGGACATGGCTCGGTTAGCGATAGGGTTCGACAAGTCGAAAGACTAAAGGCAAAAAGGCAGGGCTTTTAAAAGTAATAAGAAGAAATTTCCTACGTCGGCGAGGAAGTTGAGAATATCCTGAATTGAGAGGTCGAAATAGATCTCATCAGATTAATGAGCTCCACCTTACTCTTGTAAACTATTAGTTCCCACAAAGGAAAAATTATTGAAAATGAGAAAAGTGATAAATTCCCAAGGAAGGTATACACCTTCGATGTAACAAAGTGTGATGATTTTCGATTTGCTTGTCAAAGATGGCCACTAATTGTGCCATCAAATGTCAAAATACCTCCTTTAGATCAAAGAAATAAAAGAGGGTTTGTAAATATCATAGTTTCTAGGCCACAAAACCTCACGTGTTTTCTTTTAGGGATCCGATTCAAACGCAATTAAGGATGGCGATTGAAATTTGCGACAAACCGAAAATGAAAGTAGATGAAGACCCTCGGATATTGCGACACCAACTACTCCGAGCCTTCGCATTGGAGAAATTAATATGGTGGAAGCAGACCAAGAGCCACTCCATTAGGAGGAAAGCCGAGACAAACTGGGTGCTAGTCGAAGTCACCGAGGGAGTCACTGAGGACATCCACAAACAACTAGAGGCTTCGATAAAAAATGTGCCATTTTGCTTGAAGATCCAGACTCTGAAGGCCGGAGAACCAAAAGCAAGTTGACCAGCTCAAGGCCTAAGGCTGAAATTGGAGAAAGTCCAGATCACAAAGGCGCTCCCTCAAAAAGAAATCAGGACACCTTGGGAGCCCGGTGGGAGTTCGATTATCGGTGAAATATTACGCCCGAGTTCGAAAATCCCATCGAGGCGTCAAGCCCACAGGATGGGGAGATGATGACATAAAAGGGAAGGATGTAGATGGTAACATTCCTCAGAAGGAAGTCTGGGATACTTTAGGGGAACCCAGTGGAAAATTTGATTACCTGGTAAGATACTCTGCCCCAGAAAGTTCAAAGATTCGAATCGAAGATGTCAAACCATCAGGATGGGGAGATGATGAGGAAAGAGGGGAAGATGTGGATGTCAACATGGTGGATATGGAGAAACCTCGTTCTGAGATGGAGGAGATGGAAAGATACCTAGAAAAGGAAAAATACAAAATGGAGGATGGCTATGCTGCAGATACCAGCCTCAAAGATTATCTCATGCATACAAGGAAATCTTTGAAATGATGCTATGTCCCAGATGCAGCATCATCTGCAACCAGAGAATTGCTGCAGATTTCGAGAGGAAACAAAGGGCTCGAACTGGAATCAACTGGCGCCAAGACAACCAATTATTCAGATGTTACCCTAGAGCTGGGGAGAGTTTGTTGGAGTTCTTAGTTCGTTGTCACAAAGGGGCAACCAAGTGCAGTTGCCCAAGGTGCTCGGCATATGACGAACATGGTTGGGCGTTGAAACTATTCCCTTAAGCCCCATCTTTGGAATCACAAGGAGGTTGGTCGGATGAGTCAACACTTGAGGGTAATCATACTCAATGAAAGCCCGACGCCTATCCTAAAGGTGCTCGAAGGGTGACGTTCAGAATCCCTATTGAAGTACCAACAGACAAATGGCTGCAAGTCAAAACCAATAAGGGGAAAGATAAATGGAGAGGTAATGAACGAAATGCACGTCACGCTATGATATATAGGAGGAAATTCAACACTGCGAAGAGGGAATACTTGAGACTAGAAAACTACAAAGGTAAGAATCCCATGTCAAGATCCCAATGGCGAAGGCAACAGCGATTTCGAAAAGATGAAAGGGAAGCTTTGGCAGACAAAAGAGAAGCTTCGACCAGCAACAAAGAAGTGTCAAGTACCAACAAACCAACAACGAACAAGCAACCTGAAGACAAACCTCCATTTAGTAAGAGACTTTTCTCTGAAACACAACCAGATGAATCGAAAGAGTAAACTCCAAGTCCAGAAGAAGACGAGGATATGCTGACAGACAACTTCGAATCAGAGGGGGAGTCTTCACTCAACTTAAATTGCAATGTGGTATCTGTATTACCTTCTGAGTTCGAACATGAGACCGAAATCGAAGAGCATGAGGAAGAGGATACCATAGATTTGATGAAGCACATACCAGTTTGCTACTATGTAATGGATAACGGCGCGGTCGAAGAGCGAAACGCATTCTTGAACACCGAGCCAACAATGAAGAATCATTTGAAGCCATTGTTCATTCGAGCAAAGTGGAGCCCATGGCGTGAACAAGGTCTTAGTGGATGGAGGCTGCGGTTAATTTAATGCCTTAATTCATGCGAAAAAGTTAGGAATACAAGAAGGTGATGTCAAACCACAACATGGTCCTATCCAATTATGAAGGGAAAGTAGGTCGACGTTGGGGGTAGTTCAAGTGGATCTAACCGTAGGATCGGTGCAGGCCCACCATGTTCATGGTGATCGAAGCCAAGGCCAACTATAACTTCTTCTTTGGGAAGAGAGTGGATCCATGGCGTGGAGCGGTTCCTTCGTCAATGCATCGAGGTTGGTTCTATGGAGAAGATGGTATAGTGGAGAATATCAGGCGGACGAGAGTTACTTTATGACAGTCAATTTAGTCAACAAAAGGAATTATGACAAGTACTGCAAGAATAGCCCTTGTACCCCAAGTGACGAAATAGGCAAACAAGGATGCACACTACTATATGACCCTTCGCCATGATGGCATGTCTGGGATAGGAAGATAATTAAAGGAGATGAAGAGGACACTTCGAAAGACGGCCATGGGAGTTCGAACAACCTCGCTCATGGAGTCCTCCTTCTTGAAAAGATTTCGCCTACATGGTGAGAATGAATGGAAAGCGGTTTCAGAGGCTGAAATAG
>CM038796.1:136103603-136170888 GCA_021764765.1 Vicia sativa
TGCTCACCCAGTGTTGGTCTGATTGACAAATGTTGAAAGTTGAAGGTTATGCCTTGTTGATGCCTCGATAACCGGCATATTTCTAATTTGGGAGTTTTACCCGATGGTACCACATGCATATGCATTGTCTAAGTTGCATACTATAGCATAATTATGATGTTTGTGTTAAATTATTTTTGTTGTTGATTGTGAGAGCAAAAATAGTGATTTTTATATAATTCTAACTATATATTATTTATCATGTTCTTACTTATATAGTTTCTTTCATTTATTTCGCTGTTGCCTTTATATTGGTAGCGTGAAGGTAACAAGGAGGATTAGTTGTTACTGTTTTAGTTCAAGTTCGGTGTCATTGCTCTGATACATAGCACTCGGGGGAAATGAACACTTGTCTTATTTTTCTATTTTAATGTTGAATTTTATGTTGTTGATTGAGGGGTTTATTGTGTTGATGTTGTTTTATGATTCAAAAGATGCTATATCTTATGTGGAAAATTATTATGAATCTGCTGCGTGATTAACAAAGTTGGTTTATGTTATGAAGACTATATTCATGCATTGTGTTTGTTTCGTATCTTTAAAGTGTTATGTATCCGTTATTGAGTAAGAATGACAGGTTTATGTCTTTAAGTTGAAAAGTGTGACATCTTGATTATGTTGGAAAAATTTTAAACTCTAATTTTATGGATTAATTACTTGGGATAGAATTGGGGTGTTACAAATGTCATCCAAAATACCACTAGTAAGATTCAACATACCAAGCTTAACACACGAAGACGTCGCTTCACAAACCAAACTCAAATCTTGGAATTGTTCAAGCAAATCCAATTCTCGCACCATCAACATCGACATATGCAACGATTTCCTACTTAGTGCATCATCTACAACATTCACTTTACCCAGATGATAATTCAAACCAAAATCAAAATCCTTTAAGAATTCCAACCATCTTCTTTGCCTCATATTCAATTCCTTTTGATCAAACAGATACTTCACACTCTTATGATCGTTATACACCTCAAATATCGAACCAAACAAATAATGCCTCCAAATCTTCAACACAAACACAACTGCGGCTAACTCTAAATCATGCGTCGGATAATTCCTCTCATGAAATTTAAGTTGCCTCGAAGCATAAGCTACCACTTTCCTCTTCTGCATTAACACACCTCCTAAACCCATCAATGAAGCATCACAATACACCACAAATGGTTCTTCCGGATTAGGAAAAATCAAAATAGGAGCGGTTGTTAACCTTCTCTTAAGCTCTTGAAAATTAGCTTCACACTGCAAAGTCTAAACAAAAGCTTGACCCTTCCTCATCAAGTGCGTCAATGGTAAAGTCAACTTACAAAATCCTTTAATGAACTTACGAAAATAACCAGCCAAACCAAGAAAACTTCTAAACTCCGAAACAGATTTCAGAGCTTCCCATTGAGATACAGCCTCAACCTTAGAAGGATCCACAAAAATACCACCACTCAAAATTACATGTCCAAGGAAACTAACTTCTTTCAACCAAAACTCACTCTTAGAAAGCTTAGCATACAACTTCTTCTCTTTCAGCAGAGATAACACAATCCTCAAATGCTGAGCATGATCTTCTTCACTCTTGAAATAAATCAAAATATAATCAATGAACACAACCACAAGTTGATCTAGATACTTATGAAAAATCTGATTCATATATTCCACAAAACACCAGGAGCATTAGTCACACCAAACAACATTACAAAATACTCATAGTGACCATACCTTGTCCTAAAAGTAGTCTTTTGAATATCCTCAACTTTCACACGAATCTGATGATAACCAGACCTCAAATAAGTCTTATTGAAAACATAAGCACCAACCAACTGATCCATCAAATCATCAATCCTCGGAAGTGGATACTTGTTCTTAATAGTCACCTTGTTCAGTTGTCTATAATCAACACACAACCTCATAGAACCTTCCTTCTTCTTAACTAACAAAACAGGCGCACCCCACGGAGATACACTTGGACGAATAAACCTCTTTCCAAGAAAATCCTCAAGTTGATTCTACAACTCTTTCAACTCAGAAGCAGACATTCGATACGGAGCCTTCGAAACAGGACTAGTTCCAAGAACTAAATCAATCGAAAAATCCACCTCACGCTCTGGCGAAAAATAAATTACATCTTCAGGAAATACCTCAGGAAAATCACATACAATAGGAAATTCACCCATAGCTTGTTTCTCACTAAGATCCAATGATGCCAACAAAGAAAACAACACAACACAGTCTTCCAAATATTTATCCACTTGCTTAGCAGACAAAAACAAATCATTCTTGACATTAGAATCAAGAAAGATAAATGACTTGTCAAAATAATTGATAAAAACATGATTGTATTCCAACTAGTTCATACCAAGAATCAGATCCAATTGATCTAACGGAAGACAAACTAAATCCATCCAAAAATCTCTACCAAAAATACTCAACAGACAATGCAAACATGCAACAGAAGTACAAACAGAACCCATAACAGGAGTATCAATGATCATATTTCCATGCATATTAGACAATTCAAGATTCAATCTCTTAACACAATCCACAGAAATAAAAGATTGCGACGCACCAGTATCAATGATAGCAATCAAAGGTATACCATTAATAAAGCACGTACCTCGGATAAGTCTATCCTCAACCGGAGTCTAAGAACCAGACAATGCAAACACTTTCCCCTTATCTTTGTCCTTCTTTGGCTTTTCACACTTAGTACTAATATAACCTGGTTCACCATAATTGTAACAAGTCACATCCACACTAAATCTACAATCATCAAATCTATGACCGGCCTTGCCACACCTATGGCATTTCATAACATCCTTTTCAGCATCCTTCCCACAATCATAAGCACGATGCCCTTCCACACCACACTTGTAACACTTAAGCAGAGCAGATGATCCTCCCCAACTTGACTTCTTGCCACCACTATCTTTCTTCTTATCCTCATAAGGTTTCCCACGAAATTGACCTTTTCCCTTCATATTATTCACATTCTTGTAGTAAAAAGCACTTTCCCTACTATGCTCATCAGAAATCCTACTCTTGTTCACCAACTCAGCAAAATGAGTAATCTGTTGATATCCAATAGCGTTCTTGATATCAGGTCTCAAACCATTCACAAACTTCAGACACTTAGATCTCTCAACATTCATAGTATTGTATTGAGGACAATACTTAATCAACTCTTGAAATCTTGCAGCATACTCATCCACGGTTCCATTACCTTGCTTCAACTCAAGAAATCCCACCTCTTTCTTTCCACGGTAATCTTCTAGAAAATATTTCTCCAAAAATGCATCATGGAAAAGAGCCGAAGAAACTTGAACACCTTCCTCATCAAATCTCTAAATAGTGTTGCTCCACCAAACTTCCTTCCTTCCAGATAAAGTACCAAAATGCACCTTCTACGCATCAGTATAATTCATAACTCTAAAGATTTTCTCGATAGCTTTCAGCCATGCTTGAGCCTTGTCGGGTTCATGCTCACCCTCAAAGATAGAAGGATTATTCCTTTGAAACATCCCCAAAGCACGAAACTCATCTTCCTCAGATCGGTGTCCAGCATTCGCTTGTGGAATCTGCCTAAGAGATCTAGCCAACAATCTCAAAGCCTCAGCAATAACATCATCATTCCTTCCTGCAACCATTCTGCAATCTTCCCGAGACATCCAACAATAGAAAATAACATTGATCGTGTCAGATACACAAATCAAATACAACAGGAGTTAAGTCAATTAATAACCTGGACAAATCTGACCGACCAGACTCTAATACCATAATGTAACACCACTTCTAATGCCCCACATAATTATTGCACAATCAGAGTAAATAAAATGCATAACAAAAGGGCGTCACATGATTTACTTTACAAGTAAAACAATACATGCACATTGGTCATTGTTCGCGTTAAAAAGTGACGCGCAAGGGAATCGAATCTGAATTCGAATCTCTGGCTCGAAACGATTTACTCTTTTGATTTGTTTATAAAGATGCCGCGAGCATCAAGCTTTATTATTTCCAACACAAGAAAAATGATTATGAAAAAGGGGAAAGCTGCAATACCCTCAATTGATATGATATGCATTACGACTAGCGCGAACTAGACGCAACGCATTGGGGAGATTCCGGGCAAGGGGGTTTGTTATATAAAGGGAATAGATGGAGCACCCTAAATATATATAGTTATCTATAGATTTATATATGAATATGTTTGATATGTTTGTGTGTTTTAAATTGCTATTTCTATTGTTGGGAAAGTTTCTCCTTTGGATTTTAAGAAGGGTAGATTATGTGGGATCCTAGGTTTTGTTATTATT
The DNA here is from genome assembly GCA_021764765.1 of Vicia sativa. Taxonomy (NCBI): domain Eukaryota; kingdom Viridiplantae; phylum Streptophyta; class Magnoliopsida; order Fabales; family Fabaceae; genus Vicia; species Vicia sativa. The sequence continues at coordinate 136,107,953 of CM038796.1, forward strand.
GTGCTCGCGAAGATCATTGGGATCTTCTGCATACATATCCCTTAATGGGAATTAGAGCATTTGTAGCTCGGATCTAAAGGATCTATGGTTTGTTTGGTTTGAGGAGGAGAAATTTGCTCGCCAAGGATGAGACCTTGTGCCTACGTATTCTCAAAAGGATGTTGAGAAAGTCGAGCAATCGTAGTTCCCACATGCTAGTGGAAGCAGCGGGATGTTATTAAGAGACAAAGAAATGTCGTCTTAATGAAAAATGTATCTAATCTATTTCATCACATACATTTTGAAGAGGATTGGATTGATTAAATCTTTCGTCGTAAGTTATAGGTGTTTTGCTTGAGTGTACAAGCGTTGCAACTTACGAATTAAGAAAAATGTTTGAAAAACGATTGAATCTTTTAAGTGTAAGCATTGGGTGTTTTGCTTGAGTTTTCAAGCGTTACCACTTACGATTAAGAGATGTTTTTGTTTGAAAAGATTTTGAAAAGTTTTTGATTGTATGTGATGTGATAGATGAGATACTTCTTCCATAGAGATGATAAACGTCTAAATCTCGAGGAGAAATTGATTGGATTAGAGGGATGCTTTTAAGAAGCCCATGGGTCCTTGTATTGTGAGCCCAAGAGGAGGCATTCCAAGGGTCATCGAGGGTCGTCGAGGGTCCTTGTATGAAGCTCAAGAGGAAGCTATAGGGTATGGCTGGCTTTAGCTTTAAGAGTGGTTTCACCGGGAAACCATCCTCTTAGGATTTTAAGAGCGATTTCAACGAAATCATACTCGTGGTTCTATCCTAGCTGGTGATTCTTTGTATCAGCCCAATAGGAGGTCAAGTAAGAGATTTCGGTCTCCTTCTTGTTTGATGCCCAAGAGAAGGCTAAACTCAATGAGGAGTTCTTTTGAACGGTTTCAAGAGGAGGCTGACTCAGTTAGGGAATGTTGTCTTATATGAAGCCTAAGCGGATACTAAACTCACTGAATGAGTTTTCTTATACGGTTTTCCAAGAGGAAGCTAACTCGGATGAATGATATCTGTACAAAGCCCAAGAGGAGGCTAACTCGCGAGGAACTTAATTGTTAGACTAATTTATGTTATAACTAGACAATTATATAAACAAGTATATGAAGTTTATTCGGAGTTTATGAAGGAAATATAAACAATGTGTATAAAACGATCGCTCAAAAGTAAGTGTAACTTGATTATTTACGAAGTTTTGATCATACAAGGAAATGAATATGTACACGAATGGATATTTATGTACAAGGACATGTATGTATACAGGAGGGTTGGGACTTACACCGTAAATGAAGCCCATTGGTTTTAAAAGGAGTTTCACCGGAAGGATTCTTCTTAATAACCAATGTATTATTCGTATACAGCAAATGAAAACAAACATACGAAGTTTGTCTATACTGAGTATTTACAAAAGATGTTTGTATTATATGAAAATTAATATGTACATAAAAGAATTTGGGACTTACACCGTGAGGGAGGCCCATGATCGATTAAGAAATTCGAGGAAAAACGGGTTCGGTTTTATCTTCAAATCGGGTCGATCATGGAAAAAAGATGTGTAAGTATGTTTTGAAATGTTTTGAAAAGGTCTTGAAAGTGTTTTTGAAAGATGAAATATATCCACAAGAAGTTTGAAAAAGTTTCGAGTTTCGAAAGTTTGAAAGAAACATCTTTGAAAAGTGCTTGAACACGCGCGAACTGTTCTTCATCTTCCTCGATCCTTATTCAATCATGGATTCTTCGTCTCTTGATGAAATTGGATGATGTAAACATTGAACTTGCTCAAATTTAACCGTGAACATGATAGTGGTGGTTAATTCATTTATTTTTAGTTTTAAAGGATTAATTTTCCTTAACACGAAGAACCCTAGTTCTTAAAATTCAAAGTGAAATCGTATGGCCATGGAATTGATCAATTGATCGAGGGTTATCAATCAGTGAACAGTAAACAAAACCAAGCCATTTTGAACTGGAAGTTAGAAATTATGAAGTTCAAAGTTCGAGTTCTTACCTTGAAGCCGAGATCGAATTCCTTGAAAGAGTGTTTCCGTATGTTATGATGATTGCTACAAAGACCACTAGACCTTATGGAACGTGGAAGTGCTATGCTTGCTTTGAAACAACTCGGATCACTCCGACCAAGTCCAACTGCAGCCTTTACGTGAGCTTTGAATTCAATTGGAGGTGTTGTTAAGGAAGATGATTTGTATCACTCATATGAGATGTATAGATGATGTTTGAATGATAAAATCACAGCTTGCTTGAGCAAATCGACGCTTGAAAGTTAAGGCAAGTTTTGCAAGTTTGAAAAATTTGAAAAGCAATTTGATTTCAGTTGTTCTTGGTTGATTTAAGTTTACCTAAGTTGTATTTGATGTTTAAGACATGTTAGACACCAAGTTTCTCACTTTTCACAAGATTTGAAAAATAAAATTCTCACTTTTGAACTATAAAACTTGAAATTCAAGAAAGAAGAGTGAAAGCTTGATTGCATAGCTTTGGTGTAGTTTCAATTTGATAACATGACCTCTATTTATAGGTCAAGAACTCGAATGGTAAGTGAAGAAGATTGGTCGGAACTTGAGCAACTTGCCTTCAAGGGCAAGGAAGTCATTTTTGCCATAAATGCAAATGGAATATTCTTTTAACCATGGTTAAAATCTTACTTGATCTTATCTCCATAATAATTACTTCTCATCTGATTTTTATCAACTCTAGCCTATCTCAAATTGGTGACAAGGCTTCTAGAAAGAGATTTTTGAAAAAATGACTTATAACTTTGAAGTATGAACTTGAAATCCATGGCTTTTGGAGCTCTATGTTTCAAAATCAAAAGTATAGCTAGACAAGATGGTTTTTCAAGTTCTTGGACATTTTGGAAAGCTTTTAACAAGGGCTACAACTTTCATGTTTTGAGAGTTTTTTATTCCAAATGGACCTATGTGAAAATTGCCATGAAAGTAGGAAAAAACATGAAATTTCTAGCACTTGAAAAAATTTCTAAGTGTTGGAAATTTTGACTTTTTGTTGACTTTTCCATATTTCTTGATTTTTTATGATCATGATGGATAATTTGAAGTATTTTGATGATTGAAAAGTTTTGTCTTGAAAAAGTTGACCAATAGTCAAAGTTTGACTTTTCAATGCGTATGAAATTTCACCGATGATCCAAATCGATCAAGAAAATGTGAACTGTGATGTTTGAATCAAGAAATTAGGTCAAGATGTTGAATTGAAGCTATAAAGATCAATCTCCGTGCAAAAAGTCATTCATTGATCAGAAAGTCGTTGATTCCCATCCTCGATAAAAACCCTAATGGGTCGATCCATGATAGATCATGAGAAAATTAGATATCCAAGATCAAATGTTGATGATTTGATTAAGATAGATCATTTGGTGAGCGAAAACTCAAACCTAATTGATCACCTCTTGAGCGTATGAAAATTTGATGAAACCCTGATTTTGACTTCTAGATGCCACACACGATCTATTTTGTTCTGAATTGTTAATGATGCAGTGATGCATATGTAAGGTGGTATATTAGGTCAAGAATTGGGGTATGACAGATGCCCCTATTTAAGTTTCTTTAACCTGAGATATGAAGATGAAGATCTTCGTCTTGATAGGTGTGAAGAGACTTAAATATCAGAATACGCAAATTTTGGACCTAAGATACCAAAAGATGCGAATGATGCAAAATGATTGCAAAAAGTTCACCCAGGAGATATCCAAGATTGATATACCGGGGGAATGATTGTGAGGATGACTCAATCTGTCTAAGAAGGAGAACTCGCTTGTTGGGAAACAAGCAATATGTTTCACTGGGAAAATAGATTCACAATGTATGTGAATATCTGTTTCGCTTTGGAAAACGAGGAGATTACCTTCTGTCAGCGTTGTGACAATTTTTAAGGTATTTGAAAGATGATATTACCAATTATCAGCCTTGTGATAGTTTATGGTAATGAGTTTCGAAGATATTACCAATTATCGTCAAGTGATAACTATAACAAGGTAATTCTTGAGAAAATTATCGAGTATTCAAATTTTGTGAATAATGTATGACAATGAGGGAAACAGATCTCGAATGAGTTTCTATTTTCACGCTATAATCTTTGCCGATCTTCTCTCTGAGAAGATGCGTATTTGATTGAAAAGACACGTGTTTTCTTTAGATAAAAGACAATCGGTGATTTTCGAACTTTCATGATTGAACTTGCCGAGAAGAACAATCTTTTATGACAAGTTTCAAAATGAAAAGGAAATAAGCACTCGGATGACAAGGTTATTCATATTGTTTTGCAGTTTTCTTGTGAAATCTAGACCGAGTCACGGCATTTAGGCTCTATCCAGAATAAACCAAGAAACAATAATCAATGCTTTGTTCCCTATGAGGAATGATCTCGCTTAGAAAAGGAGAAAATATGAATTTTTCTGGGGATAATCTAAGAGATACACCATACTTGTTTTAGGGAATAAATGCAACCTAAACAAGTGATGTCGAAGCAAACATTTGAGAAATGCGTGAATGCATTATCGATGCTATTATGTATGAATGATGAATGTTATGAATGTCACATGCATGTCGACGATACTTGACAAGATAACAAAAAAGGAGTATTTGGGAAGAGGACTACCACGCTCAAACAAATATCAAAGAAAATCAGAGCCATGGTGTAGACGTTATCGATGATGAATCGAAGTTGCATGCTTTAAACTTTCTCAAGAAGGCATTTCATTGGCAACTTTGTTGGGAATCCTTTTGGATAAGAATGTCAGCCCTTTGATGATCTCTCCGGGGAGAAGAAACTTTTATAGCAGCTTGTTCTATCTTTCGTAGTTCAAAACATCATGGAGAAAACTATTGAAGTTCTTCCCGTATTCATAGTTCAAAGGAACATTTTACTTTTTATTTCAAAATTTTGAAGTAAAATTCATTTAAAACTTTTTCTTTTTTTTAGTTTCAAAAATGATTTTCAAAATAAAAAGCGTTATTTTGCAAAGGTAATAAAGTAAGAATTGCAAACAAAAGGGCACAAGGCTCAAATTTTATTGATAATGGTAATCACCAAAGGCGTGATTCCATGAACTATTTACAAGAGTTGAAATGATAATTTATTGGGAAAAGGCTACATTGAAAGCAATAACCACTATTATCCCTAACAACTTTGAATTTCAACTATGCTTGTTGCCGTAAGATTTGATGAAGATCCGTTGATGGAAGTTTTATTGACGGCACGGATCATGCGCTTATTTTGTCATTTTTTTTGTATCCTTATTTTTGCTTAGATTGTCTTTTTCTGTGTTTTCAATCTATCGATAATTTCGCTTATTGTCTCTAATTTTTTCCTCGACCGCTTTTCGTGTTTTTCATTCACCGAGACGCTATTTTTGCCTAAGCCGCCTTTTCTTTTCGACTTACCGAAATGTTTCTTTTGTTTTTAGACAAAGTATTTTGACGGCATCGCATTCACGGATGCGGGAGTTCATCACCGTCCATGGTTGTCGAGTCATAGCACCGCCAAAAGCTTCTTTGACGATGTACGGTCGTAATTAGGGAGTTCATTTGCCCCTAGAATCGTTGAAAAGATGTAATCTTTTTAAGCACAAGGTCGCTTTCTCGGAATTCACGAGGTCGAACCTTTTTGTCGAAGGCTTTCATCCTTCTTTTTGATATAATTGTCCATGACACAAAGCTACGACGCTTTTCTTCAATTAAGTTCACCGGTCGATTCGCTTTGACACCATTCTACCGTATAACTTAGCTTCCATGAACTCTCATTGATGGAATTTCAACTTCTACGAGCACCGCCCATGCCAGATACCAGAGAAAAGGAGTTGCCCTGTTGAAGCACGTATCAAGCACGATACCCATGCAGTAGCAATGGCGATTTGCGCCTTGTAGGTGATGACCATTTCGACGATTTTTGATATTCTTGTTGGCGTTCTAACAAATCGTGCTCATCTTTGCCTAAGGAGATGAGTTATGATGCTCGATCTTGAATTCTCACACGTTTCATCATTTTGTTGTTCAAGTTCGATCCATTGTCTATAATGATCTTACTTGAAACTCCATATCGGCAAATGAGGTTATTCTTGATGAACCTCAACCCCTTGTCTTGTTACTGGCATAAGATGTTTTCAATTCATTTGGTGAAGTAATCAATAGCCACTAAATGAAGCGATGTCCGTTGGACGCTTTTTGTTCGATCATCCAATCATGTCGATGCCCCACATGGAGAAAGGCCACTTAGAAGAGAGAACGTTGAGGGTCTGGTGGCACATGGATCTTATCTGCAGATCCGGCACTTGTGACATCTCTCGACGTGTTTACAACAATCGATTCCATTGTTATCCAATACTATCCTTCTCTCAGATCTTTTCGACATTGCATGCCCATTTGAATGGGTTCTAAAGGACCCTTCATGCACTTCATGGATTATCGGTTCCGCCTTCATGTTTGTCGACGATCCGAAATGGACCATGTCGAAGTTTCTTTTGTATAGAACATCTTCATTCAGAACGAAATTTCTAGAAAGTCTCCTTAGAGTTTTTCTATCTTTGTGCGATGCCCCGAGTGGGTACTCCTGAGTTTGAAGGAAGCGTTTGATGTCGTGGAACCACTTATCATCGAAGACCGCCTCAATGCAAAACACATATGCAGGGTTCAAGGTGTTCGATACGGAATCTTAGGCATATCATTCCAATTGTTGACTTTGAACATGGAAGATAGAGTAGCCAGGCATCCGCTATTTGGTTCGATCTCGAGGGATATGATGCAGCTCACCTTGTCAAGAAAGTCAACAAACGCCTTGCATAATCTTCAGGGAATCAAACCAAGATGATGAGTTTCATACTTGTCTTTGATTTGATTGATCACAAGGGTTGAATCTCTCCATATCAAGGATCTTGATCCTCAAGTCGATGGCTTCTTTCATGATACAAGCTTATATTCGTAATGTTTGGTGCAATCAAATAGTAATCCGCGTAAAACGGGATATGAGAACCCTGGAGTGATGATGATCGCCCTAATTCCATTACTAAAAATTAATCGCTCCATCAAAGATTAAGCCCCATCTATATTCGGATTAGAACCTTCTTCGTGTAGCGGTCACAATCTTCATCTTTAAGTACATAACATCCTCGTCTGTGAAGTCAAACTAGAGATTGGTATTGCTGATCTGTTGATAAGCTGTGATCGGGAGAATGCCTTTGACCGCTTTTTGCACGATATCGGATGTCATATTCGTGATAATAGCATTTGCCATCGAGCACCGTTAGGCGTAAGTTTTCAAAGACGATTGATTGGATCCATTTTGAGATTAACCAAGTCGTGTGATTGATCATGCATCAAGGAGACGTTTTGAAGCCCACACCAAAGCGCAACATGTTTTCGAGCATGAGTAATCGAGTTCACGTAGCTTAGAACTTTTTACTCAAGTAGTATGCTCTTTCTTACCGGCCATCTTGTGTCCAAGTACGCAGCCCATGGAATCTTCTAGCACCGGTAAGGTACATAATTAACGGTCTTCCTTCAATTGGAGGAATCATTTGGTTCTATTGTATTCCTTGATATGCCAAATGCTTTTGGCAATCTTCTGGCCCACACAACTTCTTGATTTTTATGAGAAGTTTGAATATTGGCCCACGTAGGCGCCATTTGAGAGATAAATCTAGAGATGTAATTCAACCGTCCAAGAAATCCTCTTACTTGCTTTTCTCTATGTGGTGTAGGCATTTCTTGAATAGCCTTGACTTTGTCAGGGTCAACTACAATACCTCTTCGACTGACGATGAAACCTAGGAGTTTTCCAGATCTTACCCCAAAAGTGCATTTGTTAGGACTCAGACGAAGCTGAAATTTCCTTAGTCGTTGAAACAACTTCAAGAGATATTCTATATGCTCTTCTTCATGTCAAACTTTGCTATCATATCGCCCACGAGACTTCATCTCTGCATCATGTCATGAAAGAGAGTAGTCACCGCCTTTGGTAAGTTGCACCTCATTCTTAATCAAATGGCATTACTTTGTAGCAAAAGGTGCCCCATGGCGTGATAAAGATGTCTTCTCCATGTCTTGAGCCATTCTCGATCCGATCAGAGCCAGAGAAACCACCAAGAAGGAAAAGATTGAACTTTGCAGATTATCCACTAGCATGTCGATATGCGGTAGGGAAATCAGATGCTTGTTTAAGTCTTAGTCAACACACTCGAATTTTCCCTCTTTAGACAAAATATGTTACTAGCCATTGAGGATATTCTAGGTGACGAGAAACAAGGCCGAAATGCTTTTGAACTTCCTTTTTGATTTTGTCATGTCTCGGTGAACTCTTCTCGCTTTGTTTAATCGGACACTTTGGTTTAATGGCAAGTGATGCTCCACGATGTCGGTATCTAAACCGGCATGTCCGGTAGGACCAAGCAAACACATCAACATATTCTTTGAGAAGATCATCACGGTTCCTTGACGTCTTGTCGGCGAGTCTGGTTCACTTCTTTTTGTCTTCCTTGAACCTAAGTTGATTGCTTCAAAGGCTCTTTGTGAGGTTGAATGATTCTTCCTCGTGCTTAAGTAGTCGAAATCTCATCCGGATCTCTTCTTCAACTTCTTCTTCCTGCATCGTATTACGTGGAATTCAAAGTTACAGAGAGCATAGGTTATCAAGGTCAATGGATTTGTCCATTTGTTAACTCCGCATATTTGATTTATGTTTGATTAATTAACTCTTTTTTTCATTTTTATAGAAAAAGTTAATGTGAAAGTGTATGCATTATTATTATTATATTTTTTTTTTGAAGATTGTTTGTTTCATTTGGGTTTTTAATTACCATTTCAAGAAAAGGGTAAAACGAAAAACAAACACAAAATGTGGAATCAAAACAACGCTTTTATTTATGATTCACAATATGAAAGAGGCCCTAAAAATACAAACTCATTTGTCTTGGGCAAGACAAAGAAAATTATTTAAAAGCTAAACCTATAAAACATCTTTTTCGCCATGAGGCGAGAGTTCAAAACAAAAGCAAAATAAACTACTTAGAACTATGAACATTAGTCGAACTTCAACAAAGCCCAATAATGGCGAACTCCTTGAAAGTCTAGATACTTAGTAGTTTTCCTTTGGCTTATTTCTTGAATAGACTTTGGTCATTGGTCGAATGTGTCTTGAAGACTCGGACATTGACTTTGCCTTTGTCTTCAGGCTGAACGATCTTCTTCGCTTGATTGATTGAGAGCATGGATACAAGATATGTACTTTCCATTAGCATTCGTGTTGAATTCTTGGGATGTACTTTCCAATCTTCAGTGAAGAGACTCATTTACGACATGCTTTCAATTGCTTCCGTAATCGATTCTCGATCTTCAAGAATTACGCTGATGTAGTGATAGTCAAAATCGCTTAACATCCTCGACGCGTGACAAAGCGTAGATCTTCATTCGAACCTCAATTGGTTGATGAGATCGAAGATGTGTATAACTCTTCCGGTTGACTAGGATACTAAAAGGATCGTCCCATCCAAAGGTCGATGTCTTCGATTTTGAGCCAAGGTATTTCACCATGTAGTCAAACTTTCCACTTGGTTCCCCAAGGTATCCCAAACTTCGAAAGGATAGGTGGATTTTCATTCTTTGTAGGGACATGCTTTGAATTGATCGCCTAGGATAGAATGGCGTGTACGATTCTTCCCGAGACACATATTGTATGTTGGCTCCATTCTTCAGATCCGGAGAGATCATTCATCACCTTCATTGGTAAGGACGTTAACCTCTTGAAGAAGGGTTTAAGAAACCCCACTGGAATACTTTCTAATCACAAGAGCTTCATCCTTTTGATTGTCTCGTAGAAATATCAAGTAATCCGAGCCCTTTGTCTCTTGTTGATGTGTTCTATTCTTTGTAAGAGGATATAGACGATTTGTTTTCCTTGTAGATTCATCTTCTAACGAAAGTCCTCGGAATCACGCCCCTTCAACGTCGTTCGTGATGAAAGAAAAGTCGGATAAATGGCTACTAGTAAAGCTTGTTCACCAATGATGGTTACTAGCTTCCCATTTATCAAACTTCGCTCTGTGAGAGTGGATGTTACCGCTCGCCTGTGGATCCATGGTCTTCCTAAAACAATTGTAAGTACTACATCCATGACCGAAGGTGATTTGAAGGTATGCGGACCAATCGCTGGAAGGTCGACTTCAACAACAGATTTCCTTGACCTATCAAAGGCTCTTACCACTATATCATTGAATTTCATTATGCCTTTTGTAAGATAAACGAGCGAGAGTCGCTTTTGCATTACATTTAAGGATGAACCAAGATCCACTGTATACTGGATGTAGAGTCCGATTGACAAATCATCGAGATATATAAAGCCAAATTGTGATCTTTTCCTCCTCAAGAAGTTCTTCATCACTAAAGCTTAAATTGTTGAGTCGTTATGTTGCCACAATTCCACCAAATTGATCCGTAGTCACGCCTTGATCTACATAAGTCGATCTAGCACTTTCATCAAAGCTTCTGGGCTTCTAATCAAGTAGAGATAGTATCGAATTTTGGATGAGTCCGACGATCTACAACTCGTATCGCTCGATCAATTTTAGTATTTCATCGAATCGAATTGACATTGGTTCCATCAGCGGACCAACATTTATGTTTGATTACAATGTGAATCCCCATGATTCTCGGAGGTGTATTAACCGGATTTCGCCCAACAATAGGAACAACAGTTGCTTTGTGGCAACGAGTATGTACGCCCACCGCTACTCGTCCTATTTCGCTTATGTTAACATCGCTGAAAAGTTATGGGTTTCTCCTTCCATCTTCATCATAGTTGCATCGTATTGATAGGGAACCCTTTGTTAGAGTTATATGGCACAGATTTGAGTAGACAAATCACCAAAGGAGATTCTCGAATTTTGAACCGTTGTACTGACTTCTACACACTTGGGCATATTGAAACAGGATAATGACGCGACGGAATTTCCGAGTTGATATCTCGAGACTAAAAGCTCATGAAAATTCCCACCATATTCACGCCATAGTCATTTCGCTCTCGAAGATCCGGATATCGCCAATGTCTATTAACCGCTGAATGTCCGCTCACGGTGGACATCCCCGAAAAACTCGGCGATTCGGTGCTATGTAGTTTGTTTAGCGGCGCCCATTGTAATCGTATGTATCATGGAGTTGTATCAAACTTTCTCTTATCATGTTCACGCTGACAAGATACCGATCAGATTTCTTAGTATCAAATTCACCGTATGTCCATTATGATTAGAAGTGGATTTTCTTGCACGTTGATTTCGGTTCTCAAGAGAGAAGATTAGCCTCACTAACCTTTGTATCACTTTTTATATGTTCAAGATCATGACCGTGCCCCTTGGTGAAAGGGCAAGACACATCCGCTTGTACCACCAAGGTAATTTTTCGTATCGAGGTGGTAACCTCGTTGCACAAGATTCCTTTCTATTAATGCGGATATAGTTCGCGTACGCCATCGAATTGATCAAACTGCAGACCCGGGGCATGTTCGATTGTTGAATTGAGTCGCCGTCGAGGTCATTGAGTTTGGCTGAACCGGAGCAATCCCGTATTTGAACTTGTATTAATAATCGCGCTATGGTAGCTACTGTTGTTGATTGACATTCTTCCTTGGTTTCCCGAGATACCATTCCTATGTCATGTTCTTTTTCTTTGAAAACCGGTTCCAACCTCTTGGTTCCACTGAAGTCCCTATTTCTCGGGTTAGGCGTCCCTGCTCGACCTTCTTCTAGTCGCATCCCATGCTTACCATCTCGGTGAAATCCCGGAGTCACTGGAGACTATGCTCGTAATAAATGGGCCAAGAGTGATTAGGAAAACCTTGGTCATTTCCTTCTCCTCTAACGGTGGGTTGACTTGGGCAACAATTTCCCTCCAACGTTGGGCATATTCTTTGAACGTCTCTTTTTCCTTCTGAGACATGGAGCGGAGTTGATCTCGATCTGGAGCCATATCCAAATTGAATTTGTACTGTTGGACAAAGGCTTCGCCTAGGTCATTGAATGTCTGAATATTTGCACTATCTAGCCCCATGTACCACTTCAGTGCGGCACCGGTAAGGCTGTCTTGAAAATAGTGAATGAGCAATTGGTGATAGTCGTTATATGTAGACATCTTCCTAGCGTACATTGTAAGATGACTGCCAAGGTGAATTTCTTATACTTCTCAAAATCGGGGATTTTGAATTTGGCAGGTATCCTTACGCGGGGAACTAGGCATAGATCGTGGGCATTCTTCCCAAACAATTCCTTACCCCGGATTGTCTTGATCTCAAGCTGCATCTTATGAAGTTGTTCCTGGAGACTCTCTCCATTTGGCCACGAGGATTCGTGTTATCGCCTGGATTATGATAAACTTCTTCGTCCGCAGTAGCGTGAACTATAGAAGTTGAGTTTGTCATGATCGGTTGAGAAACCGTCATAGTGACTTGCGGAAAAGTTACTCCATGATGTGGAGTAAATGTTGAGTTCTGTAAAGTAGGAACCTCAAACGTGGTTGCTTGTACCTCAGAAGTGGGTTGACGAAATCCAATACCGAAATTGAAAGGCATGCCCCATGGATAGCCTTCTGGCATACTGAAAAGAGGACTACTAACTGCAACAGTTGAAATTGGAGTAGTAGTGATTTCTGAAATCGTCGCCTTATTTTGACTACTCAATGTTGCTTGCTGACTTTGCGTAGTTGCCAATGAATTTACCAAAGAAGTGAGTCTCTCCACCTCTTCTTGAAGTGTTGTCACTGTGCTACGAAGCTCAACATTTTCTTGCTCAAAACCCTCCATTATTTTCCTTCTTTTTTGAACGAGTATTGTATTCGCGAATTGGCTGTGAGCGTAGTCGAGAAACTCTAAGACACGACAGCTTGACGATCTTTCTCTTTCTAGAAAAAATTCCAAAAGATAAGATTCTAAACAACAAACTCTAAATGCAAAGTATGATGCATTATTATGAATGTAAAGAGGAAATAATTTCCAAAGAATTTACGCTAAAAGAGAAATTTCTGGCAAATATTTGGATGGAAAACACTTATTTTATTGATTATTGAAAGAAGATTACAACAATTTTTATTTTTGAGCATAACTCTTACAATGATAAAACTACAGTCTAAACTAATTAATCGTCCTCGTCGGATGAAGATCCAAAGGCTTGATGTAGCTTCAACTTCAGGATTTCTTTTCTTTAATGAGCTTTCGCCAGCTTTCTCGCTTTGAGCTTGTTGATGACTTTCTTCCACTCAGGAGCAGGATCGCTGGTTGTCATTTCCTCAAGCTTTTTTTTCTTTGGTGTATCTTTTGATCGCGTTATCTTTCTCGACTTAATCTTCTCATCTTTCTCCATGAGCCATTCATCTTGGAAATAGAGCGTCTTTTCATGATCTTTGACCGCGCTTAAGCTTCTCATTTTCGAGGTCGGCCTTAAAGAACTTGTCTTCCAAAGCCTCTTTCTCAAGCCTCATCTTGGCCAAAGCTTGGTATTCTTCCATAGTCTCGACGGAAAAATTGTTGATTTGGATGTCATTGAGAACATGGGTTCTTCATAAGCATAAGGCATTCAGAATTCTTTTGCTCTTTTCTTCACCCAAGGAGTGTAGACTTCCATGGCTACACAATTCCTTGCATGACCTTTTTCTTTCCTTCGGATGTGATGCCAAGCTCTAATCATTCTGGCTTTCAAACCTTGGGAATCTTCCCCTTCATGATAGAAGTAGCTTTCCACCAGAAACCAAGGGGTTTACTAGAGTTATGCATCGAGCTGACGTCTCGCCAAGAATGGGTTGTAGTTGATTCCTCCTTTCGTACCGATGAGAGGTACGTTGGCAAATTCTCCACAGGTTTCAATGATTTCCATCTCATTGTTTGCCAAGGTATACCAATGGATATCTTCGTTTGTAAGAGACATGAGCCTTCTTGACCAATGCCAATCGTCTTTGTTTTCCCGGAAGATAGGAGATTTAGGCAAATGTGAGACAATCCATTTAAATAACAGGGGTACACAACACAATAGTGCCATCTCCTTGATGATTCCTATGATGAATGGAGAAATACGTGTCACCAAGCAAAGTGGGAATGGGATTTCCAATCAGAAAGATCCTTATGGCGTTGATATCAACGAAACTTGGGACGTTAGAACAACACCAATCCATAGATGAGTAAAGCTAAAACAGCTTAAAGGCTACCATACTACCGGCCGGAGAATTTAAGAGCCTTCTCCATTAGGAACTTTGAAGTTAGTCCTAAGAGTTTTCCTTTGGTAGTTAGGGTTTTGTCTATCTCGATTTCTTTAAGTGAGTCATTATTGCAATGACGGTGACTTAGGAATGGCTTCCAAACCATTGAAAGGCACCTTATCTCGACATCGAGATACATAGGATGTGCATACTCCTCCAAATTAGGAATCAATCGATAGTCGTAAAGTGAAACAAATGATAGACCGGATCGTAAAATCGAACGAATGTTTTGAGAAGTCCTTCAACGTTGGTGTTTAGGATGCTTAAAAGAGTTCCATAGCATTTTCGAAACCGAGGGATCTTCTACCAAGGATGCTAACTCTTTAACTTTCCTACATCAGAATCCTAAACTGTATTTCTTGGTGAATCTTCCTCCGACGCCCATCACTCTAACCTAAAATATTTACAAAGAAAAATCTCTAAAATTCTTTGGTAATGGGAAGAGAAATGAAGTTTTTGAATGAATGCATGAATGAATGCCACAAAGATTCAAACATGGTTAGTGGTTATGCACACATTCAAGCGTTTGAAGTCACGAGCATGAGGCCAACGATAAGAACCAAACGTGGGTAAGTTCTAAGGGCTTATTCATCTGTGAAACGGGTTCTACTGATAATACAGGTTCAACGCTTCTCTTTGAAATATTATCGGATTTGTTGAATACCAAGTCCAATAATATTTTTCAAGAAAACTCGCTCGATCGTAGTCTCGCATGACAATTATTCTATGTTTACGCCTGAATAATTTCTGCACTACATCCTAAGAAGCCAGGATGGGTTATGTGTTCTACAGCCACTCAGCTTCGTAAGTTCTCTCGAAAGCAAAATTTCTTCGCAAATACTTGCTAAACACAAATACTCCCAAGACAACCTCCACTGAGAGAGGGATCTCAAATTAACTTAGTAAGTAATGAAACTTCCCACAAGTTAATAGGACTATACCCCACCTAGATCTTAAAATGTTTCTTAAATTTGGGTTAGATTTCTTTCCATCGATGAAATCGCGAAACACGAAATAAAGAAACAAACATATGCACATATGAAAGCTTAACCCTTTTTTTTTTTGAAAACAAAGCTTGGTGCTCTTGGCAGAGTCACAATTTTTGAAAATAAGAGTTTAGCGACTCCCACAGAGTCGCCATTTTTCCTCGTTAAAAGTGACGACGCGAGGAATCGAATCAATTCAATCGCTCGAAACGATTTACTCTTTTGATTTTTATAAAGATGTCGCGAGCATCAAGCTTTATTATTTCCAACACAAGAAAAATGATTATGAAAAAGGGGAAAGCTGCAATGCCCTCAATTGATATGATATGCATTACGACTAGCGCGAACTAGACGCAATGCATTGGGGAGATTCCGGGCAAGGGGGTTTGTTATATAAAGGTAATAGATGGAGCACCCTAAATATATATAGTTATCTATAGCTTTATATATGAATATGTTTGATATGTTTGTGTGTTTTAAATTGCTATTTCTATTGTTGGGAAAGTTTCTCCTTTGGATTTTAAGAAGGGTAGATTATGTGGGATCCTAGGTTTTGTTATTATTATGCTCGCAAAGATCATTGGGATCTTCTGCATACATATCCCTTAATGGGAATCAGAGCATTTGTAGCTCGGATCTAAAGGGATCTATGGTTTGTTTGGTTTGAGGGAGGAAGAAATTTGCTCGCCAAGGATGAGACCTTGTGCCTACGTATTCTCAAAAGGATGTTGAGAAAGTCAGAGCAATCGTAATTCCCACTTATGCTAGTGGAAGCAACGGATGTTATTAAGAGACAAAGACAAATGTCGCCTTAATGAAAATGTATCTCATCTATTTCATCATATACATTTTGAAAAGGATGGATTGATTAAATCTTCGTCGTAAGTTATTGGTGTTTTGCTTGAGTGTACAAGCTACTACCACTTACGAATTAAGAAAATGTTTGAAAAACGATTGAATCTTTTAATTGTAAGCATTGGGTGTTTTGCTTGAGTGTACAAGTGTTACCACTTACGATTAAGAGATGTTTTTGTTTGAAAAGATTTTGAAAAGTTTTTGATTGTATGTGATGTGATAGATGAGATACTTCTTCCATAGAGATGATAAACGTCTAAATCTCGAGGAGAAATTGATTGGATTAGAGGGATGCTTTTAAGAAGCCCATGGGTCCTTGTATTGTGAGTCCAAGAGGAGGCATTCCGAGGGTCATCGAGGATCCTTGTATGAAGCTCAAGAGGAAGCTATAGGGTATGGCTGACTTTAGCTTTAAGAGTGGTTTCACTGGGAAACCATCCTCTTAGGATTTCAAGAGCGATTTCACCGGGAAATCATACTCGTGGTTCTATCCTAGCGAGTGATTCTTTGTATTGGAAGCCCAATAGAGGCTGTTAAGAGATTTCCGTCTCCTTCTTGTTTGATGCCCAAGAGAAGGCTAAACACAATTAGGAGTTCTTTTGAACGAAGCCCAAGAGGAGGCTGACTCAGCAGGGGAGTGTTGTCTTATATGAAGCCTAAGCGGAGACTAAACTCAGATGAATGAGTTTTCTTATACGAAGCCTAAGAGGAGGCTAACTCAGATGAATGAGTTATCTTGTACAAAGCCCAAGAGGAGGCTAACTCTGCGAGGAACTTAATTGTTAGACTAGTTGTTATGTTATAACTAGACAGTTATATAAACAAGTATATGAAGTTTATTCATAGGAGTTTATGAAGGAAATATAAACAATGTGTATAAAACGATCGTCTAAAGTAAGTGTAACTTGATTATTTACGAGTTTTGACTGTATACAAGGAAATGAATATGTACACGAATGGATATTTATATACAAGGACATGTATGTATATAGGAGGGTTGGGACTTACACCGTAAAGGAAGCCCATTGGTTTTAAAAGGAGTTTCACCGGGAAGGATTCTTCTCTTAATACCAATGGTATTCAATGTATATACAAGCGAAATGAAAACAAACATACGAAGTTTGTCTATACTTGAGTATTTACAAAAGATGTTTGTATTATGTACAAGGAAAATTAATATGTACATAAAAG
This sequence comes from Vicia sativa, assembly GCA_021764765.1. Classification (NCBI taxonomy): domain Eukaryota; kingdom Viridiplantae; phylum Streptophyta; class Magnoliopsida; order Fabales; family Fabaceae; genus Vicia; species Vicia sativa. The sequence continues at coordinate 136,125,259 of CM038796.1, forward strand.
ATTTTGGAACTTACACCGTGAGGGAGGCCCATGATCGATTAAGAAATTCGAGGAAAAACGGGTTCGGTTTTATCTTCAAATCGGGTCGATCATGGAAAAAAGATGCGTAAGTATGTTTTGAAATGTTTTGAAAAGGTCTTGAAAGTCTTTTTGAAAGATGAAATATATCCACAAGAAGTTTGAAAAAGTTTTGAGTTTCGAAAGTTTGAAAGAAACATCTTTGAAAAGTGCTTGAGAAGTACTTAAAATGTCTCGTTTTCGGCTCGATGAAAATATAATCAAAAGAGAATATTTTTGGATTTTTTTGACATCATCATAAAATAGATACATTAAATGACAAGTGTGCAAAAAATCACCTCAAAATGAGGAGTTTTGATTGGTTTTTGAAAGCATTGAAGTTTGATAAAAAAAATGTGAAGAAAAGAGAAAAAGTGACAAAAATAGTCCCAAGGGGATTCGACCCCAGGACCATTGGGCAAGGCAAGGCAAAGTTTTAAGAGTGACCTGGCAACCGCTGGGGCGACAATACATCCGTTCATATATTTCACTCCATTTAATTATATTATAAAATGAAAATTTGAATTTCTGGAAAATCAAAAAACACGCGCGAACTGTTCTTCATCTTCCTCGATCCTTATTCAATCATGGATTCTTCGTCTCTTGATGAAATTGGATGATGTAAACATTGAACTTGCTCGAAATTTAACCAGGAACATGATAGTGGTGGTTAATTTCATTTATTTTTAGTTTTAAAGGATTAATTTTCCCAGAACACGAAGAACCCTAGTTCTTAAAATTCAAAGTGAAATCGTGTATGGCCATGGAATTGATCAATTGATTGAGGGTTATCAATCTGTGAAGGTTCAGAAACAAAACGGCCAAGCCATTTTTGAACTGGAAGTTAGAAATTATGAAGTTCAAAGTTTGATTTCTTACCTCTTGAAGCTGAGATCGAATTCCTTGAAAGAGTGTTTCCAGAAGTGTTATGATGATTGCTACAGCACCACTAGACCTTATGGAACGTGTGGAAGTGCTATGCTTGCTTTGAAACAACCTGGATCACTCTGACCAAGTCCAACTGCAGTTCCTTGGCATGAGTTTCGAAGTCGAATTTGGAGGTGTTACAGGTCAAGGAAGATGATTTGTATCACTCATATGAGATGTATAGATGATGTTTGAATGATAAAATCACAGCTTGCTCGAGCAAATTGACAGTTTGAAAGTTAAGGCAAGTTTTGCAAGTTTGAAAAATTTGAAAAGCAATTCTGATTTCCATTTGTTCTTAAGTTGATTTTAAGTTTCAGGCAAGTTGTATTTGATGTTTAAGACATGTTAGACACCAAGTTTCTCACAGTTTTTCACAAGATTTGAAAAATACAAAATTGTCACTTTTGAACTATAAAACTTGAAATTCAAGAAAGAAGAGTGAAAACTTGATCTTGCATAGCTTTGGTGTAGTTTCAATTTGAGAACATGACCTCTATTTATAGGTCAAGAACTCTGAATGGTAAGTGAAGAAGATTGGCTTGAACTTGAGCAACTTTCCTTCAAGGGCAAGGAAGTCATTTTTGCCATAAATGCAAATGGAATATTCTTTTAACCATGGTCAAAATCTTGCTTGATCTTATCTCCATCATAATTACTTCTCATCTGATTTTTATCAGCTCTATCCTATCTCAACTTGGTGACAAGGCTTCTAGAAAGAGATTTTTGCAAAAATGACTTATAACTTTGAAGTATGAACTTGAAATCCATGGCTTTAGAGCTCTATGTTTCAAAATCAAACGTATAGATAGACAAGATGGTTTTGCAAGTTCTTGGACATTTTGGAAAGCTTGTAACAAGGGCTATAACTTTCATGTTTTGAGTTTTTTCTAATTCCAAATGGAACTATGTGAAAAATTGCCATGAAAGTAGGAAAAAACATGAAATTTCTAGCACTTGAAAAAATTTCTAAGTGTTGGAATTTTTGACTTTTGTTGACTTTTCCATATTTCTTGATTTTTATGATCATGATGGATAATTTGAATTATTTTGATGATTGAAAAGTTTTGTCTTGAAAGTTGACCAAAAGTCAAAGTTTGACTTTTCGAGTAGATGAAATTTCATCAGATGATCCAGAAATTGACTGATGAAAAATGTGAACTTCTGTGATGTTTTGAATCAAGAAATTAGGTCAAGATGTTGAATTGAAGCTATAAATATCAATCTCCTTGCAAAAAAGTCATTCATTGATCAGAAAGTCTGATTCCTATCCTCGATAAAACCCTAATTGGTCGATCCATGATAGATCATGAGAAAAATTGGATATCCGAAGATCAAATGTTGATGATTTGATTAAGATAGATCACTTGAGGTGAGTGAAAACTCAAACCCTAATTGATCACCTCTTGAGCAGATGAAAATTTGATGAAACCCTGATTTTGACTTCTAGAAGCCACACACGATCTATTTTGTTCTGAACTGTTAATGATGCAGTGATGCATATGTAAGGTGGTATATTAGGTCAACAATTGGGGTATGACAGTCATAATCATAACACATATTTGAATCTCATGCTTTAAAACAAATCATACATTTCACAGCGAATTAATTCTTATTCACAGATACTATTCATGATTACATCCCATACTATAATCATTGGATGAAAAAGCGATGAATCCATAACATACTCAAATAATCAGAATTCATACATTGGCACCAAGGCCACATCAGCATAGTATCACAATCATACAAATCAAAATAGATGAGTATACATAACAAATATCTCATCAAAGCAGAAATCCAAATAAAATCCTGTGTTACATGACTAGAGAAATGACTAGACTACCTAGTAACGGATAAACTAGATAGACTCTTCATCTAGTCTCGTGTGAAGCACCGCTATCCTCGGAACCTACACATTACCCACATAGAGGCAACATCATAACAGAAGGGTGATAATTCACATCATTATTCAAAAGTATATAAGTGGAAATAATGAAGAAACCACATCTATTCATGAATATCATAAACTTCAAATGATATTTCAAGATAACATGATCATACAAATGTTACAAGTGTAATATGTTCATACATAACATAGATATCATCCATTCAAACGATCCAATTAATCCATATGATTAGTGTTGTACCCCAAAATTCGCCTCTTCCTTTTTTTAATAATAATTGGCTTACACTTAATCAATAGGTGCATTGTGTAACGCCTGCTTTAATTAATATTATATTATATTAATATTTTCGAGTTACCGATCGATAATTATTTTTGACGAGAATATTTATATTAATCGATATATCAATTAATATATTTGGCGACGTTTAGTTCGGTCCGGTTTTATTTTGCTCGTTCGGTAAAATATTATTCGGATCTGATATTTAATTCCCCAGAATTATTTGAATTAATTGAATTAATGATATAATTAGATAGGGGTGTGGGGAGAATTTTGTTAGAATTGGGTTTTTCACCCTTAACCTTACTAGTAAGACACACCATAAATACATTCCCATTGTTTTCTTTCCATTTTTCATAACACAAAGCCAAATAGAAACTTGGAGGAAATAGAAAGGGGTTTTGGTAGAAGAGGAGAAGAAGAGGAAGAACATGAGAAAGCTTGAGGATGGAGTCTTGTAGAATCATCATGGATCCTCCAATCTCTTGAGGTAAGGGGTTTGATCTTCCATTTCAATATAGTTAGGATTTGGTGATATATTATAGATTTGGGGAAAAATTGATAGTTGGTTTATAGGGTTTGGTTGGTTGATGGTTGAATTAGTTTATAAAAGTTGGATTAGGAGTAGGGATTATGGGTGTGTTGTTATTAGTATGGTAGTATATGAAGATATAGAATGGAAATGGAAAATAATAACAGTAACAGTGAAAAACCGGAAAATGAAATTCTAAAACGCAGGGAAGAAGTAAGAAACGTTGTTGGAAGGTGGTGGCATGGGGGAGGCGCCCACCTCCATGTGTGGGGCGGCCATCCCCCTCATTGAGGCAGCCGCCTTCCTTAAGTCCCTTAGGCGTCCGCCTGTAGGTAAGGGTGCAACGAAACTCCCATTTTCCGCTTGTCGTATTCTTGTTTTTCTGTTCGCATTATGTTTCGCATAATTTTGGTTGCTAGCCTCGCTTGTTTCAATTCTCTCAATTTCATATACTACTAGTTGGTATTAATAAAATATGACTAGGACATAAGTTAGCCGATTAAATTTAGGACCCGATTATGTTCGATTTTTCGATTCCCAGAATTGACGACGGAGCAAGTTGCTCCGAATTCAACGAAAATTGACGAGCTAGCTAAGTTCAACGCCTAGAACGTAGTGGTGAGGTTAGTTTTATAAATTACGAGTTTTTACGAGATGACCCGAATTAGGCCAATTTACGGTTAAATCGAATCGGATTGCGCTTTAGTAGATTTAAGGCACGGGACAATCCGATCATGATGTTGACGATTATGATTAATGCCGGTTATTAGGAATGCCTTTCGCGACGATTATTGATGTTTTGACTATTTTTCCGCTTTTGGAATTTGGTGAATTAACCGACAATAATGTGGTGTGATTAAACATAATGTTTATGCGATGTATTTATTAATGGATACTTGATAATATGCGATGCGATGATATAAGTCCTTGTACATAATGATGTGATGATATATTGATGTTGTTAATAAATGCTTCCGATTTGTGAATACATGATTTTGATGATGATGAATTATTGTCGATGTTTTGCATAATGCAATTATGATGCAATGATATATTTATCTTGATGTGGATAAATTGTATATGTGGGCTTTGTAGTTGGGGCGAATTTGGATTTGGTGAGAAACAAGATTTTGGCAAAGAGCTTTTGTTGTGATTCTTCCGGCGTATTGTGAATATGTGAGTGAATTATCGTAGTACGAGGTGAAGTTTTGATGGATTTAGTTTCGAATTAGTTTTGATTCAAGTATCCTTAAGGGATGTTTTCCTGAATTAGAGTGGAAGAGTCAACTTGAGGATTGGTTTGAGCGAGTTTTTATTCGAGCGAGTCACCGTGAGTGCTACCTGTGTTGTTCAAGAAGAACAAAGGTCGCTAAGTTGATGTGTCGCTGCACAAAGGAACGAAGTGGATGTTGAGGACAAGTGTCTACTCGAGGATTGATATTTAAGTGAATCAATCTTTTGGAGTTTATGTGCTTAGTGAGATCGATGTGAAGTCCGGCTGTCTACGGGTTAGTGTGAGAGTCAAGATGTTGGGACGATGCTTTTCAAGATAGTGTATGGTCCCCAGTATTTGTTGATGTCATTAGTGTGACTAATGTGTCGCATGATTTTGAATGTTCGAACAAGACTCGTGAGTAGTCTGAGTTATTTCGTGTTGATAGATATTATTTGGGTCACATCAAGTTAAGGAATTGTGGCAAGCATCCCAGCATCGTTATCAATAGTGAAGTTAGATCTGCATGTCGAGTATTCTAAAGGAGGAGTTTTAAACTGTTGGACGTGAGTGTCTTAGTAAGCGACTTAGACGGTGATATTATGGATGCCCGCAAGATTTATTTTGTATCTTGTAGGAGACCTCAAGAGGTATTTTAGAGCTTAGAAGTTCCTTCGTTGTGGATGGTTAACTTTGTGAGTTTGATGGAAGATCTTTTATAAGTTGGTATTGATCGTGGGTACTTTGATTTGATATGGTTGAGTCGCTATTTGGACTTCGCAATGGGAAGTGAATTTGTTTGAGCAGTGGAAAGTTTAGTAATGCTTTGATTTTGGTTTTGTTTTGTACTAAAGAACCTTATGCGTGTATTGTGATATTTCATTTTGGACTTGAGATGTATTTCACGAAGAGTTGGAAAAGTGTATTTCTACCTTGGAACGATTTGATTTTCATAAGGAAAAATTGTCGGACGCGTGAGTTAGAGTTTGATGGCCGTGCTCATTGAAATCTTATAGCAGATGTTAACTGAGAAGATTGGAATTGTGAAGGCAATTCAAGTTTTAGTACAATCTATAAAGAGACTTCGTCTGATGCTGAGTTTAGTATGTTGATATCGTGGATGACCCAAGAATATCTAATTTGGGATTTGTTATATTGAAGGATGTCACATGCTTGTTTTGGGACACTTGTTAAGATTAAGCTCAGTTATTAAGGATTTTTCACTACTAACATATGGATTTCACTAATGATATGTGGATTATTAGATTACGATTAAGATAATTCTTGAGGGTAAAGAGTTTTGTGACGGCTTGGTAGCCACAGGTACCTTAAGTTGATTGATGTTTTATAAAGGAGAATGTTCTATCCGTGACTGAAGTTTCTCGCGACGGTGTTCATGTTGGATTCCAGAAAGTTATGTTATGGTTTTAAGTCCAACCTGTGTTGTAATTACAGGAGTATGAGACGACGTTGATGAGTAGAGTTATTGAGAGAGTGTTTTGGTTTGAATTACCACTTTGGAAGATTGAAAGTTGTGAAAGGTGTTTCGAATAAGAAACCTGTGTATTGATCGTTGCGACGGTGCGAGGATGGCGATTACTTGATACAAATTTTGGGAATTGAATTGTTATAAGGGAAGACTTCGTTGAAGTCAAGTATGTACGTCGAAGTTGCACAAGTGAATGTTTGGACAATATTTGAAAAGTCAAACTATATCGTGTATTTTAGAGGATCAATGGACGTTGATCAATCAAGATTGAAAGAGTGATTTATGAGTTGATGAGATTGAGGTTAGGAGGTATCCTGATGGGTGTACACTTCGAACGTATCCATTCTGAGTAATTGTGAATTTGAGGATTAACCAAGATGTTTTACGGTTGACATCTTATGCATAAAAGTGAAGCAACATGGTTTAGATGTCAAGCATTGAATTTTTAGCAAGTATGCGAGATTGTTGGATTTGGGCTAGTGAGTTATAGTCGCAAGTCGTCAGTATAAGCCCTAGAATGAGTGGTGTAACGCAGTTATGTTATGATTGAGTAACTTGTTATTGTTCAAGGGTTGTACGTTGGTAATCTACAAGGATGATGTGACCTTGTGATTTTTGGGAATGAAAGCGATAACTGCAAGTGTAATTCTTGATTTCGTACTTATGCGTGAATTAAGTCATTTTTTTATGGTTGCGTAGCACGCGTGATTCTATCCTATTCTGATCATTTCAGTTTGGGTTTGTATATCCATTTTGTTGTTTTCGTTGTAGCGATGGAGTCGGTATTGTGTCGAGGACTTTATGTTCCTATCTTTGATGACTCGCTTCGAGGTGTCGATTCGAGTGTGTAACTAATTCTATGGTTGAGGTGTTAGGATAGTATCGATCTTGTTTGTTTGGTTCTCGAGTGAACCATGTGTCCGCGACTTGTTTAGTTGTTGGGTGTTAGTTGGTTGTCGAGTGCATTGTATGGGCTTTGCATCTCGGCATGGTTGATCTTGACCGACGTTGTGGTTGGGAGATACCCTTATTTTGGTGTCTTTATGTGTTGTTTAATTGATGTGAGGATTGAGTGGACGAATGCGTAGGCATGTCCCGATTTGTTCGTTTTGGTCGAAATTTCGAGGACGAAAAGTTTATAAGGGAGAGAGTTGTAACGCCTGCTTTACTTAATATTATATTAATATTTTCCAGTTACCAATCGATAATTATTTTATGACGAGAATATTTATATTAATCAATATATCAATTAATATATTTACGACGCTTAGTTCGGTCCGGTTTTATTCCGCTCGTTCGGTAAAATATTATTCGATCCGATATTTAATTCGGAATTATTTGAATTAATTGAATTAATGATATAATTAGATAAAGGAGAGGAGCATTTTGTTAGAATTGGTTTTTCACCCTTAACCATACTAGTAAGACAAACCATAAATACATTCCCATTGTTTTCTTTCCATTTTCATAACACAAAGCCAAATAGAAACTTGGAGGAAATAGAAAGGGTTTTGGTAGAAGAGGAGAAGAAGAGGAAGAACATGAGCAAGCTTGAGGATGGAGTCTTGTAGAATCATCATGGAATCTTTGAGGTAAGGGGTTTGATCTTGATTTAGTTAGATATAAGATTAGAAAATATTGGTATAATGAAGATATAGAATGGAAATGGAAAATTATAACCCATGCCGCAAGTGTGGGTGGTAGCATACCCCATATGTGGTGGCGGCCACCCTCATTGAGGCAGCCACCTCCTTCCTTAAGGGCCCGCCAGTAAGGTGCAACCTCCATTTCTCCCTGCCGAATTATGTTTCGCATAATTTTTGGTTGCTAGCCGCTTGTTTCAATTCTCTCAATTCCATATACTACTAGTTGGTATTAATAAAATATAACTAGGACATAAGTTAGCCGATTAAATTTAGGACCCAATTATATTCTAATTTTTCGATTCCGTAAATTCGACGACGAGTAAGTTGTTCGAATTCAACGAAATTGACGAGCTAGCTAAGTTCGACGCCTAGAACGTAGTGGTGAGGTTAGTTTTAGAAATTACGAGTTTTACGAGATGACCCGAATTAGGCCAATTTACGCTAAATCGAATCGGATTGCTTTTAGTAGATTTAAGGCACGTAGGGACAATCCGATTGCGATGTTGACGGTTATGATTAATGCCGGTTATTAGGAATGCCTTTCGCGACGATTATTAATGTTTTGACTATTTTTTCCGTTTTTGGAATTTGGTGAATTAACTGACAATAATGTGGTGTGATTAAACATAATGTTTGCGGCGATGTATTTATTAATGGATACTTGATAATATGTGATGCGATGATAAAGTCCTTGTACATAATGATGTGATGATTATATTGATGTTGTTAATAAATGCTTCCGATTTGTGAATGCAAGATTTTTGATGATGTTGAATTATTGGTGATGTTTTGCATATTGCAATTATGATGCGATGATATATTTATCTTGATGTGGATAAATTGTGGCGATGTGGGCTTTGTGCCAATTTTGATGAGCGATGATGATGTTTTTGTTGTGTTGTTTTATTGTCAAGTCACATACATTGCATTGGCGACGATGGGATTTTATGCTGCTTACGAGGCTTTTATGCCAAGCGACGAGGCTTTTATGCCAAGCAACGAGACTTTTATGCCAAGTGTTCCTAATTATGGACAAAGCGACGTGTACCACATGCATAACATAGTCGTGTCTCATGGAGTCGGTTATGTTTATGTTTGAGTTGTTTGGCGTTGGGTTTTTAATTGATTGACGATGATTGAATTGCGATAATATATGATGTTTTGTTTGGTGATGATCTTTATGATGAACATGAAATGAATATGATTTGATAATTTCATGATAACTATGCGATGAATATAAATGATGAGTTTTTCGATGATTTAACTTGATGAAATGTTTAATGCAAATATGATGTGATGATGTTTGTGACAATGGGCTTTTATGCCGAAAAGCGACAATGAGCTTTAGCCAATTGTGATGATTTTATTTATGTTGCTTATGTTATTAGCATTGTTTGATGTTGTTGTTTATGATTTCATGGTGATGAAAGTTTATGTGTTGCTGTAATGAATTATGCCGATGAGGTTATGGAGATAAAGTGTAGATTATACACATTAGAATGACGATTAAAGTAAGTGATTTTGGATACGTGTTGGAATTGCACTTATTAATCTATACCCTTTATAATTCCGAAACTATATATATATATATATATATATATATATATATATATATATATATATATATTCTATCATTCCTTTAATTATATGTTTTGGAGTATCTCATCCTTTACTTGTTTCCGTTGCCTTTATATTGGTAACGCGTTATGAAGACGAAGTTTATAGTCACTGTTAGTCGATCGGTATCGCTCGATACGTAGCACTGGGGAATATTTATGTCGCTTGTTGTTGTTCTTTAATTATTATTCTTTTGTGAATAAGAACCATAATTTATGAAAACATGATTTTGATGAGGAAGTTTAATAAAGAAATTGTTTTGATTTTTATGAGTCAATTTATGATTTTGATGATGCTATGTATCCGAGATTTATACTTTAAAGCAAATTGTTTAAAGTGGATTGGTTTTGATGGTGACGCCTCAAGATTTAATTTATGAAATTTTAAATTACTCTAATTTTGCATATAAAACCTTGGGTAATATTGGGGTACACATTGCATACATATCATTCATGCATTAACCATGGGTTCGAGATTTTTCTAAATTGTATGAACTCGTACAATTCAAGAGGAGGTTTAGGTCCGAAGTTGAATATCCGAGGTTCCGTTATTTCAAGCGCCATCTCAATATACAAGATATGTGTGCCTAGAAGCTTCTGATTATCTCTCGAGAATTGGAGTTTTGAAGTCCTGATCTCTTCTCATATGGATATTGATTAAAGTTTTCGAGTAAGAGTAGGTTGTGGTCGAATATTTGAGCTTGAATTGATCCTACGGCCTTCTGTGAGTCTTGAAGTATATGTATACAGCTTATCGATCCGCGCGATTCATCAGAAAATCAAGAACGGTCAGATAAAATGATATTTGAATGTGTGTACTAAAAAGTCAACAAAAGTCAAAGTTTGACCAAGTGGAATTTCTGGTCAAAATTATTGTCAAAAGTTGACATTTGCGAAAATGTGATCATTTGCTGTGAAAAGTCGGAAGAATCGGAGGAAAACAAGATTTCTTACAATTTAAGTTTTAAGCACTTGATGTTCACGGAGCTATGTTGTCAACTCTCTATCTCACTCTTCTATAGTCAGAAGTTTGTCAATTGATAGTCGTTGGAAAGAGGGCATTTCGTACTCCGAATTTGTCCTTGTGAAGATTTTTCGAGAAATGCCCGAATTTCGAGTTATGAGGTTCCGAAGTTTAATGTCCTCAACTTTTGAAATTTACACAGTGAAATTTTAAGTGTTTTTCAACATGTTCAAGTGCTCGACTTTGGAGGTGTTTTACACGTGTTTCGAGTTGAGTTCAAAACCAAAGTTATTCATTTTGCAGCAATCTATAACTTTGCTGAAGGAATTGAATTAATACGGAACTCGGATAAAAAGTTACGAGGCTCGGAAGTTATGAATTCATTATGTTACAATATTCAACACTTAGATTTTTTTTAGTGTTTGTTTACTTGGTCAGACTGACGATTTCGGGTTCAATTTTGTCATAGTTATTTGCTCAGAATAAAAAATGTTCAACTGCAAAGTTGTTCATCTCGCGGTAATCTATAACATTGCTGAAGGGATCAAATTTATTCGGGACTCGGATCAGAAGTTACAAAACTGGGAAAATAAGAATTCATCATGTTTGCAATATTCGAATGGTTGTTGTGCGCATGTTCGGGGCTGTTTTTATCATCGATTCGGTCTCCGCACGGAGAAACTCCGGACATGAAAGTTGGAGTTTGCCATGCCCTCTATAGGTTCCATTTAGAAATTATTTCGTTTCGGACGTCGGAGCGAAAGATATGGAGCGCCGTAGTTGACAGTTTGAAATTGCCAAAATACGAGATGGTGCATGCATTTTATCCAAGCATATGGAAGCATTTTATCGAACAGTTGTTGTGCACATGTTTGAAGATGTTTTCTCATCGATTTGGTCGCCGAACGGAGAAACTCCGAACATGAAAGTTGGAGTTTTCCATGTACTCTACAAGTTATGTTTAGAAATTATTTTGTTTTGGACGTCGGAGCGAAAGATATGGAGCGCCGTAGTTGATAGTTTGAAGTTGGAAAATTGCTAGATGTCATGCTTGGAACTTGCCCAGCAAGGTCTGGACTTTTATCGAACACTGCCATGGCAAAGTTCAAACACTTTTTATTCGGTGATTAAGGCTTCGTTTGGATTTTTGTCGAACTACAAAGTTGTTCTTCCATATGCCTTCTTTACAGTGGCGCCAGATTCACATCATTTGGTCGAGTATTGGAAAATTTATAGATCTGTAAAGTGGTGTACGTGGATTGATTTAAGAATCTGACACTTAGGGAAATTCTCAAACATTTAAGTCAGTTTGTGACGTTGTATCTTCGAAGCTAAATACGGCGAGCTTGTGATCAACTTTTCATCGGGAACTCAACATTAAAGTTATTCTACCAACTGTGTTTTGATTCGATGCTCGTTGTGTCGGTCGGGATACTACACACCAAGATAATAACATCTAAAGTAGCCGACATGGTTTTTTATAGGAAAATCGATGGAAGTAGAGGCCTTCACAAAAAAGAGGCTACAGGATGTGACCAAATTGAATCGGATTCATCCATAACCACAACAAACAAACGGTTACGGATAACAAACTTTTTGTTGGCTCTATTCATGCTTCTGCTCGCGGGTTGATTATTTCCTCCCTTAGATCATTCATACTCTCTCTTTTCACTCCACAACACCACCATCTGATAACAAACAATAACAGAAACTTACTCTGAGCGACTCCTTTCTCAACCAGGATTCTTCTTCACTCACCTTTCTTCCACTCTTTCTAAGAACCTCACCGCTTTCAAAAAAAATTTTCTTCCACTCCTTCTTCAACCTCCTTCATCTTTCATTCTTCCATAACCATCATCCATAACAACCATTCCCTATCTGCTAACACCGCAACACTCATCCTCTCTCTCTATTGCAACCTTCAACAACTGTAACAACCACCATTTTCTTCGCCCATAACAACCTTTTACGCTATAACTATACATAAAATCCTTGCCGCCATAACCATAATGCTCTAACAAACTCTGAAAAACAATTGCCGAAAAAGAACTCATCATCACCGTCGTTATCATCTTTCCCAACTCTCTTCACATCTCCATTACCGTAATCTTGAGTTTCTTTCTCCTTCTTTACAATAAGAAATTGCAGCTCACATCCAGCCTCTGGGATCGATACTGGTTGCTTCTGCGTTTTCTTACAGATTCGAAGAACATCCTCACCATGTTCATTGCCTTAGAAATCAGTCAGGGCGATCGTGGAATTTCTCCAGGATTCTGAATCAAGAATAAATTGCATCGGACAAAATCTCCGGGTCAAGCTATTGGCGAGAACAGCGTAATGATCCAATCGTTAATTCAAGTTTTTCGTCTGAAGTGTTTGAACCTTGTGTTAGAGTGAGAATTTAACGGATTCAAGTTCAGACTCAGACTCGACAGCTGAAAACGAGTAGGGCGGAGGTAGCGGCGTCTTGATTTGAGCCAGAATGTCCGCCGTCACCGGGCGGAAAGTGACCGGAAGAGATGGCTGGAAAGTGCAACTCCGGAAGCCTCCCATGCGAGCCCTCGACGTGGCAGATCCCCATTGGTCATGGTTGGTTTTTAATTACTATTAGCATTTTTTTTAAAATAATAATGGTATAAGTGTGACCAATTGATATTATCTTATAAGCATGTGACCAGAAACATGACATGAATTTTACAAAGAAAAAGAAGAAAATGTGCATTGATTTTTGGGGAGTTTAAAAATGAGTTTTTGAGTCAGAAATGGGCTTAAACAAGTTTCAGACTGGGCCTTACACTTAGGAACAAATTTCTGAATATTATACCTTGCTTTAGTTTGTACACGCCCTGATTCCTATGTTCATAACATCCATACATTGTCAATTTAGCTTTTGATTTTGATTGTTTCGACATGTAAAAAATATATAAAAATATGTTTATGACTTTTTAGTGTCTTAGTATATTTTTGATATTTTTTTGTGAATTTTTAACAATTAACTTCCTTTAGTTTTTAATCAATTTTCGATAATATGTTTAGAAGCGATTTCTCCATGATACCTTGCAAGTTTCGACGTTTTTTCGATCGTTTCTCAACAATAAAAATCCGAATAGAAATACTCCTGACTTTAGAGGTTCTTAGTAATTTTTCCATATTTTTTTGGGAATTTTTGTAGTTGTATTTCAATTCTTTTTTAAACAATTTTCGATAACATGTTTAGAAGCGATTGTTTCCACAACATCTTCACATTTAGATGCGATTTTTGATTGTTTCTCAATAATAAAAATTCCTAAAATTGATATGCTGGTTCTATTAGATGTTAGTAGCCTCTAGGAATTTTTCTCATAATTTTTTAGATCCTTTTTAGGGTTTTTAGTCGATTTTCCTTTTGTATGATACAAACATAGGTAATTGTTTGCTAGATCACCTAGTTAGGAATCGATGTCTTTGTATATAATGTCTAATACTTGTTATAACTTTCAATTGAATTTTAATTAACATTTTGACATGTTTAGGTGTATTTTATCTTGACTTAGAAACCATAATCGAGTCGTATGATTAGGGTAACTTGCTAATTAACCCTTAGAGCGACAATTAATCGTTTTAACTTCGTTTTGTGCACAAATATGTTTTAACCATGATTTTTCTTGTGCATTTTATTTGAGATTATTTAGTATGAATTAGCTACTGACTTGTAGAGTTTTACATCTATTTTAATTCAATACTTATTCAATTCTCAAGTTTCGATTAGCTTGTAATGTTTAATGTTTAAAAGCATGTTTCTCCTTTATCGCTTAAATTGATTAACTATAGAGTGTAACACCATGTGTCTCTTAGAAACTTTAGGTTATTTATCTACCATTTAATTGTATTTAAATGTAAACCTTATCTTAGATTTGTAAATAGAACTTCCAAGCTAACCTTTAGTAGTTCGATTCTTAGGAACTAATTTAATACTTGTATAGTTCTTATAGGATCCTCTTGCATGTTTGTTGCGATATTTTCCTCTACTTTTTTAGAGATGTTTAGGTGAGAATTAGGACATATAGTTTCTGCCCTTACTAGGAAGTCATCCTTCATGCTTCGATTTCATTGTAAATAATCGCTTTTGCGTCTTGTGCTTTCTTTAAAAGCCTCGTTGCTATTTCTGACACTTTGTTTCGTATGTGAGGTACACGGAGCATTATACTTGTGATTGGATGTGTAGAATCCATGTTTTGATGTTGCACACATGCGTGTGCACTCTTTATCTGTATGCTTGGCTTTCACCATTTTTGTGTTATCTGATTGATTTGGATGTGTAGAATCCATATCTGTTGCTTGCACACCTGTGTGTGCCTTCTTTGTCTGATTTGTTTGGATTGTAATTTCATGCAGGTTCATTGGATATACGTCGAATGTGTATTGTGACACCCCAAATTAATTCAACTATTAAATAATTAGAAATTTAATTATTAATTTAATTAAAGGTTTAATTATTAATATTTTTGGATTAATGGATTTAATTACTTAATTAAATAATGGAAGTGTTGGGGGTGTGAAGTGGAATTGTAGGGTGTATGAAGTAAAAGACTCTACTTAAATCCTAATTCATTTATTTCTATTATTTGGCAAATAAAAAGTAATAAATAAAGGAATAAAAGGAAACAAGGGAGAAGGAAATTAGGATTTGCATTCTACGTGAGATTAGAGAAGAGAAGAGAAAGAGGAGAAAAAGCCAAACGCCGAGAATTCAAAGATTCATCGCGAGGTAAGGGGGGATTGAATCTGATTATTTTGCCTTATAGGTTTTGATGATCAATAGAACAAATCAATCCGTTAGGAATCTCGAATTAGGATAATTGAGTGTGCCCTAACGTTATAATCCGACGTAAAACCATAATTGAAACTATTATGAATGATTAATCTATGAAAGATGAATATAGGTTAGTTAGGAAACAAATTCTGTGATCAATTGGGTGTAAAAATACATTAATTAATTCTGTTTTATGATGACATGATGTTTAGTGATGATTGAATTTAATGGGAATTCGTAACAGTGAAGAAAAGTTGTGTTTTTGATGAAAAACAACAGTATGGGTCGACACAAGCCTTTATGAATCGATGCATGCTGTGAAAATTTTGAAAACCAGAAGCTTTGGAAAGCTATGCATCGAATCATAGATTCATGCATCGACTCATAGGAAGGAAAACATGGCCATGTATCGATGTAAAGGAGCTATGGATCAACACAAGTAAGCTATGCATCGACACATGATGCGTATGTGTCGACACATACTGAATAAAATTTTAAAAATGCAAAAATTTTATATTATGCATCGATGCATACTAATTAGGGGTCGATACATGATGTTTATGCATTGATGCATAGCCTTATGCATCGATGCATACTGTGTGGAGATAGAACATGGATTTTCTGAAAACAATTTTGATCATATCTTTTCAACCGTAACTCCGATTTAGGCATAGTTGGTATCGTTAGAAAGCTTAGAACGAGTACTATCTAATAAAAGCATTTTCAACACCAATAATTGAAATCTGGAAGAATGATTTTGACTTCCGTAATAAGAACTCTGAGAATTTGTGAATCATTTGTTGAGTAAATGTGCAGTATGTCAATTTTATGGATTGTGATTAACATTTGATGTTTATGATTGCTGTTACCATATAATGTTGTTGTTATTGATTATAATTGGAATAACGCTGTAAGTTCATGTTCCATGTTTGAATTGTTGCATGCTTCTAATGTGCATGCATGAGCATTTTGGTAATGGTTCATTCCCATTGTGTGGAATTGAACTTGCAGGGCCAATAACCGTACCTAATAGACAGAGGTGGTGAGGCTAGTTTCTTGACCCAGTGATGTATGGGCGAATCATTGATTTACGCTGTTTTCTGAAGTGTAGGCGGAACAGGGTGTGGACTTGGTTCACGTTTGGTACCACATGCATTTAAGTCTGCATTGCATATGTAATTGTAACATGTTAGGATGATTTCCAGTGTTGCAAATGCATTGATTGTTGTTGTATGCATAATGAATATGTGAATTGTGTTTGTGAATCCTATGCTAATGCTGTTAATAAGGGTGAATAATGAATTGATTGTTTTATTGTTTTTGAGAAATGTATAATGCATTTTAATCTTGATGAAATCTCACCCTTACTTTAATGATTTCAGATTGAGGAGTATAGCTGCTCGAGAATTGGTGAGGACAACTTTAGAGCTGTACGTAGTTAAGTGTGTGTCATGCTCTGGTAGTTGTAACACTGGGGAACGATTGATTGGAATTTTATGGATTTAAAACTGTTTCCTTTTGGTTTATGTTTTGGAATAGTTATGATTTGAATTATTCCGGATTCTTATGTTATTTCAGCTGTATTAAACATAATCCTCGGTTTTGTTTTATTTAACAAGTTCTCCAGTATAAGGCATGTTCACTATTTTGTTGTTCTTAAATTCTTAAAATTGTGACGCCCTTGATGTTATGTTTAAAACTCTGAATTAAAATTATATAAATCACGGGTAAATTAGAAGGGGTGTTACAATAGTGGTATCAGAGCATAGTCGGTCGTGTCTTAGAGTCTTTATCCCTTTTGTATGCGACTAGTGCAAGGTAACACTGTCGATACTGTGTGCTGCCGTCATTGTTTTGTAATGTTACAGAACAATGGCCGGAAGCGATAATAGAAGAGACGATGCTGCTATCGCTGAAGCCTTGGGAATGTTGGCTGGTGTGCTTGGAGGGAATCAATGGAGCTGGTATTGTGCCGATAGCGCTGGGAAACTTTCAGAGGAACAATCCTCCATTGTTCAAGGGCACTCATGATCCCGAAGGTGCTCAGAGATGGTTGAAGGAGATCGAGAGGATCTTCAGAGTGATTGATTATGTTGAGGAGCTGAAGGTGAGGTATGGTACTCATATGTTGGCAGAGGAAGCTGATGACTGGTAGGTTGCTACCAGGACTGAAATGGAGCAAGATGGCATTGCATTGACTTGGGTTGTATTCAGGAGAGCTTTTCTGAGGAGATACTTTCCTGAAGACATTCGGGGCAAGAAGGAGATTGAATTTCTAGAGCTCAAGCAAGGCAACAAGTCTGTGAGTGAGTATGCTTCGAAGTTTACTGAGTTGTCGAAGTACTATGCTCATTACACTAACGATGCAGATGGAGAATTTTCCAAATGTATCAAATTTGAGAATGGTGACCGTGATGAGATCAAGCAGGGTATCAGGTATCAGCGCATCAGGAGATTTTTTTGATTTGGTAGACTGTAGTAGGATTCTAGAAGAGGATCTTGCTAGTACTAAGACGAATGCTCGAGGGTATGTGGATCATAAAGGAAAGCAACAGATGGATCGTGGCAAACCCTATGATAAGAATAATCAAAAAATCTGGTGGTTGGAAGAAGCCTAGTGGGGGAGATTCAGGTTCTTCCATTAAGTGCTACAAGTGTGGTGAAATGGGGCATCGAGCTAATGAATGTAAGAATGATGCAAAGAAGTGAAACAACTGTGGAAGATCTGGTCATGTAACTACTGAATGTAGAGCTAGAAAGGTGACTTGTTACAACTGTGGTGAAGAAGGTCATACTCGTCCACAGTGCACTAAGCCAAAGAAAGAACAAGTTGGTGGGAAAGTGTTCGCTTTGTCAAGATCAGAGACTAAGCCAGATGAGCGGTTGATTAAAGGTACATGTTTTATTAATGGCATACCTTTGTCATACCCCAAAATTTGCCCTCCTACTTCTCAAGACATTTCATACATCCATACTCAGGATTCCTCAAGGGTTGATCAGACAAACCCTCTCCTAGACAATCAACCCAAACTAGGGCTTGGCAATTCTCAGCTCCAGATGGACTTCCAACATCTCCAATGGTCTTCATGCCTCCTCATATGCTTCAAAGATTCTCCATGTCAAGTTTCAAGCCTCAGAAGTCAAGTTTCCCCAGATAATTGCTTAGATGGTTGAAAATCACCAGATTGGACAACAAGTCAATGTGGTCAACATACAATCAAACTTCATGATTTTTGGTCAACATCCTCATTTTGAAGTTACATTCATCATTTGATCAAGGGTTGATCATGATTCATCAAGGAAACTCAAGATTTTCCCAAAAGTCAAACTTTCTAAATTAGGGTTTCTTAGTGAAAAGTCAACCAAACTTTGACTGAGCATAACTTCTTCATACTTTCTCAAAAATATTTCCACCACCTCTTGTTTTGAAGGAAATTCAATTCTCTACAACTTCATGTCTCACAAGTATGTTCAAAAAATGCTTCATTTGGAAGGTATGGATCAAAACATTACAGGTCCTTTTCAAAGTCAACAAAAAGTCAACATTTTGTTTTGAAGATATATTGAGCATGGAAACTCCAATTGAGATGAAACCAAAGAGGTTGGTTAGAGGACTCTTAGAGCTTTCTAAAAAGTCCAAGAACACTCAAAAATGTGGAAAATTGAGCAATATACACTATTCACAAGTTGGGCAATTTTGAAGAAGTGCACAAAGAGAGATACTTGTAAAAATCAAAAATTTTGCAAATGGACCTAGTTTTTCCTCATCCAAACTTGTTCCTTATACAATTTGGAGCATCCAAGCCCAATGCCACAAATTTTTATTTTATTTTTCTATTTAATTTGGATTTTATTCATTTAAATACAAATTAAATTCAAAAATAAGGTATAAAATCAAAATTAATTGCAAAATTGATTTTTCTCTCATCCTTGAGATCCAAGTAACCCAAGAAAGCTGGCAAATTTCGAAATTTGATTGGATTTGGCAAGAAATTGATTGAAATTGATCAAAAAAGATGAAATTTGATTTTGTACAAAATCAATTATTTTTTGCATTGATTGATGATTATTTCTTCCTCAAATCAGCTCCAATTCCATCCAATATAAATATACAATTCATATCACATGAATTAGAACAGAAAAATTGCTTGGAGAAACCCTAACCTAGCTCAAAAAAACCGTGCCTCTCAAGGAACTAGCAACCCTTGATCCAGCTCGTTTCAATTGTTTTTGAGGATTCAAACACATTCCTTGATATCCCTGGAAGCATTCCAGACCCTTACATTGTCCAAAAGCATCAAGAATCACGAAATCCGAATTTGGTTTGCTCATGTTTTTCTCAAAATCGATTTCCATTATTCATGCATTTTTAACATGATTTGTTGTTGTTTTTGTGATTAGAACGAAGTTTACAAGCTTTCTGGGCAGTTTGATTGAGTTTCCATGGCTTAGAACGAGAATCACCATAGCTAGGTTTTCGCCCGATTTAGGGCTTCTCTAAACGGATAAATTGGACCATAAGACCACCACCATTGTGTTTAGAATGTGATTTCCAATCGATTCATGTACTCACAACTAATTTATATTATGTGTATGAGATTTTGGAAAATGCAGGGACTATAGTGTCGCACTGAGGCCGACGCTATGTTTTCAAAAATTCAAAACGAAGAAGATGAAGTTTGGCGCGAGATCGGTACAACTAGGGGGTGACACCCGTTCACAATCTATTCGTCCTTTTCAAACAACAGTGCACTCCACCTAAAGGCGTGGGGTTGAAAGCAAGGTCACCGGTTCGATTCCCACAAGGACCACTTATTTTTGCTTCTTTACAAACTAACATATTTTCTATATTTTCTATTTTAATATTTTCATACAATTTAATTTAATTTCAATAATTTCTATCATGCATTTAAAAACACCAAAAAATATTTTTTCCTTTTGCATTATTTTCAGAAAATGTTTATTTAATTTATAAAATTAAAAAATTTGTTTTTGCGTGCATATTTAATTTAATTTCAAGTTTTGCATTTAAATCACCTTTAATTAGTTTTTTAATTATTAAATTAACTCCAAAAAATCCCAAAAAATTATTTTAGCATATTAATGTTATTTCCAACATGAAATATTTTTCTCATTTAAAAGTTATGATTTTTGCTAACATTTTTCTCTTGTCCGATTTCCTTGTATTTCCCGATTTCTCATCTTTTCACAGGTTATTCCGTTTCGGACGATTTCTTTTAGCTTTCTTTTCCAATTATGTAATTGCTTATGGGATGTAATAGTTTAATTAGGACTTTTATTTTCCGCATTTTAAAATTATGTATCTGCCCCAAAGCTATGTAATAGCGTAGGATTTATCTTTCCGCACTTTATATTTCCGCAATTTACTTTCTGCATCTTATAAACCGTTAGTAATTAGGCGTGTATGGCAAGATAAAAATTGAACATAGCTCACTCTAATTTTCAAGATAAAATATTTGAATTCAACACACTCTTTTCACACATGCACCCCTTAAGGTAATTCTCTCTCATTGCCTTTCGATTAAAATGGTCAAGTCCCTCGAACGTAGAGGTATTCTAGCACCGTTGCCTACGAACATATCATCATAGTCCATTCGATACAAATATCATAGACCCACGATGTCGCCTACGAATACATGATCTCGTCCCTCGATTGTTGCCTACGAAAAATGATGATGGTCCCTTCGAATGTGCTAGGATACTTCCTACAAGTTGCTTTCTATGACCATCTGATGTCCCTCCGAATGTCCCGCTTACATCCAACGAATAGTGTTACCTACCAACTAATGGTATGGATAACGCTATTCTAAAGGAACGTAAAATAACACGAAAATGACCATTCTGAGTAGGTAATAAGACTTTTAGTTGCTTGCTCTATCAAAATACTTTTCGCACCTCACACTTTTTTCAAAGTTCAAACTCTTTTCAAAAACGAAACATTTCCGAACACTTTGTATACATTCCTACATGAATCATTACAAAGTCAAAGCGAAATGCCTTTTCAAAAAACATTTTCAAACACACAGAAAGCACATTTTAAAGTGATCTAAGAGCAACTAAGAGCCCGTAGATAACTACGGATGGAAAGGGGTGCTAATACCTTCCCTTTTCATAACCTTCTCCATTACTCAGAATCTAACGAAGGTCTTTTTCTGTACTTTTTACCTTCCCTTAATTGGATAAAAGAAAAGTCGGTGGCGACTCTTGCTATCTGCACATTTGCGATACAAAAACCTACAAAGTCAGTTCACCGTATTACAACCTTTAATTGTGATTATTGATACTGGAGCGACACATTATTTAATTGCTTTGGATTGTGCTAAAAGATTGAATTTGGATATTTCTAATATGGATGGAAGTATGGTTATTGACACTCCTGCGTCGGGTTCAGTGACTACTTCATATGTTTGTAGGAATTGTCCTATTGTACTTTTTGGTAGAGGTTTCGGTATGGATTTAGTGTGCCTACCGTTAGAACAACTTGATATCATACTTGGAATGAACTGGTTGGAATTCAACCAGGTTCATATCAACTGTTTTGAGAAGACGGTTATTTTTCCTGAAGAAGCTAGAGTTGAAGATGTGACTATGCCAGTTAAGCAGATGAATTCAACTGTTAAGGAAGGTGTTGTAGTGTTTATGTTGTATTCTTCGACGGAGGTGAAAGGAAAAGCTAAGAGTGATGAACTGCCAGTGGTGAATGAATTTCCAAAAGTGTTTCCGGAAGATGTTAGTGAATTGCCACCTGAGAGAGAAGTGGAGTTTGCTATAGATTTGATTCCTGGAACTAGTCCGGTGTTGATGGCGCCTTATCGCATGTCGGCATCTGAATTATCTGAGTTGAAGAAGTAGTTGGAGGAATTACTTGAGAAGAAGTTTATTCGTCCTAGTGTTTCGCCGTGGGGTGCTCCAGTGTTGTTGGTTAAGAAGAAGGAAGGTACAATGAGACTGTGTGTTGATTATAGACAGTTGAATAAAGTTACAATCAAGAATTGGTATCCATTACCGAGGATTGATGATTTGATGGATCAGTTAGTTAGAGCTTGTGTATTTAGTAAGATTGATCTGAGGTCTGGATATCATCAGATTCGTGTGAAGATGGAAGATATTCAGAAAACTGCATTTAGAACGAGGTATGGACATTATGAGTATTCTGTTATGCCGTTTGGAGTTAATAATGCACCTGGTGTTTTCATGGAGTATATGAACAAGATATTTCATCCGTATCTTGATAAGTTTGTGGTAGTCTTTATTGACGACATTCTGATCTATTCAAAGAATGATGGAGAACATGCAGAACATCTTAGAATTGTGTTGGAACTGTTGAAAGAGAAGAAGTTGTATGCGAAGTTGTCTAGGTGTGAATTCTGGTTGAGTGAAGTAAGCTCTATTGGTCATGTGATTTCCAAGAATGGCATTGCTGTTGATCCTACGAAGGTAGAAGCGGTATCTCAGTGGGAAGCGCCGAAGAATGCTTCTGAAATCCGTAGTTTTCTTGGTCTTGTAGGTTACTACAGAAAGTTCATTGAAGGATTTTCGAAGTTAGCTTTGCCATTGACTAAGTTGACAAGAAAGGGTCAAGTGTTTGTGTGGGATTCTGATTGTGAGAAAGGATTCCAAGAGTTGAAGAAGAGGTTGACTAGTGCTCCGATTCTGATTTTGCCGAATCCGGCAGAATCTTTTGTTGTGTATTGTGATGCGTCATTGATGGGATTAGGTGGTGTTTTGATGGAAGATAAGCAGGTTGTGGCTTATGCTTCAAGACAATTAAAGGCTCATGAAAGGAACTATCCGACTCATGATTTAGAATTGGCAGCAGTAGTATTTGTTTTGAAATTATGGAGGCATTACTTGTATGGTTCTTGATTTGAGGTATTCAGTGATCATAAGAGTCTGAAATATCTCTTCGATCAGAGGGAGTTGAATATGAGGCAAAGAATATGGTTAGAATTTCTCAAGGATTATGATTTTGGTTTGAATTACCATCCTGGTAAGGAAAACGTTGTTGCAGATGCATTGAGTAGGAAGTCATTGCATATGTCTATGCTGATGGTTCGTGAATTTGAATTGGTTGAACAGTTCAGAGACTTGAGTTTGGTATGTGAAACTACTTCTGATAGTGTTAAATTGGGTATGTTGAAGTTGACTAGTGGTATCCTTGAGGAAATTCAAACTGGACATAAATCTGATGTTGTTTTGGTGGATAAGTTGACATTGATTAACCAAGGTCAAGGAGGTGAATTCCGAATTGACGAGAACGGTGTTATGAGATTTGGTGATAGGGTTTGTGTTCCAGATATTGCAGAACTTCGGAAGAGTATTTTAGAAGAAGGACATCGTAGTGGATTGAGTATTCATCCCGGTGCTACTAAGATGTATCATGACTTGAAAAAGTTATTTTGGTGGCCTGGAATGAAAAAGGAAATTGCTGAGTTTGTTTATGCATGTTTGGTTTGTCAGAAGTCAAAGATTGAACATCAAAAATCGTCAGGATTGATGGAGCCATTGTTTGTTCCAGAATGGAAATGGGATGGCATTTCTATGGATTTTGTATCTAGTTTGCCAAGGACATCGAAGAATTGTGATTCTATTTGGGTTATTGTGGATCGGTTGGCGAAATCTACACACTTCATTCCGATAAGAATGAATTACCCAATGGAGAGGTTGGCAGAATTGTATGTTGAGAAGATCGTAAATTTGCATGGTATTCCCTCTAGTATTGTGTCGGATAGAGAACCGAGGTTCACGTCTAAGTTTTGGACGGGGCTGCAAGAAGCTTTGGGTACAAAGTTGAGATTGAGTTCCGCTTATCATCCGCATACAGATGGTCAGACGGAGAGGACGATTCAGTCGTTAGAAGATTTGTTGAGAGCTTGTGTGTTGGAGAAAGGTGGAGCTTGGGATAGCTATCTACCATTGATTAAGTTTACCTACAACAATATTTTTCATTCGAGTATCGGTATGGCTCTGTTTGAGGCATTGTATGGTAGGAGGTGTCGGACACCGTTGTGTTGGTACGAATCTGGAGAAAGTGCTGTGATTGGATCGGAAATTGTCCAACAGACTTCAGAAAAGATCAAGATGATTCAGGAGAAGATGAGAGCTTCTTAGAGTCGACAGAAGATTTATCATGATAAGAGGAGGAAAGATCTTGAGTTTAGTGAAGGAGATCATGTGTTTATGCGAGTTACTCCGATGACTGGTATTGGTCGAGCTTTGAAGTCAAAGAAGTTAATTCCGCATTTTATTGGTCCGTATCAGATTACCAAAAAGGTTGGAAGAGTTGCTTATCAGATTGCTTTGCCGCCGTCGCTTGCGAATTTGCATGATGTCTTCCATGTATCTCAGTTGAGGAAGTACATTCCTGATCCGACTCATGAGATTTAGGTAGATGATATACAGGTACGAGATAATCTGACTGTTGAGGCATTACCTGCGAGAATTGAAGATCGGAAGGTGAAGCATTTATGTGGTAAAGAGATAGCAATGGTGAAAGTAGCTTGGGGAGGACCAGCAGGTGGAAATGTAACTTGGGAAGTGGAGAGCCAGATGAAGGACTCGTATCCCGAACTTTTCGTCTAAGGTATGTTTTCGAGGACGAAAACTCTTTTTAGTAGGGGAGAGTTGTGACACCCCAAATTAATTCAACTATTAAATAATTAGAAATTTAATTATTAATTTAATTAAAGGTTTAATTATTAATATTTTGGATTAATGGATTTAATTATTTAATTAAATAATGGAAGTGTTGGGGGTGTAAAGTGGAATTTTAGGGTGTATGGAGTAAAAGACTCTACTTAAATCCTAACTCATTTATTTCTATTATTTGACAAATAAAAAGGAATAAATAAAGGAATAAAAGGAAACAAGGGAGAAGGAAATTAGGATTTGCGTTCTAAGTGAGATTGGAAAAGAGAAGAGAAAGAGGAGAAAAAGCCAAACACCGAGAATTCAAAGATTCATCGCGAGGTAAGGGGGGATTGAATCTGATTATTATGCCTTATAGGTTTTGATGATCAATATAACGAATCAATCCGTTAGGAATCTCGAATTAGGATAATTGAGTGTGCCCTAACGTTATAATCCGACGTAAAACCATAATTGAATCAATTATGAATGATTAATCTATGAAAGATGAATATAGGTTAATTAGGAAACAAATTATGAGATCAATTGGGTGTAAAAATACATTAATTAATTCTGTTTTATCATGACATGATGTTTAGTGATGATTGAATTTAATGGGAATTCGTAACAGTGAAGAAAAGCTGTGTTTTTGATGAAAAACAACAGTATGGGTCGACACAAGCCTTAATGAATCGATGCATGCTGTGAAAATTTTGAAAACCAGAAACTTTGAAAGCTATGCATCGACTGTAGAGTCATGCATCGACTCGAGGAAGGAAAACAGGGCCATGTATCGATGCAAAGGTGCTATGGATCGACAAGTAAGTTATGCATCGACATGATGCGATGTGTCGACACATACCAAGAAAATTTTAAAATGCAGAAATTTTATGTTATGCATCGATGCATACTAATTAGGGGTCGATACATGATGTTTATGCATGGATGCATAGCCTTATGCATCGATGCATACTATGTGGAGACAGAACATGGATTTTCTGAAAACGATTTTGATCATATCTTTTCAACCGTAACTCCGATTTAGGCTTAGTTGGTATCGTTGGAAAGCTTAGAACGAGTACTATCTAGTAAAAGCATTTTCAACACCAATAATTGAAATCTGGAAGAATTATTTTGGCTTCCGTAATAAGAACTCTTTGAGAATTTGTGAATTATGTGTTGAGTAAATGTGCAGTATGTCAATTTTATGGATTGTGATTAACATTTGATGTTTATGATTGTTGTTACCATATGCTGTTGTTGTTATTGATTATAATTGGAATAACGCTGTAAGTTCATGTTCCATGTTTGAATTGTTGCATGCTTCTAATGTGCATGCATGAGCATTTTGGTAATGGTTCATTCCTATTGTGTGGAATTGAACTTGCAGGGCCAATAACCGTACCTAATGAACAGAGGTGGTAAGGCTAGATCCTTGACCCAGGGATGTATGGGAGAATCATTGATTTACGCTATTTTCCGAAGTGTAAGCGGAACAGGGTGTGGACTTGGTTCACGTTTGGTACCACATGCACTTGAGTCTGCATTGCATATGTAATTATAACATGTTAGGATGATTTCCAGTGTTGCAATTGCATTGATTGTTGTTGTATGCATAATGAATATGTGAATTATGTTTGTGAATCGTATGCTAATGCCTGTTAATAAGGGTGAATAATGAATTGATTGTTTTATTGTTTTTGAGAAATGTATAATGCATTTTAATCTTGATGAAAACTCACCCTTACTTTAATGATTTCAGATTGAGGAGTATAGCTGCTCGAGAATTGGTGAGGACAACTTTTAGAGCTGTGCTACGTAGTTAATTTGTGTGTCAGTGTCATGCTCTGGTAGTTGTAACACTGGGGAACGATTGATTGGAATTTTATGGATTTAAAACTGTTTCCTTTTGGTTTATGTTTTGGAATAGTTATGATTTGAATTATTCCGGATTCTTATGTTATTTCCGCTGTATTAAACATAATCCTCGGTTTTGTTTTATTTAACAAGTTCTCCAGTATAAGGCATGTTCACTGTTTTGTTGTTCTTAAATTCTTAAAATTGTGACGCCCTTGATGTTATGTTTAAAACTCTGAATTAAAATTATATAAATCGCGGGTAAATTAGAAGGGGTGTTACATGTATGAACACACATTCTTGACCGTGCATATCGATGCACATCCTTTATCTGTATTATCTGGATAGTTTCTTGCAGGTTCATTGGATCTACGTAGAATGTGTATAGACCCACGTTCTTGACCGTGCATATCGATGCACATCCTTTATCTATATTGTCTGGATTGAAGTCTTATACAGGTGTATCTGCTTCAGATGTGTATCTACACACATTCCTATTATGCTTTTGGTGCCTTCGTGCATTGCTCACCGAATTTCTTTATTGCGTGCCAGCAGTACTTGAAGTTTTCTAGAGTATTTTTTAGCTTGCAGTGCTCTTCGGATTTAATATCTGTTTGGTATTTTCTATACCTTACTTATCGCATTCTTTTACCGCTTTTCTAGAGATCATGAGAAGTAGGGTTTTACCGCTTTCCTTACCATGAGAAGTAGGAATAGAGATGTATGAAGGGGCTTCCGTAGTTGGAGCATATTCAGGAACCCCTCTGGTTTATTTAAAGACCCGTTTAGGGCGATTCTACTTGTTGATTGTGTTTGATTTGTTTGATTTCCCCCTTAAGATTGTTCGGTTAGGATAGTCTTCGAGCTTAGACTTTTATCCTCAAGCATATGGCCATCTTTGTATGTTTACATTAGGGATAGAATTAGATGGTTTCTCTTGTATGTTTTCTAGTTTATTTTGCATACTTGCATGTAATAAAACTAAAACTTGTTTTCTTTTTCCTTTGAAAATAAAGATACTTAATAATAGTTCAAACTCCTTTTTCAAGGTAAAAGCAACCAACCAATGCAAACTTTTTTGCCTACGGGTTTTCTTTTTGTGTTTAAAATTATTTTGTATAAGTAAAAAACACATAACCCACCAAAACATATGAGCCGAACTACGACACTCTGACTTTCCCATTGCACGAGGGAATACGTAGGCATCTTGTCACGGGGCTCGATCAAGCAAACTTTGTAAATACTTCATTCTTTTCCCCGTGTTTTCTTTATTTTATTTTCTTTCACATGCATTCTCCTTTAGCATACAAATATAGCAATTAAGTAGTAAATAGATATAAACACACCCATTAGATGTAAAATAGAAGTGGATACCATAGATTACTATGGGCGGGTGCTAATACCTTCCCTTCGCGTAATAGATTCCCTTACCTTATCTCTCGGTCGCAAGACCGTGTCTTATCCCTTTTAGGTTTTCGCGATGCGTTTACCTTTCTCCTTTTGCGAGATAAAAAACGTTCGATGGAGACTTCATTGATATAGTTATCGGATGATGTTCAGCTGGTTATTTCAATTAGACATCACAATTTCATCACACACATTACATATTCAATAACAACTCATGTGAAAATAATGAAATGTGACTCAATATGCACGTGGTACCAAATTTTTGGGAACATTTCGTTAACACTACTCCGATTCATTCATAGAATCCAACACGACATATGCAAATTAAGATTATTCACAAAACCTCAATTATCCAAGCATATAATCACATGTGAATTATACAACAATTGCACAACATTATATTTCAACAACAAGATCATCACATGTATCTTATACATATCATCACACATCACAAATAACATTATGACATATCATTCAACCAATGTTATTCAACATATTCCATCAAATAAGATTAGCATATACTATACTTAAGTAACCAAACATACATTGCAATAGTATTCAAAACCAATCTAAAACTCATTCAATCACAATTGATAAATTAATAACATATATGAAAATACTACAATAAATATAATCAATCATATAAGGTCCATGTCAAAAGATACTAAAATAACATTTTTCATTTCAGGTCACGCTAAGCCCGACCTATCGCAAGTGCACCTCATCGAACAAACAACCTCAAAAGTCGAACATTTTGCTCTAACCCTCCTCCTCGCTAAGCGCGGTATGATTCTCGATTCTCGCACTTTTTCAATACAAACCGATTCTTTCTCCCACGAAATTACCATATAAAACCCATTCCAATCAGTCTAATAACATAATAAAAGGGTATCCTAACATGTTTGTAGTCATGGTTCATCATTACTAAGTTGAAAACACAATTTCATTTCAAACCCCAACATTCAAAGATTCTAGAAATTGAAATTGAACAACCTAGAATGTTCCTAATCATTACCCACAACATACAATCAAACAATAACAAGGATTCTCCACCCTTACCTCTTGATGATTCCTCTTCTAGGGTTTCCTCTTCACTTTCCTTCTTTCTCCTCTTCTCTTCTTCTCTCTTCTTTCTCTTTTGTCTCCAAATGAAAATTTTATTATGATTCCCTTCTAATCCTTACTAACTAGGATTGTCTTATGGGCTTAATACTTAACACCTCTCCATTACTTCTATCCTCAAAAATAGGCCCAATACTAAATAATCACAATTTATTCATAAAACAATTATTTAAATAACACACTTATTCAAATAATTCAAA
The DNA here is from genome assembly GCA_021764765.1 of Vicia sativa. Lineage (NCBI taxonomy): Eukaryota > Viridiplantae > Streptophyta > Magnoliopsida > Fabales > Fabaceae > Vicia > Vicia sativa. Next base: position 136,154,915 of record CM038796.1, read on the forward strand.
TTCCAATTAAATCACACAATTGAATTAATTATCACATAATATAATATATCATAATAATTAATAATTAGCTATTTAAAATCAAGATGTTACAAATGCTCTACCAACACCATCACATGAGTAGCTCTCAAAACACATGATCACCTTTCTCAAAGCTAAGATCTTTTCTCCTCTTATCATGATAACTCTTCTGACGACTATGGGAAATCTTCATATTTTCCCGAATCATCTTAATCTTATTTGTAGTATGTTGAACTATCACAGGTCAAACCACAACACTCTCACCGATTCATACAAAAAAAGGCGCCCACACCTTCGTCCATACAAAGCTTCAAATAGAGCCATTCCAATACTCGAATAAAAACTATTGTTATAGGTAAACTCAATCAAAGGCAAAAATCCCAAGCACCGCATGATCTAGAACACAAGCTCTCAAAATATCTTCCAATGATTGAATCGTCCTTTCAGTCTGACTATCAATTTGCGGATGATACACCGAACTCGAACATAAATTTTTACCCAAAACACTTTGCAAACCTTCCCAAAAATGCAAAGTAAACCTCATATCTCTATCTCAAACAATACTCGACGGAACACCATACAAACTCAAAACTTTCTCGACATACAACTTAGCAAACTTCTCCATAGGATAATCCATCAAAATTGGAATAAAGTGAGCATATTTCGTTAATCTATCCACAATAACCCAAACAGAATCATGACTACTCGGAGTCCTTGGAAACCGAAAAAAAATCCATAAAATGCTATCCCACTTCCACTGTGAATGGATAATGGCTGCAACAAACCAGAAGGTTTCTTATGTTCAATCTTAGACTTTTGACAGATCAAACAAGAATACACAAACTCAGCAATATCCTTCTTCATACCTGTCCACCAAAATAATTTCCACAAATCTTGGTACATTTTAGTAGCTCGAGGATGAATACTCATACCACTATGATGTCCTTCATCAAGAATTCTCTTGTTCAAATTCCAACATAAGGAATGCAAACTCTATCACGACACCTCATGATACCGTTCTCATCAATCCAAAATCACCACCTCGGCCTTGATTGATCATGTTAGTGTTTTAAGTTGGCATTAGTTTTGGTAAAACTAGACTATAGCAATGTCTTGATAAATGTCACACATCGTGAGATTGAAGATAAATCCTACTTGACAAGGATGTTTAAGCACAACAGCCTCGAAGCAATTGTTGGCTGGAATTTCGAAGTTTGATTGATGTCATACCGTATGTCATGACATCCTATGTGACATTCTCGCTCGTAACTGCTTTTCCTGAGATTTTAGGAAGTTTGTTGAGCTGCTTTATTATGTTTTTCTGTTATTAGATTGCATGCTCACGTGGCTGTTAGGTTAATCTTAGTTAAACCTAAATTGGTTGTTAAAAAGACCAAGTCTTTAGGATTAATTAAGTGAACCCTAGCTATTATTATGGAAGCCCAAAACTGAAGTTTCAGGACTGCTTCTATAATAGGACCTTACTTTGTCTGCTCCGCCTTTGAATTGTATTGAAGATTTAGCAGTTGTATTTTGTGTAATTCTAGTTACTTTGTGAGCCAAGCAATTATCAATTGATAAGTGCCTTGGACTAGGATTTGATTGTAAGGGTAGTTTATCACTCAAAGCTTTGAAGCACGAGTGTTTAGTCTCTTGATTAAAGCTTTGAAGCAAAGTCAAGATAGTTTATTGAAGTGTGTCTTCACAATTCAATTAATCAATAGGTTGATATCACCGTGATTGAGGGGAGTGAGTAGAACTCAGGTCTAAGTAGGACTTAGAATGAAGTTGCATTGGGTAGGTTTTAAGTGAAGGAGATAAACTGGTTGGTTTATTCCTAATTAATTCTACTAATAGTGAATTTCTCCTCGGCTTGGTATCCCCGATGTAGGTGTAGTTACACACCGAACTGGGTAAACAATTTATTGTGTTCTTTCTGTTGTTTGTATTTATTGTGTGACTTGTTAAAGAGTGTCGACATCGTGTCATAACATTCTCTTGACATCAAGTATCCGCCGCCAGAATTTCTATGGCATTAGAGCAAGCACCTCATCATATTTCTGGGTGAGATCTAGGATAATAGTTTCCGCGTAATGGATAAGGAAGGAGGATTTTGAGGCACCACCCATATGGATGGATCTAATTATGATTACTGGAAACCTTGTATGGTTGCCTTTTTGAGATCACGGATATTAAAGCTTGAGAAGCCAAAGGATGGAAACATCCCACCAAGCTTGACAAGGATGGAACCACTGCTTGAAACCCGAGGAAGAATGGAACAAAGAAGAAGAGGAGCTAGCACTGGGGAACTCTAAAGCATTGAATGCCTTATTCAATGGAATTGATGAAATATCTCGCACTAGTTCATCAATGTGAGCCAGCCAAGGATGTTTGGGACACTCAAACTACTCTGAGGGGACATCCAAGGTGAAGATGTCAAGACTTCGATGCTCACTACCAAATTTGAGAATTTGAAGATGAAAGAAGATGATACTATTCATGAGTTTCACATGAATATCTTGGAGATTGCCAATACCTCGTGAGCACTTGGTGAAAAGATGTCGAAGAAAGGTCGGTGAGAAAGATTCTCATCATTGCCTAAAAGGTTTGAAATGAAAGTGACTACTATAGAGGAAGCTCAGACATCAGACCTTGAAGGTGGAAGAACTTGTTGGATCTCTCCAGACTTTTGAGATGGGAATCAGTGAAACTGTTGACAAGAAGAACAAGAGCATAGCACTTGTATCCAATTCTGAAGAGGGATGCAAGGAGGATGATGAAGAGAAGATATCTAAAGCTATAGCTATGCTTGGAAGGCAGTTCAACAGACTCATCAAGAGGATTGATCCAAAGTCAAGGTCCAATGTCAAGGACATTTCATCTGACATTAGCAGATCTTATGACTCCAGCAGAAGATCCAAGTCAGAGGAAAAAGGAAGTCAAAGCAGAGGAATCCAGTGTCATGGTTTTGAAGGATATGGGCATATTAGAGCTGAATGTCCCACCTTTCTAAAGAAACAAAAGAAAGGGATGACTGTCACTTGGTCTGATGGTGACTCAGGAAGTGAATCTGAGGAAGAAGCAGCCAAACTTGTCACTGCTCTCTCTGGAGTGTGCAATTCTAATATGGATTCTAGTGATGAGGAAGTGCCATTTGAAGAGTTTGCTGAAACCTACAAGAAGTTGTGTGTAAGGAGTGGTGAAATATGTCAGCAAAATGAGAAACAGAAAAAGCTGATTGTGAAGTTGGAAGCTGAGAATGCAAAATTGGAAGCTGAGAAGAAGGAAAACATAGCTACTATAAGTCACCTCAACAGTGAAATTATAGTGTTGAACTCCAAACTTGATCAGATGTCTAAGTTTGTCAAAATGTTGACATCTGTAATCGATAAATTGAGGAAATTCTTCAATTGACAAATTGCGGAAATAAGCATGGCTCGATACGGTCGCAAAGAAATCAAGACAAGAAGAACAGATCGGCAAATCAATGTCAAAGAAGATGTCACAACACACAAGGTGAAATAGGTCTAGCTCAGATATGTTGAGGCAAAGAAATTTGCCGATAACAGAAAGAAGAATAGACCTAATAAACAAATGTCAAAGCAGATGTCACAACATCGGGGTCAACATCAAGATCAAAGAAACATGAACAAAAAGTTTCAAAGATGGAGATGTCATTATTGTGAGGTTTGGTCACATAAAGCCTTTTGCTTTAGACTACATGGATATCCTAATCAAGTTCCTTATCTGAAGCCTAAGATCAATAAGGTATCATACACTAACAAAGGAAGAAGAAGAACGTAGGTCCGATAGCTCACACTTCTCAGTGTCTCGCCAAGGAAGATTGGTACTTTGACAGGGTATTCTAAGCATATGACTGAATCAAAAATTCATCGAATAATGTCAAACCTCATTCTACCAGCTTTTGTTACTTTTGGAGATGGAGCTAAGGAGAAATCAAAGGTGTTGGAAACTTAGACCTGCTCGAGTTCCAAACCTAAATGGAGGTCTTGTAAAAGGCTTGACTGCTAATCTCATGCATAAGTCACTATGTGATAAGGATTCAAAGTCAACTTCACTAGTTCTGAATGTCTTGTAATCAATGATGAACAAGAAGTGGTTATGAGAGAGTCGATCAAAGGACAATTGCTACATGGGAATCGAGAACACCAACCGTCTCTCTGTGCTCTACATAAAGATGAAGAGGAGGTAAAATTGTGGCACCAAGAACTTGGTCATTTACATCTAAGAGGAATGAAAAGGATCATTTCCATGGAGGCAATGAAGATACCAAGACTTCACATTGATGAAGGAGAGTCTGTAGGCAGGCGGAAAGCAAACCGTAATGTCACACCCAATGTCTAGACATCCACCACTCTAAAGTGTGAAGCAAGCTCCTAGGGCCTGGTATGATAGGTGACCAAGCTCCATCGACAAAGGATATAGGAAAGGAGCCTTGGATAAAACTCCCTCTCCAAGAATAAAGGAGGAAAGATAATGGTGACTCAAATTTATGTTGATGACATAGTATTTGGAGGAATGTCGACACAATGATGGAAGACTCAACATTCCTTCACAGAGCAAGTATGCAAGGAAGATTGTCAAGAAGTTTGGAATGAAGAATGCGCCATAAAAGGACTCCGCCCCTACACATTTGAAGTTGTCCAAGAACACAAGTGGAGAAAATGTTGATCAAAGCTGTGTAAAAGCTCTTCTGGAGGATGTTTCTTCTGGAAACAATCTTGTTTCTTGGTTCAGAAGAAGCAAAACTGCAGTGTCCTTGTCCACCGAGGCTGAATACATAGCACCGGTATTCCTTTTATGGTCTGGATGAAGCGGTTGACCGAAAGTACACGTCACACATGATGTCATGACATTGTATCGCGGACAACCTCGTTATTAATATTTCAAAGAACTATACAACACAGTAGACTCAAGCACATTGACATTAGACTCACTTCATCGAGACCTTGTGGAAGAAAGTGATTAAATTGGAACATGTAGTCACCTGAACTTCAACCGGGTCGGCATTTTTACTAAAGCTCGAGACTAGTCGGGCTTGAGCTTTTAAGGGCAAGTTAGGTATTTGTCAAAATGAGGAATTGTAGCAATTAACATTGTTTACAACAAGGAATGGAAGGACTTTTAATTCAATTAATTATAAGTGGGTCATTTAATTATTTTTACCTTATTTTAAAAGGTCCAAGAATAGGAAGAGACTCCTTCATATAATAGTTTCTTCATTTGAAAGTATCATATTTTCTTCATCCAAAAGAAACTCTCAAACTCTCGTCATTCTCATTCCCATTCCTTCAAAAAATCTATCAAGAAATATGTCTTCATCTTCATCATCTCAAGGATCCGTTCTTCTCCCACCATGGATGAGATTAGGCAAATGTCGAAACCATGCATGTGAAGCTCGAGGGTTACTCCACGCTGCAATGGGCAACCCCCCGAGAAGGTCAAGAAATCGCACACAAGGAATGCAAGAAGGTCACAAGCATCACCTTATGGTAAGACTTCACCATCCTCTTCGCACTTCGTAAATAGCAAACAGAGAGGGTCCAGGTCTCGTATGAAGCCATTGCTAGGATAGTGACTAGAATCCTAAATGAAACCAAGCTGCACTGGGGTTTCGTCCTCTAAACCAAAAGTCTGCTAGCCCTAGTAGAAGCTTGATCCAGATGTCATGAGAATGTCAAGACATCCGTGATCATGTTGATTCTCCTCTCAAGAATGATGTTAATCCCTCTGCTCCCTGGCGGTGTAAAGATGATATCGTTATTGAACCCCGTCGTTAACGAGGATGAGATTTCGATGGTATTCTTGAGGAAACCCCGTAAAATGTACCGTTAAATCAACCGTGAAAACTTTGACTACATTTCAATAGTATCTTAGAAGAGACCAAAAACCAAGTGGTGACAATCTTGAAGAGTCTCCAGCTCAAGATTCTCGAAAATTTAGTTGAACCTCCCGCCATTGATTTGGATGTAGAATTCTCGACAATGACCTCATTGAAAATGTCAATCCAAGCATTGCAAAGAGGATGATGAAAAGGAAGGAAAACAGTGCTGCCCTACGTAGTCTGCAAAGAAAAGAGTTGAAGGTGTGTATAAAGTCGAGAAGAACTCCAAGGTGACCTCTACAAAGAAATGTAGAGTAAAACTGCTGGTGGTGGCTCTAGACCAAAGAGAACACCATTGTAAAGAAGAGGAAGGCGCCCGAACTCTAGGTCGATCAAGATCGACTTTGATGTTGAGGAGAATGTCATGACATTCATCCAAGGAAGAAGCCAACTCTTGGGAAACCCCAAGGTGCTCAAGTGGAAATTGACATCTCATTCCATCATCCCGAGAATGCCGAAGATGGAAGTATGTATGCTTAAAGAGGATTGCTCGAAAGAGAGTTGAATAAGAGTGCACTTGTGCGCAAGGAGATTGTTGATTTGATTAAGGTCAAGGTTTAATGAAGACAATTGTGAGTTTCTCAAACTGTTATGATGGTCAAAGAGTTTATAGTAAATTTGTCAAGTGGTTGTGAGATGGTAGGTCTCCGCGACTATAGGACAGATATGTGAGGGAGGAAAGTAAGGTTCTTCCAAGTGTGGTCAACCGATTCCTTGGGAGATCGATGCTCATTAGAGTCGGAGGAAACCGACAACCAAATGTCAAACCATCACTACCAAACAAATAATGCAATGGCCTCTAAAGGAAAACTCTCGCAAGCAGTCGAGTGTCAAATTTGCCATCCTCACAAAAATAGGTGCTTAACTCGGGTCCCAACCAATCACAAGTCAACTATTTCTATTGGATCAAGTGTATTTATATATGTTGTAGGCATCAGCTAAATTTGACTATGGAACCTACATATTTGAAAGAGTACCCTCAGCATGCCGAAGCTATGCAATCAAAGGACCAATAGCCCCTCCCTCGCTGTGTGGAATTATCATTGATCAATTTCCGATATTCTAGTTGAAAGAGATGCAGCCTAAAAGAGCCCCTCTTGGATTTCACTACAAACTTTTTCACAAGGCATATGTCCCTGACATTGTCATGACATCCGGTGAGACATCCAATGTCAAGGCAACTTCTCAAAAGGCAACAATCTTAGGTAAGCAAAGCTACCCAAAGAGCTTTGAAGGAAGCCTTGAAGAGCCGATCTCAACTAGAGCGGGACATGGTGTCGAGGATGAAGGGATAGCCGTAATGATGTCATGCAGGATGCGAAATGATGATGTTCGGGATGGTCGGAGTCAGAAGGTTACCGTAGATGCTTTTCACGTTGCTTCTTCAGGAGAAGAGAGCACTTGATCTGATAACCTGCTGCTTTTGTGCTCCTGTTTTGTTGTTTCCTTGATGTAAACTTTGTTATGTTATTTTCCCTTATTGTTTTGGATAATTGTAATCTTTTGACAGAGTTGTAACTCTAAACTTAATTGTGCTGATAATTTTCTCACTATATGATTGAATGTTGGGGCATTTGTATTGGTTCCTTTGGCCCCTTTGTGGCTAAAAAGGGGGAGAAGTACTGTGTGACAATTGGGGAAACTGTATGGAGATTTATATGTGGGAAATTGTGGGAAATTGTGGGAAATTGGGAAATTTGTATGGGTAGAATTTATCTTCTCTTTGTTCTGGTTTCTTTTAGCTTAGGATAGCTTAGAACTAGTGTGTTTTCTTCTGCTGCATAGGTACTCCGATAAGTTGTTTTAGCCAAAATGTGCCAAAAGGGAGTTTGTTAGTGTTTTGTTGGCATTACTTTTGGTAAAACTAGACTATAGCAATGTCTTTATAAAATGTCATGACATTTAGAGATGAAGATAAATCCTACTTGACAAGGATGTTTAAGTACAACCCCATCTAGAAGCAATTGATGTGTGGAAATTCAGAAGTTTGATTGATGTCATAAGTTGTCATGACATCCTATGACATTCTCACGTAATCTGCTTTTTCCGAGATTTTTCGTGATGTTTGTTGATGCTTTATTATGTTTTTCATTATTAGATTGCATGCTCACGTGGCTGTTAGGTTAATCTTAGTTAAACCTAAATTGCTGTTAAAAAGACCAAGTCTTTAGGATTAATTAAGTGAACCTCGAGCTATTATTATGGAAGCCCAAAATCAAGTTTCGTGACGCCTATAATAGAAAAAGGACCTTACTTTGTTGCGCCTTTGAATTGTATCAAGATTTAGGGTTGTATTTTTGTGTAATTCAAGTTACTTTTGTGAGCCAAGAAATTATCAATTGATAAGTGCCTTGGACTAGGATTTGATTGTAAGGGTAGTTTATCACCAAAGCTTTGAAGCACGAGTGTTTAGTCTCTTGATTAAAGCTTTGAAGAAAAGTCAAGATAGTTTATCGTGTGTCTTCACATTCAATTAATCAATAGGTTGATATCAACGCTGTGATTGAGGGGAGTGAGAACTCAGTCTAAGTAGGACTTAGATTGAAGTTGCATTGGTTTATTCCGAATTCTACCACTAATAGTGAATTTCCTCCCGGCTTGGTAGCCCCTGCATGTAGGTGTGTTACACACTGAACTGGTAAACAATTTATTGTGTTCTTTACCGCTGTTTGTATTTATTATGTGACTTGTTAACAGAGTGTCGACATCGTGTCATAACATTCTCGTGACACCGGCACCAGAATTTCTGATCAACACCAACTTATCTACCAAAACCAAATCAGATTTCGATCTTCTAATCTCATCAAAATACCACAAGTAGCTTCAACATACCAAGCTTAACACACGAGACGTTGCTCACAAACCAAACTCAAATCTCAAAATTGTTCAAGCAAATCAATTTCGCACCATCAACATCGACATGCAAAGACTTCATACTCAAGGAATCACCATAACATTCACTTTATCCGGATGATAATTCAAACCAAAATCATAATCCTTCAAGAATTCCAACCATCTTCTTTGCCTCATATTCAATTCCTTTTGATCAAATAGATATACTTCACACTCTTATGATCGCTATACACCTCAAATATCGAACCAAACAAAAAATGCCTTCAAATCTTCAACACAAACACAACTGTGGCTAACTCTAAATCATGTGTCAGATAATTACTCTCATGAAATTTAAGTTGCCTGGAAGCATAAGCTACCACTTGCCTATACTGAATTAACACATCTCTTAAACTCATCAATGACGCATCACAAAACACCATAAATGGTTATGCTGGATTAGGCAAAATCAAAATAGGAGCGGTTGTTAACCTTCTTAAGCTCTTGATAATTATCTTCACACCAAAGTCCAAAAAATCTTAACCCTTCCTCGTCAACTGCATCAACGGTAAAGTAAACTTAGAAAATCCTTAAATGAACTTACGAAATTTCAAATTTCATCAGGTTTTCCTCAAATTTTCTGGAGCCCTATATTCATTTCAAATTTCATCACATTTTCTTAAGGCTTATATTCACTTCAAGTATCGTATTTTCTTAAGATGTATGTTCACTTCGTATTTCTTCGTAATTTCTTAAGATTTATCTTCACATCAAATTTCTTCGATCCATGTTCACCTTGATTTCACCGATTTTCTTAAGATTTATGTTCACTTCAAGTTTCATCAGGTTTTCCTCAAATTTTCTAGAGACTTATATTCATTTCAAATTTCATCACATTTTCTTAAGACTTATATTCACTTCAAATATCATCAGGTTTTCTTAAGATTTATGTTCACTTCATATTTCTTTAGAATATATTAAGATTTATATTCAGATCAAATTTCTTCAGATCTATGTTCACTTCAGATTCCATCAGAATTTCTTAAGACTTAGGTTCACTTCAAATTTCATCAGGTTTTCCTCAAATTTTCTAGAGACTTATATTCATTTTAAATTTCATCACATTTTCTTAAGATTAATATTCACTTCAAATATCGTCATATTTTTTTAGATTTATGTTCACTTCAAATTTCTTCAGATCTATGTTCACTTCAGATTCCATCAAATTTTCTTATGATTTATGTTCACTTCAAGTTTCATAAGGTTTACCTCAAATTTTCTAGAGACTTATATTCATTTCAAATTTCATCAAATTTTCTTAAGACTTTCTTAAGATTTATATTCACTTCAAATTTCTTCAGATCTATGTTCACTTCAGATTCCATTATATTTTCTTAAGATTTAGGTTCACTTCAAATTTCATCGTTTTCCTCAAATTTCTAGAGACTTATATTCATTTAAATTTCATAACATTTTCTAAGACTTATATTCACTTCAAATATCATCGAGTTTCTTAAGATTTATGTTCACTGTAGTTTTTCGTAATTCTTAAGATTTATATTCACTTCAAATTTCCTTCGTATCACTGTTCACGATTCCATCTGCTTTTTCTTACTTATTTAGTTTCACTTAAAATTTCATCGTGTTTTCCCAAATTTTCTAGAGAGTTATATTCATTTAAAATTTTATCACATTTTCTTAATGAAATTCTCGGCAGCAGATACTTAATGTCACAGAGAATGTTATGACAAGATCCGATTAATCGCTTTGACAATTCACACAAGAATATAGAAAGCAAGAATAACACAATAAGTTGTTCACCCGGCTCGGTTCTAACAAACCTACGCCCTGAGGCTACCAAGCCGTGGAGAAATTCACTATTAGTAGTATCAATTCAGAGTTACACCAACATATTATACTCCTCACTTAATCACTACCCAATGACCCTTTTACCTAAGTCCTACTTAGATACGAGTTCCTACTCACCCCCTCAATCACCGCAGTTGATATCAACCTATTGACTAATTGAATTGTACACACTTCAATAAAATATCTTGATCTTGCTTCAAAGCTTTAATCAAGAGACAAACACTGTGTTTTAAAGCTTTGAGTGATAACTACTCCTTACAACAAATCCTAGTCCAATGCACTTATCAATTGATAGTTGCTTCACCACAAGAGAAACTAGAATTAATAATACCAATCACATTAACCTTAACAAGACACAAACAAAAGCCTTCAATGTCTTCAATGGAATCAGAGGTATCAGAGAGTAAGGGTTGAATTTTTATAGAAGTAGTCCCAATCTTCGCCATTTCCATAAAGATAGCTAGGGTTTACTTAATTCTCCTAAAACATGGTTTGTTCAACAACCAATTTAGGTTTAATTAAGATTAACCTAGCAGCCACGTGAGCATGCTTAACAAAAACATAAATAAATGCTCAACAAACTTCCCGAAAAATCAGAAAATCGATTCAGTAACGTATCAAACACACATCGAATGTCATAACATCTGGCATATGATCGCATCAAGCAGAATCAAAGATGCCTTTAGCTTCCCTGCTCGAGCAGTACTTTTACCATCCTTGTCCAAGAGGATTTATCTTCAATCTCGAATGTCATGACATCTATCAAGACATTTCTAAAGCCTAGTTTTACCAAAATTGATGCCAACTAAAACACTAACAAACTCCCTTTGGCACATTTTTGGCTAAAACTACTAGACCTATCGTAGTACAAAATGCAGCAGAAGATAACAACCTAGTTCTAAGTTTTCCTAAGCTTTCCTAAGCTTCAAGTAACTAGAACTAAGAGAAGATAAATTCTACCCATACAAAGTCCCAACATTCCCACAATTGCCCTACATACAATTGCTCACAAATTTTAAACTCCCATACAGCTTAAACTCCCATACAGCTTCCCAAAAATCAATACTTCCACAAGATTTCTTTCTCCCTTTAGCCATAAAGGGAAAGGAAACCATAATTGTTCCCAAACCTTTTAATCAAAAAGTGTCAAAGAATAAAAATAATATACCAAAGAAGTAATTACAAGCAAGTATAGCAGTGGATACATCACGTCAGACAAATGTATACTATCCAAAAGAAGAACAAATGGACAAAAAATACAAGACACAAATGTAATGAATACAATAATAAAGAATAGGAAATGGATGTAATACAAAATATAAAGAAAGCAACACAAGAATTAATTAGTGTTTTTCTCCAATAAGAGGCATCTTCATTGTCAAGAAGATCGATCATCCGCTTTTATCAAGCTTGTTCTCAGCTTTGCAGGTGTCTGTGAGCTTTCTTTTCTTGGCCATGGTGTCCTTTGCATTTTGAACAACCAGCAAATTTAGCTCTATACTTCTTTGAGGAAGTTCCAGCCTGGTTATTTGCTCAACTCGAGAACCGTAAATACCTCCCTTTGCTTTGACAGAAATCGGAACTGTGGTTCACATGAGTTGCTTGACGTGATCATCGTCATGACATTCTTTGTGACATCCGGATCATCCGCTAAACTAGGGCTAGCAGGTTTTGATTAAGGGGAATGAAATTCCAGAATGAGTGATGTTCGCCTAGGATTCTCGTGACTATCCTAGCAATGGCTTCTTCTACATACTTGGTACCTTCCTATTTCTTATCTCGGGAATGTAAGAGGCGTAGTCTTACCAGAGACGATGAACCTTGATCCTTCGTGCATGCCGATTCGGAGTCACCGCCATCAACGCCGAGAGACCTTCACGTGTTCAATATCCATGGCTTCAAAGAATGCCCTAATCTCACCATGGTGGGAGATGAACAAATAGTCCGAAGAGGATGAGGAAGACATATTTCTCGGGAAAGGTGAGAATCGAGACCAAGAATGACAAGCGGTTGAGAGTATCCGTTGGATGGAGAAGGTATGATACTTTCAAATGAAAAGGCTATTATATGGAGGAGTCTTTTCACATTCTTGAACCCTATAAAATAAGAGGAAATAATCAATCGACCCACTTATAATTAATAAATGGTCTCTTCCTTTCTTGAGGCAATCTTAATTGCTACAATTCCTCATAACAAATGCCCGCTTGTTCTTAAGTTTTCAAATTGACTAGCATCAAGAGCCTTGGTAAAATGTCACCACTGAAGTTCGTGACTACATGATCCAATTTAATCACCTTCTCCTCCACAAGTTCTCTCGATGAAGTGATGTCCGATGTCTATGTGCTTAGTCCCACTGTGTTGAATAGGATTCTTTGATATATTAATAGCACTCGATTGTCACAAGACAATGTCATGACATCCTCGTGTGACATTATACTCGCAAAGATGCTTCATCCGCACTATTTGAGAACAACTGCCACCACCGCTATGTATTCATTCAAGAAGGATGTGGACATACGCTTGCTTCTGCTAAACCAAGAAACAAGATTGTTTCCAAGAAGAAGCATCCTCCGAGGTACTTTTCCTGCATCAAGACTCCCACCCAACAAGATCACAATATCCGTATTTAATTGGTTCACATCCACGAATATAGGATACCATAATTGCAAGTTCCACCACATACTTCGTGATTCTTTTCACCGGTTAATGTGACTTACTTTAGGCTCATTTTGATATCTTGCATACCTAACTCAAGATAAGCAATGTCGTGTCTGGTCGTTAGGCAACAAGCTCCCTATCATGCTTCTATATAAACTTTGATCAACCTTTTCTCCACTTGCATCCTTGGTCAACTTCAAATGTGTAGAGCAGAGTCCTTTTATGGTCGGCATTCTCCATTCCAAACTTTTGACAATATTCCTGCATACTGCTTGTGAAAGAAATGTTGAATCTTCCATCATCCGTGTGACTTGCAATCCAAGGAAGTAAGTTAACCTCCCATGAGACTCATTTCAAACTCGCTTGCATTTGATTGGCAAATTGTTTCACCATTGTCTCTCGACATTCCTCCAAATACTATGTCATCAACATAGATTGAGCCACCATAACCTTCCCACCTTCATTCTCGACAAAGAGAGTTTTATCCAATCCTCCTTCTCGTATCCTTTGTCCAAGAAACTTGGTCACTTTTCATACTGTGCCCTGGGGCTTGTTTTAGACATATAGGGCTTTCCTTAATCAGACATGTTCAGAAAACTTGGATCCACAAACTTTAGGTCGTTCTACATATACTTCCTCATTTAAGTAGCCATTTAGGAAGGCACTTTTCACATCCATCCGAAATAATTTGAATTTCGTAATGCAAGCAACTCCTAGTGAAGCCCTGATTGATTCCGCCTAGCCACGGTGCAAAGGTCTCATCAAAGTCAATTCCTCCACTGAGTGTAACTCGAGCAACAAGTCTTGCTTTATTCCCCGTGACATTCCTTCTCGTGATCGACTTGTTCTTGTAGATCCACTTAGTGCCAATGATGTTTGTTCCTTCCGTCTAGGAACTAATTCCCATACTTCATGTTGCTTGAACTGTTCAATTCCTCTGCATTGCTCCAATCCAAAATTCATCACATGAGCTTTTGACATTCTTTGGCTCTATTTTGACACGAAGCAAGAGTTTGAGACAGCTCGATCTTGTAACAACACCTTTGGTTGGGTCTCCAATGATGAGATCCTTTGATGATCTTTCTCGAATCCCGATCGAGGATCTTTGTTTGCTTCCTCAGTTCAGATTTAGTGGAGTAGGAACATTTTCCTTATCGTACTCGAGGTGATGTCTCAAACCATGTCTCAACATCATACGACATTGTGCTCCCCGATAATGATCATCAACAATGACATTAATAGACTCCATCATAACCGGGTTCCGAGTTGAATACCCTATATGCTCTCGCCTTTTGGAGTATCCCTAAAAATGCCTTCATCACTCTTAGAATCCATTTTTTCCTTTGATCACGATCCGTCGAATATAGCATTTGCTCCCAAACACATGAAAGTATTTCACAGCTTGGTTTTCTTCCTTTCCATAGCTCATACAGTGGGAGACAGCTTTTCTTAAGGTAACCTCATAGAACATAGCAAGTCAGATTCATAGTTTTCACCAAAAATGAATAGAGTTTTTAGCATGAATCATTGCTCAAGACCTCAGATAGTCCTATTCTTTCTTTCCACAACCCCATTTTGTTGAGGTGTTATAGGAGAAGAACTCATGGTTGATCCCTTCCGAGGAAATGTAATTCATCAAACTTGCTATTCTCAAATTCCTTTCCATGGTCACTTTATTCCGACAACACAGCCTTCTTCTCTCAAGTCTTTTGCACAACTCCTTAAAGACATCAAACACTTCAGATTTTTCTTTGATGAAGTTTATCTGTAACTGAGAAGTCATCCACAACAACATAGGCATATCTTTCCACCAAGGCTTTCAACTCAAGATATATCCCATCAAGTCCATGTGCAAGCAGCCCAAGATTTTAGATGGTCTCGATGTTCAGACATCGGTGTGACATTCTGTTTGCTTTCCAACTCGCACTCACCACACACCCTTCCTTCATCAATGTGAAGTCTTGGTATCCCCTCCCATGCCTCCACAGATGATCTTTTCATTTCTCCGAGATGTATGTCCTAGTTTTGGTGCCACAATCTGACCTCCTTTTCATCTTTGTCTCGTGGAACATATGACGAGAGGTTGTGTTCTCGTATCTCCCATGTATGCTGTCTTTGATCCGATTCTCTCATAACTACTTTGTTGATCATTGATTACAAGACATCTGTGATCTAGTGAAGTTAACTTGAATCCCATATCACATAAATGACTTATGCTTACGAGGTTAGCCAAGCCTTTACCGTGCAAAGACCACTTAGATTTGGAACCCAGCAGCCTAAGTTTCCAACACCTTGATTTCTCCTTTAGCCCATCTCCAAAGGTAACAAAGCCTGTGGAATGAGGTTTGACATTATTCAAGAGGTTTTATTCCACATATGCTTAGAATAATTCCACCGCCAAAGTACCATCTTCCTCAAGTACACTCTAAGAGAAGTGCGAGCTATCATTGCTTCGCCTCTTCTTCCACTTTCGAGTGTATGGTACTTTGATGTTTTTAGTTTAACATAGGAAGTCCGACAGGTATCCATGTAGCCTATAACAGAAGGGTTTTATGTGTCCAAACCTTCCACAATGATGACATCTCCATCTTGAAACTTCTTCTCTCTGTTTCTCCTCGATCCCGATGTTAATCCTAACAGCAGACATCTCGCCTTGACTTTGGTTTCAGGCCCTTTTTCTTTGTCAACTAAT
>CM038796.1:136170988-136196735 GCA_021764765.1 Vicia sativa
ATAATATAGTTGAAATGAACGAAATAGATGGGAATAGCTCGAAAGACTCACCCTATGAAGAACACGAAATATATCAAAGGCTCGATGCCATCTATGACAAGGAACCCTTGGGCTTCGAGAAGGATCCTACAAATTCAGGTGCCAAAATGTTAGCACAGGATCCGCTCGAAGAGGTAAATTTGGGGGATGACAATACAAAAAGAATAACCTACATAAGCGCAAAACTCAACCCAAGTCTCAAGCAAGAGGTGATCGAAGTCCTCAAGAGAAACAAAGATTGCTTTGCGTGGGATTATGACGAAATGCCTGGTTTAAAGAGAGAGTTAGTGGAGAACAGACTTCCAATTAAGGATGGCAAGAAGCCCATCAAACAAACTCCTAGAAGATTTGCGCCAGCAGTTCTCACAAAGATCAAAGCTGAGGTCGAAAGGTTGCTGCGTTGCAAATTCATCAGAACCACAAGGTATGTCGAATGGTTAGCAAATATAGTACCTGTCATTAAAAAAATGGTTCTCTGAGAATATGCATAGAATTTAGGGATTTAAATACTGCGACCCCCAAAGATGAATATTCTATGCACTGGCGAAATGTTAATAGACTCATTGCGAGTTGAATACCTAAGTATGCTAGATGGATATTCTGGTTATAATCAGATTTTTATTGCTGAAGAAGATGTTGCCAAGACAGCATTTCGTTGCCCAGGAGCTTTAGGCACCTATGAATGGGTAGTGATGCCTTTTGGTTTAAAAAATGCTGGGGCAACTTACCAAAGAGCAATGAATTCAATCTTCCATGATTTTATTGAGACATTTATGCAGGTGTATATTGATGATATAGTCATCAAATCTATATCTCAGAAACCCATTTGCATCATTTGAGCCAATCATTCGAAGAATGAGAAAACATGGCTTAAAATGAACCCCTTAAATGTGCATTTTTGTGCAGGCTGGAGATTTCCTTGGCTTTGTGGTTCATAAAAAAGGAATCGAAATCAACCAGAATAAGACCAAAGCCATCATGGAGACAAAAGCACCCACATCAAAAAGGGAGCTGCAATCTTTGATGGGGAAGATTAACTTTCAGGTTCATTTCAATCTAAGTGGAAGAACTCAAGCTTCTCTCCACTACTTCATTTAAAGCAAGGCCAAGCCTTGGTGGGCAGAAGCACATCAGGAGGCCTTTGACAAGATCAAAAGATATCTCTCTCAGCCTCCTATCTTGTCTCCACCTTCATGGGGAAAGCCCATGAGACTGTACATATCTGCTTCTGAATTTACTATAGGTAGTATGTTAGCACAAGAAGATAGTAATGGCATCGAAAGAGCCATATATTATTTAAGTAGGGTGTTGAATGATGCAGAAACTAGATATAGCAATATAGAAAAGCTATGTCTTTGTTTATACTTTTCTTGTATGAAACTTAAGTATTATATAAAGCCTGTTGATGTTTATGTTTCATCTCATTTCGATGTTATCAAACACATGCTTTCAAAACCAATAATGCATAGCAGAGTTGGTAAATGGGCTTTAGCTTTGACAGAATATTCTTTGACTTTCATGCCTTTAAGAGCTGTGAAAGGTCAAGTGATTTCTGATTTCATTGTGGACCATTCATTGGTCGAAAAGCCTGTCATGGGTTATGTTGAAACGCAACCTTGGAAATTATACTTTGATGGTTCGACCCACAAGGAGGGTAGTGGCGTTGGAGTCCTCATAATTTCTCCTGAAGGAATTCCAACAAAATTAAAGTATAACTTAGATGGTCCTCGTTGCTCAAACAACGAAGCTGAATACGAAGCGCTTATTGTTGGACTTGAAGCTTTGTTGGAATTGGGGGCAACTAGAGTCGAAATTAAAGGTGACTCAGAGTTAGTGGTCAAGCAGATAACAAAGGAATACAAATGCATAAAGGAAAATCTGATGACATACTTTGTCATAGTTAATAGGCTACTCAAGAAATTCGAATACATGGATATTCAACATATACCCAGAATAGAAAATCAAGAAGCAAATGACTTAGCACAATTGGCTTCAGGGTATAAAGTTTTTGCCAAAAACTTTGAGGATTTGGTCGAAATAAGAGGCAGGGTTATGGCTACTAGACTCATACCATCAGATTTGGAAAATATTAAATTAGGTTGTGGTGACAAAGATGGATTCGAAGTATTAGCCATAAACACCTTATCAGATACAGATTGGCGTAGTCCATTAGTGAGTTATTTAGAAAATCCAACATTGAATGTTGACAGAAAAATAAAATATAGAGCATTATCATATATCCTTATGGGAAATGAATTGTTCAAAAGACCCAAGAAGGCGTATTACTCAAATGCCTAGGAGAAAGTGAGGCATATTTAGCATTATCAGAGGTCCACAATGGGGCATGTGGGGCACATCAAGCAGGCCATAAAATGAAATGGTTGCTATTTCGATATGGTATGTACTGGCCCAGCATGCTCAAAGATTGTATAGATTTTGCTAAAGGGTGTGAAGAATGCCAGAAACATGCAGGATTCAACATGCTCCCCGCAAGTGAGTTGCATTCGATCATTAAACCATGGCCCTTTAGAGGATGGGCATTAGATTTAATAGGAGAAACCAATCCTGCTTCATCTAAAGGTCAGAAATATATCTTGGTAGGAATAGACTATTTTACCAAGTGGATCGAAGCAATACCATTAATAGTTGTAGATCAAGAGGCTATTATTGAGTTCATACAAAAACAGATTATCTATAGGTTCGGATTGCGAGCATAACCACACCAAGGTTAAGTTTCTTAGTAGAAAGATGCAAGAATTTGCCCAAGAGATGGGGTTTAAATTACTAACATCAACACCATATTATGCTCAAGCAAATGGTCAGGTCGAAGCAGCCAATAAAGTAATAATAGGTTTGATTAAGAAACATGTTGGTAAAAAGCCAAGGAATTGGCATAAGACTTTAGACCAAATATTATGGGCCTGTAGAACATCTCCTAAGGAAGCTACTAACACCACGCCTTTTCAACTAACATTTGGTCATGATGCAGTTCTACCAGTAGAAATTCATCTACAATCAGTTCGAATTCAAAGACAAAATGAAATCCCATCTGCATTGTATTGGGAGATGATGATGAATGAGTTAGTTGAGTTAGACGAAGTTAGATTGCATGCATTGGAAATCCTAATGAGGCAAAAGGAAAGAGTAGCCAGGGCATATAAAAAAAGGGTGAAAGGTAAAACATTCAATATTAATAACTTAGTGTGGAAAGTTATATTGCCCATGGACAAGAAGAATAAAGCATTAGGTAAATGGTCACCTCATTGGGAAGGACCTTTTCGAATAGTAAAAACATTTTCAAACAATGCATATGAAATCGAAGAGTTGGCAGATGATAAGCGAATCCTAAAGGTTAATGGGAAATATTTAAATAAATATAAGCCACGCCTGCAGGAGATTCGAATAATAACAACGTAATCAAAACAATATAAAGAAATGCCAAAATGGTGATATAAATTGCCAAAATGGCGTTGTTTAGGTGTTACAGACAAACATTTAAATGAAATGCAGTATTCATTGAACAAACAGAATTTAGAAATGGGTATTGTTCCTCAATCTGTCGAAAATATTCCAAAAGGATTCAAGCCTTTGCTGAGTAAAGCACCTCGCTCCTTCTAAGGTAGCAACTTCACCTTTAAGTTGCTCAGCTGCTTCCATCTCTGCAAGTCCTTTATTGAGGATTTCTTCGAATTGTGTGACAGCAGTGTTGGTGTCATATGCCATTTGTTGTTGTTGGGCCTCCTTAATTTTTTGTTGAAGCTCTTGAATCTGTTTCTCCCAGAGAAGAATGGATTGAGCTCGAAGCTCATAATCAGTTTTAGCTTGCTTGATATGCATGGCTTGCTCTTGACTTCTTTAGAAAGCTTGAAGCATGCTCATAAGCAATCCCTTGACAGCTTCTCTTGGACCTTATTGGTAGCATTCATCTTGGAGGAGACACCCAGTCACGTTGTCTAGCAAAGATTGAAGTTCGAATAAGATGGTGCTAACTTCCAGAGAACAGGTGGTGAGGTCGACTTGATTAAGAAGTCCCTTCATAATATAGCAGGATGTACTATCTTTCTTGAGCACTTCGAATAGATCCACATCAAGGATTGTCTTCCTAATCTTTTGAAGAAGTACAACCCTATCATCAGAAGGCATTGAATCAGTAGTCGAACCATTTGTTTAGGAAGAGGAGTATCTCTCTGAGCTAGCTTAGCCTTCATATACCCAATAGGGTCATTTCGTTTTAAGAGGGCTAACTCCTCTTCAGCTGTTTGAGAGTGGGAAGACTCAGGAAGTTCCATACGCAATGGAGTAACGTCCATCTCGACTTCCATTGGCTCATTGGTAGGGACACCACCACCTTCATTATTTTCTTCCTCATCTTCTTCATCACCCGGTCCACCACTTGATGTCATTGTCTTCGTTACTAGAGCATCGACTCCGTTCCTCGCTCGAACCACCTTGAGCCTCTTCTCTCCTCTTCCTCGATCCTTCCTCACTAGAATCTTCGCTCTCTTGAGAAGGGCAAGCTTTGCCTCTTGACTTGGTGACTTTTCACTCTCTTGAGGGATCTTGAGAGGAGATTTGGATGAGAAGTTTGGAGGCACTTCAGCATCTTGAGGCGTTGTTTGCTTCCTTGAGAGGGAGAGGGTCATCTGGTTGTTGAGCCCCAATCCAGAACCGCCACATTGGAGGATCCCTTATTACCCGGATTACTTGAATCCCCATAGGAAAAGAATGGGTAGGACAGCGGTTTTTGATAGAGGAGTCAAGTGGTAGGATTGGTTTGAATCTACACAAACGAAGAAAGATTAAAACTTGCACTAAGGTACAAATAACTATGTTTGTTGAAAAATTCGAATTCAATTTAACTGTGGATTATCTGAAGAAAGATTGCTATCTATATGTTCCAACATTACGTTGGAGGTCGAAGGTGGATTTTTGGATTTTGGTAAGGGAGCAACATCCCGGGACTCGAGTCCAGAGACATTAGTGTCCTTTGAAACATCTTTCTTCTGCTTCTTCTTCGAAGCCATTGGTGAACTTTCCCCAGCCTTGGGATTCTTCCCAGTGGTACTAGGCTTTCGCTTCTTTGGAGTGGTTGGTGGGAGTTTATTAGTCTGAAAAGTATAAAACATGAGTTAAACTTCAATCATAAAGTAGCCTATTTGAAACGTCAGGATAAATTGATTACCTTTGGGGTTGAAGCAATTGTTGAAGTTGGAGCAATTGTTGGAGTTGGAGCGATGGTTGTTGTTGTTGTTGTTGCAGGAGTAATTTTTGGAATTGCTTGGGGCACATTGTCATCAGCTTTGATAGTTTGTTGGGAACTACTTCCTTCCTTGGTCTTCGACGAAGTCTTTATCCCGATGGTGAAATCAAACAATTAAGGTAAATGTTAAAATAAAGAAAGTAAGAATTATTTGGGGATTTCCCAAGCATTCGCACCTGCGCCTTCATTCGAAACAATCGACATGGCAGAAAGGTCATAGCGAAGATGCCCTGGGAAATTATGGAGCCAATGTCGAGCCCATGTCACAGTCTCAGATGGCTTTAGTTTCTTTTGAGATTGGTACTTGAACATCTCTTTGCAAGTTAACCACCAAGGGTATGGGGGAAACCAAGCCAGAGCCAGTTCTGAGGTAGGTAGTTTAGGAAACTTAGGTGGATGCATTTTGAGTGCCAACCTATACCTATCCTCAGGTGACAACCCTGAAGGAAGTTTGAACTTAGAAATTTTTTCTTTAAATTTTTCCTTCAAGGTTTGGGACCTTTCGATACAAGTGGTCTCCAGCGTGTAGGATCATAAGTTGTTTCAAGTAATTCGAAAGCCCTAATCTTTTGGCATGAGTGAACATACCTTTCTTGAGTGTACCTACACATCGAGCAGTTAGTTTCTTTTGGATGGTGAGTATCGAACATATAAGACTGATAAATTTAGTCCACCAGTCAGAAAAAACCCTTTCTTTGAAAAATAGGTTGGTTCAAAGGAATTAATTCAAACCGAGCAAAATCTTGGTATTGTTCTGATTCGCTTAGCTTTACGGCCTTGAAGGTTCACTAAGTGATGGCACTGGGTTTGAAAAGGGGTTCGAGGATTAATCGACATAAACCAAATTGTCGGAGACAAAATTGGGTTGATAAGACGAAAAGATTTGGTTTTGGACGAGTGATTCTTGAGAATTAATCTTGGGAGTGAAGGCTTTCAAATGTCTTGAATCTCTTTGCTTTTAGCACCCTGAAAGGGACATAGTGAACCATGATGGTCCATGAGTCCTCGAAGCAAAAGGTGCCATAGTCTCTTCAAATTTATGCCTTTTAGAAAATCATGATATCTTGGGAGAAAAGGACTTGGAAGTCGACTTTATCATCATTTGGAGTCGATCTTCTCGACCTTGTACCTTCAACAATTGATCCTATCTCGGATCTTGTTCAATGATGGTGTCGGTGGATAATGAAGATCTGAACTTGGCATTAAGCCATATTTGGAGTAACGAAGGGGCCAACTAGCAAGATGTTCTTAGGGTGTGAGATTTGGATCAAACGGTGATCTCAAGCTTTCGTAGAGATCAACAAGTAAGTTCACTCAAACAAACTCTCCTATTTTCATGTAGGTCTCGCTAGAGGAATAAACCCTCTCGGCTACTTGTCAAGACCTTACAAAACATATCTTGATAACCATAGGGTAAGAAAGGCAATATGCTCACATCGACACACTATCACCTTGTGTGATATTGACTAATAAACTTTGAGAAGCTGGCCAACTTGCGTGAAGTCAATGATACTTGAGTGTTCCTCGAGTCAAGGATATAAGTCTCTCCTCACGGTGACAAACCGATGATGGTATGCTAAAGAAGAGGTGGGTGTTATCATGCCTCTAGGAAGGTGAAAGGTGTTGTAAGTCTTGTCAGTATAAAGATGCAACAGAGTGATGGATGGCTATAGGTAAAAACTGGTTTCGATAACTTATTTAAATTATGATTCCTAGCTCCTCCATTGGTGTGATTTCTTAGCTTCTACCTTAGTAAGCTTTACGGTAAGCTATATCGGGGTGGATAGGATGAATGGTTTAAAATTACTTTTAACATAGTCCAAGACAAAAGGATCTTTTGGGGAAACATCGAGGGTTTCTATGGTTTCGAGCGAGGATTCACTCACATTCTCGTTCCTACCTAGGGATTTCCATCTTATTAAACAAAGGCTTAAAGTTATAACAAGCAAGATTGCTCTGGTATCTTCGAGTTTCAAAAGCGTAAGAGGGCCTTAGGGCAAACCTCTCCAGTGCATTAGTTGGAATGAGTACACGAAAGAGTATAAGTTCTTGTTCCTTGGAATTGCTTGGGGATAAGTACAGTTGACCTTGGTGAGTACCAACCTTGCTTTCCATAATCGTTCTGCGTTCTGCTTTTCTTCTTGGAAATCTTCTTCATTTGGGATGTTGTTGAGACATTGTTGGAAATTGTTGAGAGCTTTAGGGTTTTGTTGAGAGGAGAAGAAGAAAAGAGTTCAGAATGGAAAAAGAATAAAGACTAAGTTGTTTTGTTATTATAGTAAGAATTTGAAGCACTCACAACTAAGGTTAGGATATGTGTGGATTATGGGTTGGATATGGAATGAGGTGGCGTAAAGCTAATTTGTAATAAGCGTGATTAATGATAATCATTGTTTAATATATTTCCATCTTTGTGATATTTGTTTGAGGCGGTTAAAGGAACCAAGGCGTCTTGATTGACATAATTGAAAGTCATTACGGTGAAGTATCATACTCAAAATTCATCAAATCTTGTGAATATGTTTAAAATAAGTATTTCCGGAAGAGGTTGAAATACATATTTTTAAGGGGCATTTTATTGGCGAAGATTCGATAAATTTGACTCAGTAAGTTTTAAGTTGAAATGAAATGAGGTTAGTGCGTTGGAACAGCGAATGCCACGATTCGGAATGGGAGAAATGGCTCTTGAATGGACGTCTCTGAAACTCGGAGCTTAGATGAATTATGATGATATGTAAAGGAGCGAGTAATTTATTATGCGTAGTGAGTTGACAAAGTGACGACATTGAAATTCAATATGAGGATAATTGGAAGTTAAAATATATCTTATTTGAAGCAGTTCGGCAGTGGAAATAGAAAGCGCAATGTTAATATGTTACGAGCGTTAGCAAGATCTTATAAGTTAGACCGTTATAATTGAAAGTAGTATAAATAGAAGTCTTAGTGTTGGATTTCGTGTGTCATATCTATTGCACAAAATTCGATAAACATTCAAAATACATGGCTAGGAAGCGAATATGAACAATATGCATTGTAGTTTAAAACCTTTATAATTGTAAAACATCTTTATCTTTCCAGGTTTATCCTTTATCTTAGCATCAATGTCTTTTAAATACCTTTACATTCAAAGCCATTTAACTATTTTACTGCATTTAAGCGTTTCTTCTATTTGAAAGTCCTTTACATTTCGAAACCTTTTACATTAACGTTTTTACATTCATGTTTTTACATTTCATGCTTTTATATTAAAGTATTTTTACATTAAAGTCATTTCGTATTTACGCATTTACATTTCTTTGCAAATCGAACCTTTACTCATTTACTCATTCAAATCGGTTTATATTTCTTTTACTTGATCATGTCATTAAGTTATTGACCTTATAATCGAATGCATTGGATATATAAAACACTCAAAATACAAGTCTTAAACATGAATACTAGTTTAGTTATTAATTTATCGAGCGACCAATATCATACGATTTCAAGTCGATCCACGCAAGTTACCGGAGAATTGAATAACATGTCATAAAGATTATTCGATAGTTTGGAGGACTAGCGGTTGTTTTACCAGAAATCACTGTAAACACTTATATTCAATTCAAATTTCATCATATTTTCTGAAGACTAATATTCACTTCAAATTTCATCAGATTATCTTAAGAATTATGTTCACTTCAAATTTTATTAGATTATCTTAAGATCTATGTTCACTTTAATTTTCATAAGATTTTTGAAGACTTATATTCACTTCAATTTCATTGATTTTAAAGACTTATATTCACTAAATTTCATCAGTTATCTTGAAATTATATTCACTTCAATTTCACGAATCTTTCTTTAGACTTGTATTCACTTCAAATTTCATCAGATTTTCTAAAGACTTTTATACACTTCAAATTTCATTAGATTTTATGAAGAGTTATATTCACTTCAATTTTCACCAGATTTTCTTAAGACTTATATTCATATCAATTTTAACTAGATTTTCTAAAGACTCATATTCACTTCAAGTTTCACCTGATATTCTGAAGACTTATATTCACTTCAAATTTCATCAGATTTTTTTAAGATTTATATTTCCTTCAAATTTCATCGAATTTTCTGAAGACTTATATTCACATCAAATTTCATCAGATTTTCTGAAGACTTATATTCACTTCAAATTTCACAAATTTTACGAGACTTATATTCTTCAATTGATTATCTTAAGATTTATGTTCACTTCAAATTTCATCATATTATCTTAAGATGTATGTTCGCTTAAATTTTCATAACATTTGAGGAAGACTTATATTCACTTCAAATTTCATCAGATTTTTCTAAAGACATATATTCACTAAATTTCATTGATTATCTTAAGACTTATTATGTTCACTTAAATTTTCACCCTATTTTCTGAAGACTTATAATCACTTAGAATTTCATCAGATTTTCTAAAGACTTATATTCACTTCAAATTTCATCAGATTTTCTGAAGAGTTATATTCACTTCAAATTTCATATGATTCTCTTAAGATTTATGTTCACTTCAATTTTCACCAGATTTTCTGAAGACTTAAATTCACTTCAAATTTCATCAAATTTTTTAAGATTTATATTTCCTTCAAATTTCATCGGATTTTCTGAAGAATTATATTCACTTCAAATTTTGTCAGATTACCTTAAGATGTATGTTCACTTCGATTTTCAGAAGATTTTTTGAAGACTTATATTCACTTCAATTTCATGATTTTATGAGACTTATATTCACTTCAAATTTCATCTAATTTTACATATTCACTCCAAGTTTGATTTTAGAAGACTTATATTCACTTCAAATTTCATCGATTTTTTAAAATTATATTCCTTCAAATTTCATCAATTTTTTGAAGACTTATATTCACTTCAAATTTCATCAGATTCGAAGACTTATATTCACTTCAATTTCAACAAATTTTGAAGACTTATATTCACTTCAAATTTCAGCTGATTACCTTAAGATATATGTTCACTTCAAATTTCATCATATTATCTTAAGATGTATGTTCACTTAAATTTTCATAAGATTTTTGAAAAGACTTATATTCATTTCAAATTTCATCAGTTTTCTAAGACTTATATTCACTTTAAATTTCATGATTATCTTAAGACTTATATTTCACTTAAATTTTCACTATTTTTGAAGACTTATATTCACTAAATTTCATCGAGATTTTCTAAGACTTATATTCACTTCAAATTTCATCGATTTTACGAAAGTTATATTCACTTCAAATTTCATATGATTCTCTTAGATTTATATTCACTTCAATTTCACAGTTTTTGAAGACTTATATTCACTTCAAATTTCATCAAATTTTTGAATTTATATTCCTTCAAATTTCATCAGATTTTAGAAGAATTATATTCACTTCAAATTTCAGAGTTACCTTAGATGTATATTCACTTGATTTTCAAGATTTTTGAAGACTTATATTCACTTCAATTTCATGATTTTATGAAGACTTATATTCACTTCAAATTTCATCTAATTTTAGAACTTATATTCACTTCAAGTTTCATGATTTACGAAGACTTATATTCACTTCAAATTTCATGATTTTTTAAAATTATATTCCTTCAAATTTCATGATTTTTAAAGACTTATATTCACTTCAAATTTCATCGATTTTAGAAGACTTATATTCACTTCAAATTTCAACAAATTTTAGAAGACTTATATTCACTTCAAATTTCATGATTACCTTAGATATATATTCACTTCAAATTTCATCATATTATCTTAAGATGTATATTCACTTAAATTTTCATAAGATTTTTGAAGACTTATATTCATTCAAATTTCATCAGTTTTCTAAAGACATATTCACTTTAAATTTCATAGATTATCTTAAGACTTATATTTACAAATTTTCACCCTATTTTGAAGACTTATATTCACTTAAATTTCATCGGACTTATATTAACTTCAAATTTCATCAGATTTTAGAAGGTTATTCACTTCAAATCATATGATTCTCTTAGATTTATATTCACTTCAATTTTCACAGATTTTTACGAAGACTTATATTCACTTCAAATTTCATCAAAATTTTAAGATTTATATTCCTTCAAATTTCATTGGATTTTTGAAGACTTATATTCACTTCAATTTTGTCAGATTATCTTAAGATGTATATTCACCAATTTTCAAGATTTTTGAAGACTTATATTCACTTCAAATTTCATAGATTTATGAAGACTTATATTCACTTCAAATTTCATCTAATTTTCGAAGACTTATATTCCTCAAGTTTCATAGATTTTACGAAGACTTATATTCACTTCAAATTTCATGATTTTTAAGATTTATATTCCTTCAAATTTCATCGGTTTTAAGAACTTATATTCACTTCAAATTTCATCGATTTTGAAGACTTATATTCACTTCATTTTATCATATTTTACGAAGACTTATATTCACTTCAAATTTCATAGTTATCTTAAGATTAATGTTAAATTTCATCAGTTATCTTAAGATGTATGTTACAATTTCATAGATTTTTGAACTTATATTCACTTCAAATTTCATCGATTTTCTTAAGACTTATATTCACTTCAAATTTCATCGAGTATCTTAAGACTTATATTCACTTCAATTTCACGATTTACAGAATATTCACTTCAAATTTCATCTGATTTTCTGAAGACTTATATTCACTTCAAATTTCATTAGATTTTCTGAAGAGTTATATTCACTTCAAATTTCATCACATTATCATAAGATTTATGTTCTCTTCAATTTTCACCAGATTTTCAGAAGACTTATATTCACTTCAAATTTCATCGATTTTTGAGAGACTTATATCATTCAAATTTCTTAGATTCGAAGACTTATATTCATATCAATTTTAACCTGATTTTCAGAAGACTAATATTCACTTCAAATTTTCTCTAATTTTCTGAAGACTTATATTCTCTTCATGTTACATCAGATTTTTTTAAGATTTATATTTCCTTCAAATTTCATCGGATTTTTTGAAGTATTATATTCACTTGAAATTTCATCAGATTATCTCAAGATTTATGTTCACTTTTAATTTCATCAGATTATCATAAGATATATGTTCACTTCAATTTTCATAAGATTTTTTCAAGACTTATATTCACTTAAAATATCATCAGAGTTTCTGAAGACTTATATTCACTTCAAATTTCATCAGTTATCTTAAAATTATGTTCACTTCAAATTTCACAGATTTTCAAGACTTATATTCTTCAAATTTCATCAGATTTTTGAAGACTTATATCACTTCAAATTTCATGATTTTTGAAGATTATATTCACTTCAAATTTCATCCAGTTATCTTAAGATTTATATTCACTTAAATTTCATCAAATTATTTTAGATGTATATTCACTTCAATTTCATAAGAATTTTTGAAGACTTATATTCACTTCAAATTTCATTAGATTTTCCGAAGACTTATATTCACTTCAAATTTCATCAGATTATCTTAAGATTTATGTTCACTTCAAATTTCATCAGATTATCTTTAGATGTATATTACTTCAATTTCATAAAATTTTTGAACTTATATTCACTTCAAATTTCATGATTTTCGAAGACTTATATTCACTTCAAATTTCCTCAGTTATCTTAAGATTTATATTCACTTCAATTTCATTAGATTATCTTAAAATTATATTCATTAATTTTCATAAGATTTTTGAATTATATTCACTAATTTCATCAATTTGAAGACTTATATTCACTTCAATTTTCATCAGATTATCTTAAGACTTATATTCAGTTCAAATTTCATCAGGTTATCTTAAGATGTATGTTCGCTTCATGTTTAATAAGATTTTTTGAAGACTTATATTCACTTCAAATTTCATCAAATTTTTACGAGATTTATTTTCACTAAATTTCATCAGATTATCTTAAGACTTATATTCACTTCAAATTTCATCGATTTTGAAGACTTATATTCACTTCAAATTTCATCAGTTTTAGAGACTTATATTCACTTCAAATTTCATCGATTTTAAGAAGTATATTCACTTCAAATTTCATCGAGATTATCTTAAGATTTATGTTCATAAATTTCATCAGTTATCTTAAGATGTATGTTCACTTCAATTTTCATAACATTTTTGAAGACTTATATTCACTTCAAATTTCATCGATTTTTTGAAGACTTATATTCACTTCAAATTTCATCGATTATCTTAAGACTTATATTCACTTCAAATTTCATCGGATTATCTTAAGATGTATATTCACTTCATGTTTCATAAGATTTTTGAAGACTTATATTCACTTCAAATTTCATTGATTTTTGAAGACTTATATTCCTTCAAATTTCATCAGTTATCTAAGACTTATATTCACTTCAAATTTCATCAGATTATCTTAAGATGTATGTTCACTTCAATTTTCATAAAATTTTGAAGACTTACTTCAAATTTCATCAGTTTTTGAAGACTTATATTCACTTCAAATTTCATCAGTTATCTTAGAATTATGTTCCTTCAATTTCATCAGTTTTACGAGACTTATATTCACTTCAAATTTCATCATATTTTACAAGACATATTCACTTCAATTTCATGATTTTTATGAAGACTTATATTCTTCAAATTTCATGGATTATCTTAAGATTTATATTCACTTCTAATTTCATAGATTATCTTAAGATGTATATTCACTTCAATTTTCATAAGATTTTTAAGACTTATTTTCCTTCAAATTTCATCGATTATCTTAAGACTTATATTCACTTCAATTTCATCAGATTATCTTAAGATGTATGTTAACTTCAATTTTCATAAGATTTTTGAAGACTTATATTCACTTCAATTTCATCGATTTTCGAAGACTTATATTCACTTAAATTTCATTGATTATCTTTAGAATTATATTCACAAATTTCATTGATTTACGAAGACTTATATTCACTTCAAATTTCATCATATTTTAGAAGACTTATATTCACTTCAATTTCATCAGATTATCTTAAGATTTATGTTCACTTCAATTTTCATCATATTATCTTTAGATGTATATTCACTTCAATTTCATAAGAATTTTGAAGACTTATATTCACTTCAATTTCCGATTTTCAGAAGACTTATATTCACTTCAAATTTCATAGATTATCTTAAGATTTATGTTCACTTCAAATTTCATTAGATTATCTTAAGAAGTATGTTCTCTTGAATTTTCATAAGATTTTTTGAAAACTTATATTCACTTCAAATTTCATCATTTTTAGAGACTTATATTCATTCAATTTCATCAGTTATCTTAAGACTTATATTCATTCAAATTTCATCGATTATCTTAAGATGTATGTTCGCTTCATGTTTAATAAGATTTTTTGAAGACTTATATTCACTTCAAATTTCATCAAATTTTCCGAAGACTTATATTCACTTCAAATTTCATCAGATTATCTTAAGACTTATGTTCACTTCAAATTTCATTGATTTACGAACTTATATTCACTTCAAATTTCATCAGATTTTCGAAGACTTATATTCACTTCAAATTTCATCAGATTATCTTAAGATTCATGTTCACTTCAAATTTCATCAGATTATCTTAAGAAGTATGTTCGCTTGAATTTTCAATAGATTTTCTGAAGACTTATATTCACTTCAAATTTATTAATTTTAGAAGACTTATATTCACTTCAATTTTCATAGATTATCTAAGACTTATATTCACTTCAAATTTCATCAGATTATCTTAAGATATATTCACTTCATGTTTCATAAGATTTTTGAAGACTTATATTCACTTCAAATTTCATCAGTTTTTGAAGACTTTATTCACTTCAAATTTCATTGATTATCTTAAGACTTATATTCACTTCAAATTTCATCAGTTTACGACTTATATTCACTAAATTTATTAACATTTAGAACTTATATTCACTTCAAGTTTCTAAAATTTTTGAAGACTTATTCACTTCAAATTTCATGATTATCTTGAGATTTATATTCACTTCAAATTTCATGATTATCTTAAGATGTATATTCATTCATTTTCATAAGATTTTTTGAACTTATATTCACTTCAATTTCATGATTTTAGACTTATATTCACTTCAAATTTCATCGATTTTCGAAGACTTATATTCACTTCAATTTCATAGATTATCTTAAGATATCACTTCAAATTTCTTAAGTTATCAAGATGTATTAACTTCATTTTCATAAGATTTTTGAGACTTATATTCACTTCAAATTTCATCAAATTTTAGAAGACTTATATTCACTTCAATTTCATCAGATTATCTTAAGACTTATATTCACTTCAAATTTCATCAGATTTACGAGACTTATATTCACTTCAAATTTCATGATTTTCGAAGACTTATATTCACTTCAAATTTCATCAGATTATCTTAAGATTATATTCACTTCAAATTTCATGATTATCTTAAAATGTATTCACTTCAATTTTCATATATTTTTACGAGACATATTACTTCAAATTTCTTAGATTTTGAAGACTTATATTCACTTCAAATTTCATAAGATTATCTTGAACTTATATTACTTCAAATTTCATCAGGTTATCTTAAGATGTATCCTCGCTTCATGTTTAATAAGATTTTTTGAAGACTTATATTCACTTCAAATTTCATCAGTTTTCAAGACTTATATTCACTTCAAATTTCATGATTATCTTAAGACTTATATTCTTCAATTTCATCGATTTTAGAAGACTTATATTCACTTCAAATTTCATAGATTTACGAAGACTTATATTCACTTCAAATTTTCTAAAATTTTCTGATGACTTATATTCACTTCAAATTTCATCTGATTATCTTAAGATTTATGTTCACTTCTAATTTCATCAGTTATCTTAAGATGTATATTCACTTCAATTTTCATAGAATTTACGAAGACTTATATTCACCAAATTTCATCAGTTTTGAGATTTATATTCACTTCAAATTTCATCAGTTTTAGAAACTTATATTCACTTAAATTTCATAGATATTACGAAGACTTATATTCACTAATTTTAACGATTTTTTAGAAGACTTATATTCACTTCAAATTTCCTCTAATTTTCTGAAGACTTATATTCTCTCCATGTTTCACCATATTTTCTGTAGACTTATATTCACTTCAAATTACATCAGATTTTTTTAAGATTTATATTTCCTTCAAATTTCATCAGATTTTTTGAAGAATTATATTCACTTCAAATTTCATCAAATTATCTTAAGATTTATGTTCACTTTTAATTTCATCAGATTATCATAAGATATATGTTCACTTCAATTTTCATCAGATTTTCTGAAGATTATATTCACTTCGAATTTCATCAGATTATCTTAAGATTTATGTTCACTTAAAATTTCATCAGATTATCTTAAGATGTATGTTCGCTTCAATTTTCATAAGATTTTTTGAAGACTTATATTTACTTCAAATTTCATCAGATTTTCTGAAGACTTATATTCACTTGAAATTTCATCAGATTATCTTAAGACTTATATTCACTTCAATTTCATCAGATTATCTTAAGATGTATATTCACTTCAATTTTCATAAGATTTTTGAAGACTTATATTCACTTCAAATTTCATCAGTTTTAGAAGACTTATATTCACTTCAAATTTCATCAGATTATCTTAAGATTTATATTCATAAAATTTCATCAGATTATCTTAAGATTATATTCACTTCAATTTTCATAAGATTTTGAACTTATATTCACTTCAAATTTCATGATTTTCTAAAGACTTATATTCACTTCAAATTTCATAGTTATCTTAAAGACTTATATTCAAATTTCATCAGATTATCTTAAGATGTATATTCATTCAATTTTAATAAGATTTTTTGAAGACTTATATTCACTTCAAATTTCATCAGATTATCCGAATACTTATATTCACTTCAAATTTCATCAGATTATCTTAAGACTTATGTTCACTTCAAATCTCATCAGATTTTCTGAAGACTTATATTCGCTTCAAATTTCGTAACATTTACCGAAGACTTATATTCACTTCAAATTTTATAAGATTTTCTGAAGACTTATATTCACTTCAAATTTCATCAGATTATCTTAAGACTTATGTTCACTTCAATTTCATCAGTTTTCTTAAGACTTATATTCACTTCAAATTTCATCAGTTTTAAAGACTTATATTCACTTCAAATTTCATGGATTTTACGAAGATTATATTCACTTCAAATTTCATCAGTTTTAGAAGATTTATATTCATTAAATTTCATCAGATTATCTTAAGATGTATGTTCGCTTCAATTTTCATAAGATTTTTTGAAGACTTATATTCACTTCAAATTTCATCAGATTTTCCGAAGAGTTATATTCACTTTCATCAGATTTTCTGAAGACTTATATTCACTTCAAATTTCATCAGATTATCTTAAGACTTATGTTCTCTTCAATTTTCATCAGATTATCTTAAGATGTATGTTCGCTTCAATTTTCATAAGAATTTTTGAAGACTTATATTCACTTCAAATTTCATCAGATTATCTTAAGACTTATGTTCACTACAAATTTCATCAGATTATCTTAAGACGTATGTTCGCTTGAATTTTCATAAGATTTTTTGAAAATATATATTCACTTCAAATTTTATCAAATTTTCTGAAGACATATATTCACTTCAATTTTCATCAGATTATCTTAAGACTTATATTCAGTTCAAATTTCATCAGGTTATCTTAAGATGTATGTTACTTCATATTTCATAAGATTTTTTGAACTTATATTCACTTCAATTTCATTCAGTTATCGAAGACTTATATTCACTTCAAATTTCATTAGATTATCTTAAGACATATTCACTTCAAATTTCATCGATTTTGAAGACTTATATTCACTTCAAATTTATAACATTTACGAAGACTTATATTCACTTCAAATTTCATAAGATTTTCGAAGACTTATATTCACTTCAATTTCATGATTATCTTAAGACTTATATTCACTTCAATTTCATTGATTTTCTTAGACTTATATTCTTCAAATTTCATGATTTTTACGAGACTTATATTCACTTCAAATTCATGATTTTTACGAGATTATATTCACTTCAATTTCATCAGATTATCGAAGATTTATATTCATAAAATTTCATCAGATTATCTTAAGGTATATTCACTTCAATTTTCATAAGATTTTTGAAGACTTATATTCACTTCAAATTTCATCGATTTTCCGAAGTTATATTCACTTTCATCGGATTTTACGAAGACTTATATTCACTTCAAATTTCATCGATTATCTTAAGACTTATATTCTCTTCAATTTTCATTAGTTATCTTAAGATGTATGTTCACTTCAATTTTCATAAGATTTTTGAAGACTTATATTCACTTCAAATTTCATCAGTTATCTTAAGACTTATATTCACTTCAAATTTCATCGATTATCTTAAGAGCTTATGTTCACTTCAATTTTCATAAGATTTTTGAAAATTATATTCACTTCAAATTTTATCAAATTTTAAGACTTATATTCACTTCAATTTCATTCAGTTATCTTAAGACTTATATTCACTTCAAATTTCATTGAGTTATCTTAAGATGTATATTCACTTCATATTTCATAAGATTTTTGAACTTATATTCACTTCAAATTTCATTAGATTATCAAGACTTATATTCACTTCAAATTTCATCAGATTATCTTAAGACTTATATTCACTTCAAATTTCATGATTTTTACGAAGACTTATATTCACTTCAAATTTCATCAATATTTGACTTATATTCACTTCAAATTTTATAAGATTTTTAAGAGACTTATATTCACTTCAAATTTCATCAGTTATGTTCGGACTTATATTCACTTCACTTTTCACAGTTTTCTTAAGACTTATATTCACTTCAAATTTCATCAGTTTTCTGAAGACTTATATTCACTTCAAATTTCATGATTTTAAAGATTATATTCACTTCAAATTTCATGATTATCTTAAAGATTTATATTACTTCAATTTCATCAGTTATCTTAAGATGTATATTCACTTCAATTTTCATAAATTTTTGAAGACTTATATTCACTTCAAATTTCATCGATTTTTAGAAGACTTATATTCACTTCAAATTTCATGATTATCTTAAGATTTATATTCTTAAATTTCAGTTATCTTAAGATGTATATTACTTCAATTTTCATAAGATTTTTGAAGACTTATATTCACTTCAAATTTCATGATTTTCTAAAGACTTATATTCACTTCAAATTTCATGATTATCTTAAGACTTTATTCACTTCAAATTTCATCGAGGTTATCTTAAGATGTATATTCACTTCATTTTAATAAGATTTTGAAGACTTATATTCACTTAAATTTCATCAGATTTTCGAAGACTTATATTCACTTCAAATTTCATGATTATCTTAAGACTTATATTCACTAATTTCATCGATTTCGAGACTTATATTCAGCAATTTCATAACATTTTGAAGACTTATATTACCAAATTTTATAGTTTTAGAGACTTATATTCACTTCAAATTTCATGATTATCTTAAGACTTTCAATTTTCACTTGATTTTTCTTGGTTTAAATTCACTTCAAATTTCATCAGTTTTAAAGAAGACTTATATTCACTTCAAATTTCATTGATTTTAGAAGATTATATTCACTTCAAATTTCATTGATTATCTTAGACTTATATTCACTTAAATTTCATCAGTTATCTTAAGATGTATATTCACTTCAATTTTATAAGATTTTTTTAAGACTTATATTACTTCAAATTTCATCAGTTTTAGAAGACTTATATTCACTTCAAATTTCATCAGTTATCTTAAGACTTATATTCACTTCAATTTTCATAGTTATCTTAAGATGTATATTCACTTCAATTTTCATCAGATTTTCTGAAGACTTATATTCACTTCAAATTTCATCAGATTATCTTAAGATTTATGTTCACTTCAAATTTCATCAGATTATCTTAAGAAGTATGTTCGCTTGAATTTTCATAAGATTTTTTGAAAACATATATTCACTTCAAATTTCATCAGTTTAAAGACTTATATTCACTTCAATTTTCATCAGATTATCTTAAGACTTATATTCACTTCAAATTTCATCAGATTATCTTAAGATGTATGTTCGCTTCAAATTTCATAAGATTTTTGAAGACTTATATTCACTTCAAATTTCATCAGATTATCCGAAGACTTATATTCACTTCAAATTTCATTCAGTTATCTTAAAGACTTATATTCATTCAAATTTCATGATTTTTGAGACTTATATTCACTTCAAATTTCATGGTTTTGAAGACTTATATTCACTTCAAATTTCATCAGATTATCTTAAGACTTATGTTCACTTCAAATCTCATCAGATTTTCTGAAGACTTATATTCACTTCAAATTTCATCAGATTTTCTGAAGATTATATTCACTTCAAATTTCATCAGATTATCTTGAATTTATATTCACTTCAAATTTCATCGATTATCTTAAGATGTATATTCACTTCAATTTCATAAGATTTTTGAAGACTTATATTCACTTCAATTTCATAAGTTTTCGAAGACTTATATTCACTTAAATTTCATCATTATCTAAGACTTATATTCACTTCAAATTTCATCAGATTTTAGAAGACTTATATTCACTTAAATTTCATCATATTTTTGAAGACTTATATTCACTTCAAATTTCATCATTTTTGAAGACTTATATTCACTTCAAATTTCATCAGTTATCTTAAGATTTATATTCACTTCAATTTCATTCAGATTATCTTAAGATGTATATTCACTTCAATTTTCATAAGATTTTCGAAGACTTATATTCACTTCAAATTTCATCATTTTTAAAGAGACTTATATTCACTTCAAATTTCATGATTTTTAAGAGACTTATATTCACTTCAAATTTCATGATTATCTTAAGATTTATGTTCACTTCATTTCAATAAATTTTTGAAGACTTATATTACTTCAAATTTCATCATATTTTAGAAGACTTATATTCACTTCAAATTTCATCAGATTATCTTAGACTTATATTCACTTCAAATTTCATGATTTTACGAAGACTTATATTCACTTCAATTTTCATCAGATTATCTTAAGATGTATATTCACTTCAATTTTCATAAGATTTTTGAAGACTTATATTCACTAAATTTCATCAGTTATCTTAAGACTTATATTCACTTCAAATTTCATCAAATTATCTTAAGATGTATGTTCACTTCAATTTTCATAAGATTTTGAAGATTATATTCACTTCAAATTTCTCAGTTTTTACGAAGACTTATATTCACTTCAATTTTCATTGATTATCTTAAGACTTATATTCACTTCAAATTTCATCAGATTATCTTAAGATGTATATTCTTCAATTTCATAAGATTTTTGAAGACTTATATTCACTTCAAATTTCATCAGTTATCTGACTTATATTCACTTCAAATTTCATGATTATCTTAAGACTTATATTCACTTCAAATTTCATTCAGATTTACGAAGACTTATATTCACTTCAAATTTCATAACATTTACGAAGACTTATATTCACTTCAAATTTCATAGATTTTTAGAATACTTATATTCACTTCAAATTTCATCAGTTATCTTGGACTTATATTCACTTCAATTTTCACGATTTTTTAAGACTTATATTCATTAAATTTCATCAGTTTTAGAAGACTTATATTCACTTCAAATTTCATGATTTTTGAAGATTATATTCACTTAAATTTCATGATTATTTTAAGATTTATATTCACTTAAATTTCATGATTATCTTAAGATGTATGTTCACTTCAATTTCATAGATTTTTGAAGACTTATATTCACTTCAAATTTCATCAGATTTTAGAAGACTTATATTCACTTCAAATTTCATCAGTTATCTTAGATTTATATTCATTAAATTTTCGATTATCTTAGATCTTATATTCACTTCAATTTTCATAAGATTTTTGAAGACTTATATTCACTTCAAATTTCATTGATTTTTGAAGACTTATATTCACTTCAAATTTCATCAGATTATCTTAAGACTTATATTCACTTCAAATTTCATCGATTATCTTAAGATGTATGTTCACTTCAATTTCATAAGATTTTTGAGACTTATATTCATAAAATTTCATGATTTTTGAAGACTTATATTCACTTCAAATTTCATTGATTATCTTAGACTTATGTTCACTTCAATTTCATTGATTTTTGAAGACTTATATTCACTAAATTTCATAAGATTTTAGAAGACTTATATTCACTTCAATTTTATGATTTACGAGACTTATATTCACTTCAAATTTCATGATTATCTTAAGACTTTCAATTTTCATTGATTTTCTTAAGACTTATATTCTTCAAATTTCATTGATTTTTAGAAGACTTATATTCACTTCAAATTTCATTCAGTTTCGAAGATTATATTCACTTCAAATTTCATCAGATTATTTAAGACTTATATTCACTTCAAATTTCATTGATTATCTTAAGATTATATTCACTTCAATTTTCATAAGATTTTTTAAGACTTATATTCACTTCAAATTTCATCAGATTTTTGAACTTATATTCACTTCAAATTTCATCAGATTATCTTAAGACTTATGTTCACTTCAATTTTCATCAGATTATCTTAAGATGTATGTTCACTTCAATTTTCATAAGATTTTTGAAGACTTATATTTCTTCAAATTTCATCAGATTATCTTAAGACTTATATTCACTTCAATTTCATCAGATTATCTTAAGACGTATGTTCGCTTGAATTTTCATAAGATTTTTTGAAAATATATATTCACTTCAAATTTTATCAGATTTTCTGGAGACATATATTCACTTCAATTTTCATCGGATTATCTTAAGACTTATATTCATTCAAATTTCATTGATTATCTTAGATGTATATTCAACTTATTTAATGAATTTTTGAAGACTTATATTCACTTCAATTTCATCAGATTTTCGAAGACTTATATTCACTTCAAATTTCATCGGATTATCTTAAGACTTATATTCACTTCAAATTTCATCGATTTTTGAAGACTTATATTCACTTCAATTTCATTGATTTTAGAACTTATATTCACTTCAAATTTCATCAGATTATCTTAAGACTTATATTCACTTCAAATTTCATCGATTTTTAAGACTTATATTCATAAAATTTCATCAGTTTTGAAGACTTATATTCACTTCAAATTTCATCAGATTATCTTAAAGATTATATTCACTTCAAATTTCATAAGTTATCTTAAGACATGTTCACCAATCATAAAATTTTGAAGACTTATATTCACTTCAAATTTCTTGATTTTCGAAGACTTATATTCATTCAATTTCATCAGATTATCTTAAGACTTATATTCACTTCATCATGATTTTTGAGACTTATATTCACTTAAATTTCATTAGATTTTCGAAGACTTATATTCACTTCAAATTTCTTGATTTTTGAAGACTTATATTCACTTCAAATTTCATAGTTATCTTAAGATTTATATTCACTTCAAATTTCATCGGATTATCTTAAGATGTATATTCACTTCAATTTTCATGAATTTTTTGAAGACTTATATTCACTTCAAATTTCATCAGATTTTTGAAGACTTATATTCACTTCAAATTTCATGATTTACGAAGATTATATTCACTTCAAATTTCATCTGATTATCTTAAGATTTATATTATTTCATTCTAATAATAAGATTTTTGAAGACTTATATTCACTTCAAATTTCATCAGATTTTCTGAAGACTTATATTCACTTCAAATTTCATCAGTTATCTTAAGACTTATATTCACTTCAAATTTCATCAGTTCGAAGACTTATATTCTTAATTTTCATGATTATCTTAAGATGTATATTCACTTCAATTTCATAAAATTTTTTGAGACTTATATTCACTTCAAATTTCATGATTTTCTGAATTTATATTCACTTCAAATTTCATCAAATTATCTTGAAGACTTATATTCACTTGAATTTCATAAATTTTTAAGATATATTCACTAAATTTTCGGATTTTAGAGACTTATATTCTTCAATTTTCATAGTTATCTTAAGACTTATATTCACTTCAAATTTCATCAGATTATCTTAAGATGTATTCTCTTCTTTCATAAGATTTTTGAAGACTTATATTCTTCAAATTTCATGATTTTCCAAGACTTATATTCACTTCAAATTTCATTCAGATTATCTTAAGACTTATGTTCATCAATTTCATTGATTTTTTGAGACTTATATTCACTTCAAATTTCATAGATTTCAAAGACTTATATTCACTTCAAATTTTATAGATTTTACGAAGACTTATATTCACTTCAATTTCATCAGTTATCTTGAAGACTTATATTCACTTCAATTTTCACAGATTTCTTAAGACTTATATTCACTTCAAATTTCATCAGATTTTGAAGACTTATATTCACTAATTTCATCGATTTTAAGAAGATTATATTCACTTCAAATTTCATGATTATCTTAAGATTTATATTCACTAAAATTTCATCGGATTATCTTAAGATGTATGTTCACTTCAATTTTCATAAGATTTTTGAAGACTTATATTCACTTCAAATTTCATGATTTTCGAAGACTTATATTCACTTCAAATTTCATGATTATCTTAGATTTATATTCATAAAATTTCATTGATTATCTTAAGATGTATATTATTTTAATTTTCATAAGATTTTTGAAGACTTATATTCACTTCAAATTTCATGATTTTCTAAGACTTATTCCTTCAAATTCATCGGATTATCTTAAGACTTATATTCACTTCAAATTTCATATTGAGTTATCCAAGATGTATATTAACTTCATGTTTTAATAAGATTTTTGAAGACTTATATTCACTTCAAATTTCCTTGATTTTTAAGAGACTTATATTCACTTCAAATTTCATTAGATTATCTTAAGATGTATGTTCACTTCTCATGATTTTTGAGACTTATATTAACTTCAAATTTCATAAGATTTTGAAGACTTATATTCACTTCAAATTTCATGGATTTTAGAAGACTTATATTCACTTCAAATTTCATCAGTTATCTTAAGACTTTCACAATTTTCACTTGATTTTCTTAAGACTTATATTCACTTCAAATTTCATTGATTTTACGAAGACTTATATTCACTTCAAATTTCATGATTTTAGAATTATATTCACTTCAAATTTCATTGATTATCTTAAGACTTATGTTCACTTCAATTTCATCAGATTATCTTAAGATGTATGTTACTTCAATTTTCATAAATTTTTAAGACTTATATTCACTTCAAATTTCATCAGTTTTAGAGACTTATATTCACTTCAAATTTCATCAGTTATCTTAAGACTTATGTTCTCTTTGAATTTCATCAGTTATCTTAAGATGTATGTTAAAAGCTTCAATTTTCATAAAATTTTTGAAGACATATTCACTTCAAATTTCATCGGATTATCTTAAGATTTATATTCACTTCAAATTTCA
>CM038796.1:136196835-136226073 GCA_021764765.1 Vicia sativa
ACTTATATTCAATTCAAATTTCATCATATTTTCTGAAGACTAATATTCACTTCAAATTTCATCAGATTATCTTAAGAATTATGTTCACTTCAAATTTTATTAGATTATCTTAAGATCTATGTTCACTTTAATTTTCATAAGATTTTTTGAAGACTTATATTCACTTCAAATTTCATCAGATTTTCTGAAGACTTATATGCACTTCAAATTTCATCAGATTATCTTAAAAATTATGTTCACTTCAATTTTCACCAGATCTTCTTTAGACTTGTATTCACTTCAAATTTCATCAGATTTTCTAAAGACTTTTATACACTTCAAATTTCATTAGATTTTATGAAGAGTTATATTCACTTCAATTTTCACCAGATTTTCTTAAGACTTATATTCATATCAATTTTAACTAGATTTTCTAAAGACTCATATTCACTTCAAGTTTCATTGATATTAGAAGACTTATATTCACTTCAAATTTCATGATTTTTTAAGATTTATATTCCTTCAAATTTCATGAATTTTACGAAGACTTATATTCACATCAAATTTCATCAGATTTTCGGAAGACTTATATTCACTTCAAATTTCAACAAATTTTCTGAAGACTTATATTCACTTCAAATTTCAGCAGATTATCTTAAGATATATGTTCACTTCAAATTTCATCATATTATCTTAAGATGTATGTTCGCTTAAATTTTCATAAGATTTGTTGAAAAGACTTATATTCACTTCAAATTTCATCAGATTTTCTAAAGACATATATTCACTTTAAATTTCATCAGATTATCTTAAGACTTATTATGTTCACTTAAATTTTCACCCTATTTTCTGAAGACTTATAATCACTTAGAATTTCATCAGATTTTCTAAAGACTTATATTCACTTCAAATTTCATCAGTTCTGAAGAGTTATATTCACTTCAAATTTCATATGATTCTCTTAAGATTTATGTTCACTTCAATTTTCACCAGATTTTCTGAAGACTTAAATTCACTTCAAATTTCATCAAATTTTTTAAGATTTATATTTCCTTCAAATTTCATCGGATTTTATGAAGACTTATATTCACTTCAAATTTCATCAGATTATCTTAAGATGTATGTTCACTTCAATTTTCAGAAGATTTTTTGAAGACTTATATTCACTTCAAATTTCATCAGATTTTATGAAGACTTATATTCACTTCAAATTTCATCTAATTTTCTGAAGACTTATATTCATTTCAAATTTCACAGTTTTACGAAGACTTATATTCACTTCAAATTTCATCGATTTTTTAAGACTTATATTCCTTCAAATTTCATGAATTTTAGAAGACTTATATTCACTCAAATTTCATCAGTTTTACGAAGACTTATATTCACTTCAAATTTCATCAAATTTTAGAAGACTTATATTCACTTCAAATTTATGATTTTAAGATATATATTCACTTCAAATTTCATCAGATTATCTTAAGATGTATGTTCACTTAAATTTTCATAACATTTGAGGAAGACTTATATTCACTTCAAATTTCATCAGATTTTCTAAAGACATATATTCACTTTAAATTTCATCAGATTATCTTAAGACTTATTATGTTCACTTAAATTTTCACCCTATTTTCTGAAGACTTATAATCACTTAGAATTTCATCAGATTTTCTAAAGACTTATATTCGCTTCAAATTTCATCAGATTTTCTGAAGAGTTATATTCACTTCAAATTTCATATGATTCTCTTAAGATTTATGTTCACTTCAATTTTCACCAGATTTTCTGAAGACTTAAATTCACTTCAAATTTCATCAAATTTTTTAAGATTTATATTCCTTCAAATTTCATGGATTTTAAGACTTATATTCACTTCAAATTTCTCATTATCTTAAGATGTATATTCACTTCATTTTCATAAGATTTTTGAAGAC
The DNA here is from genome assembly GCA_021764765.1 of Vicia sativa. Taxonomy (NCBI): domain Eukaryota; kingdom Viridiplantae; phylum Streptophyta; class Magnoliopsida; order Fabales; family Fabaceae; genus Vicia; species Vicia sativa. The sequence continues at coordinate 136,198,746 of CM038796.1, forward strand.
TTATATTCACTTCAAATTTCATCATTTTATGAAGACTTATATTCACTTCAAATTTCATCTAATTTTACGAAGACTTATATTCACTTCAAGTTTCACATTTTACGAAGACTTATATTCACTTCAAATTTCATCGATTTTTAAGAATTATATTCCTTCAAATTTCATGAATTTTAAGACTTATATTCACTTCAAATTTCATCAGATTTTACGAAGACTTATATTCACTTCAAATTTCATCAAATTTTACGAAGACTTATATTCACTTCAAATTTCATGATTACCTTAAGATTATATTCACTTCAAATTTCATCATATTATCTTAAGATGTATTCACTTAAATTTTCATAAGATTTTGAAAAGACTTATATTCACTTCAAATTTCATCAGTTTTAAAGACTTATATTCACTTCAAATTTCATGATTATCTTAAGACTTATATTTCACTTAAATTTTCACCTATTTTACGAAGACTTATATTCACTTAAATTTCATCAGATTTTCTAAAGACTTATATTCGCTTCAAATTTCATCAGATTTTCTGAAGAGTTATATTCACTTCAAATTTCATATGATTCTCTTAAGATTTATGTTCACTTCAATTTTCACCAGATTTTCTGAAGACTTAAATTCACTTCAAATTTCATCAAAATTTTTAAGATTTATATTTCCTTCAAATTTCATTGGATTTTCTGAAGAATTATATTCACTTCAAATTTTGTCAGATTATCTTAAGATGTATGTTCACTTCGATTTTCAGAAGATTTTTTGAAGACTTATATTCACTTCAAATTTCATAAGATTTTATGAAGACTTATATTCACTTCAAATTTCATCTAATTTTCTGAAGACTTATATTCACTCCAAGTTTCACCAGATTTTCTGAAGACTTATATTCACTTCAAATTTCATCAGATTTTTTATGATTTATATTTCCTTCAAATTTCATCGGATTTTCTGAAGACTTAGATTCACTTCAAATTTCATCTGATTTTTTGAAGACTTATATTCACTTCAAATTTTATCATATTTTCTGAAGACTTATATTCACTTCAAATTTCATCAGATTATCTTAAGATTAATGTTAACTTCAAATTTCATCAGATTATCTTAAGATGTATGTTCGCTTCAATTTTCATAAGATTTTTTGAAGACTTATATTCACTTCAAATTTCATCTGATTTTCTTAAGAGTTATATACACTTCAAATTTCATCAGAGTATCTTAAGACTTATGTTCACTTCCATTTCACCAGAATTTCTGAAGACTTATATTCACTTCAAATTTCATCGATTTTACGAGACTTATATTCACTTCAAATTTCATTAGATTTTACGAAGACTTATATTCACTTCAAATTTCATCAGATTATCTTAAGATTTATATTCACTTCAATTTTCACAGTTTTTGAAGACTTATATTCACTTCAAATTTCATCAGTTTTGAAGACTTATATTCATTCAAATTTCACGGATTTTCGAAGACTTATATTCATTCAATTTTCATTGATTTTACGAAGACTTATATTCACTTCAAATTTCTCTAATTTTACGAAGACTTATATTCACTTCAAATTTCATCAGTTTTTAAGATTATATTTCCTTCAAATTTCATCGGATTTTTGAGATTATATTCACTTCAAATTTCATCGAGATTATCTGAAGACTTATATTCACTTCAAATTTCATGATTATCTTAAGATTATATTCACTTCAATTTTCATAAGATTTTTTCAAGACTTATATTCACTTAAAATATCATCAGAGTTTCTGAAGACTTATATTCACTTCAAATTTCAACAGATTATCTTAAGAATTATGTTCACTTCAAATTTCACCAGATTTACTTAAGACTTAAATTCACTTCAAATTTCATCAGATTTTATGAAGACTTATATTCACTTCAAATTTCATCAGATTTTCTGAAGATTATATTCACTTCAAATTTCATCAGATTATCTTAAGATTTATGTTCACTTAAAATTTCATCAAATTATTTTAAGATGTATGTTCGCTTCAATTTTCATAAGATTTTTTGAAGACTTATATTTACTTCAAATTTCATTAGATTTTCTGAAGACTTATATTCACTTCAAATTTCATCAGATTATCTTAAGACTTATGTTCTCTTCAATTTTCATCAGATTATCTTTAGATGTATGTTCGCTTCAATTCTCATAAGAATTTTTGAAGACTTATATTCACTTCAAATTTAATCAGATTTTCCGAAGACTTATATTCACTTCAAATTTCCTCAGATTATCTTAAGATTTATGTTTACTTCAAATTTCATTAGATTATCTTAAGAAGTATGTTCGCTTGAATTTTCATAAGATTTTTTGAAAAGTTATATTCACTTCAAATTTCATCAAATTTTATGAAGACTTATATTCACTTCAATTTTCATCAGATTATCTTAAGACTTATATTCACTTCAAATTTCATGAGTTATCTTAAGATTATATTCACTTCATTTTCATAAGATTTTTGAAGACTTATATTCACTTCAAATTTCATCAAATTTTAGAAGATTTATATTCACTTCAAATTTCATTGATTATCTTAAGACTTATATTCACTTCAAATTTCATCATTTTACGAAGACTTATATTCACTTCAAATTTCATCATTTTACGAAGACTTATATTCACTTCAAATTTCATCAGTTTTACGAAGATTATATTCACTTCAAATTTCATTGATTATCTTAAGATTTATATTCACTTCAAATTTCATCAGATTATCTTAAGATGTATATTCACTTCAATTTTCATAACATTTTGAAGACTTATATTCACTTCAAATTTCATGATTTTTGAAGACTTATATTCACTTCAAATTTCATTGATTATCTTAAGACTTATATTCACTTCAAATTTCATCAGTTATCTTAAGATGTATATTCTTCATGTTTCATAAGATTTTTGAAGACTTATATTCACTTCAAATTTCATGATTTTTGAAGACTTATATTCACTTCAAATTTCATGATTATCTAAGACTTATATTCACTTCAATTTTCATCAGATTATCTTAAGATGTATATTACTTCAATTTTCATAAATTTTTGAAGACTTATATTCACTTCAAATTTCATCAGATTTTTCGAAGCCTTATATTCACTTCAAATTTCATCAGATTATCTTAAGACTTATGTTCACTTCAAATCTCATCAGATTTTCTGAAGACTTATATTCACTTCAAATCTCATCATATTTTCTGAAGACTTATATTCACTTCAAATTTCATCAGATTTTATGAAGACTTATATTCACTTCAAATTTCATCAGATTATCTTAAGATTTATGTTCACTTCTAATTTCATCAGATTATCTTAAGATGTATGTTCACTTCAATTTTCATAAGATTTTTGAGACTTATATTCACTTCAAATTTCATTGATTATCTTAAGACTTATATTCACTTCAATTTTCATTAGATTATCTTAAGATGTATGTTCGCTTCAATTTTCATAAGAATTTTTGAAGACTTATATTCACTTCAAATTTCATCAGATTTTCCGAAGACTTATATTCACTTCAAATTTCATCAGATTATCTTTAGAATTATGTTCACTTCAAATCTCATCAGATTTTCTGAAGACTTATATTCACTTCAAATTTCATCATATTTTCTGAAGACTTATATTCACTTCAAATTTCATCAGATTATCTTAAGATTTATGTTCACTTCTAATTTCATCATATTATCTTTAGATGTATATTACTTCAATTTCATAAGAATTTTTGAAGACTTATATTCACTTCAAATTTCATCAGATTTTACGAAGACTTATATTCACTTCAAATTTCATCAGATTATCTTAAGATTTATGTTCACTTCAAATTTCATTAGATTATCTTAAGAAGTATGTTCTCTTGAATTTTCATAAGATTTTTTTAAAACTTATATTCACTTCAAATTTCATCAGATTTTCTGAAGACTTATATTCAATTCAATTTTCATCAGATTATCTTAAGACTTATATTCAGTTCAAATTTAATCAGGTTATCTTAAGATGTATGTTCGCTTCATGTTTAATAAGATTTTTTGAAGACTTATATTCACTTCAAATTTCATCAAATTTTCCGAAGACTTATATTCACTTCAAATTTCATCAGATTATCTTAAGACTTATGTTCACTTCAAATCTCATCAGATTTTCTGAAGACTTATATTCACTTCAAATTTCATCAGATTTTCCGAAGACTTATATTCACTTCAAATTTCATCAGATTATCTTAAGATTCATGTTCACTTCAAATTTCATCAGATTATCTTAAGAAGTATGTTCGCTTGAATTTTCAATAGATTTTATGAAGACTTATATTCACTTCAAATTTATTCAGATTTTCTGAAGACTTATATTCACTTCAATTTTCATAAGATTATCTTAAGACTTATATTCAGTTCAAATTTCATCAGGTTATCTTAAGATGTATCCTCGCTTCATGTTTAATAAGATTTTTTGAAGACTTATATTCACTTCAAATTTCATCAGATTTTACGAAGACTTATATTCACTTCAAATTTCATCAGATTATCTTAAGACTTATGTTCACTTGAAATCTCATCAGATTTTCTGAAGACTTATATTCGCTTCAAATTTAATAACATTTACCGAAGACTTATATTCACTTCAAGTTTTCTAAAATTTTCTGATGACTTATATTCACTTCAAATTTCATCAGATTATCTTAAGATTTATGTTCACTTCAATTTCATTGATTATCTTAAGATGTATATTCACTTCAATTTTCATAAGATTTTCGAAGACTTATATTCACTTCAAATTTCATGATTTTAGAAGACTTATATTCACTTCAAATTTCATCAGATTTTAGAAACATATTCACTTCAATTTTCATCAGATTATCTTAAGACTTATATTCAGTTCAAATTTCATCAGGTTATCTTAAGATGTATGTTCGCTTCATGTTTAATAAGATTATTTGAAGACTTATATTCACTTCAAATTTCATCAGATTTTCCGAAGACTTATATTCACTTCAATTTCATCAGTTATCTTAAGACTTATATTCACTTCAATTTCATGAGTTTTAGAAGACTTATATTCACTTCAAATTTCATGATTTTCGAAGACTTATATTCACTTCAAATTTCATCAGTTATCTTAAGATTATATTCACTTCAAATTTCATCAGATTATCTTAAAGTATATTCACCAATTTTCAATAGATTTTTGAAGACTTATATTCACTTCAAATTTCATTGATTTTACGAGACTTATATTCACTTCTTCATCTTAAGACTTATATTCAGTTCAAATTTCATCAGGTTATCTTAAGATGTATGCTCGCTTCATGTTTAATAAGATTTTTTGAAGACTTATATTCACTTCAAATTTCATCAGATTTTCCGAAGACTTATATTCACTTCAAATTTCATCAGATTATCTTAAGACTTATGTTCACTTCAAATCTCATCAGATTTTCTGAAGACTTATATTCGCTTCAAATTTCATAACATTTACCGAAGACTTATATTCACTTCAAATTTTCTAAAATTTTCTGATGACTTATATTCACTTCAAATTTCATCAGATTATCTTAAGATTTATGTTCACTTCTAATTTCATCAGATTATCTTAAGATGTATATTCACTTCAATTTTCATAAGAATATCTGAAGACTTATATTCACTTCAAATTTCATCAGATTTTCCGAAGATTTATATTCACTTCAAATTTCATCAGATTTTCTGAAGGCTTATATCCACTTCAAATTTCATCAGATTATCTTAAGACTTATATTCATTCAATTTTAACGATTTTACGAACATATATTCACTTCAAATTTCATCTAATTTTACGAGACTTATATTCTCCAAATTTCACCATATTTTACGAAGACTTATATTCACTTCAAATTTCATGATTTTTAAGATTTATATTCCTTCAAATTTCATGATTTTTGAAGAATTATATTCACTTCAAATTTCATCAAATTATCTTAAGATTTATGTTCACTTTTAATTTCATCAGATTATCATAAGATATATGTTCACTTCAATTTTCATCAGATTTTATGAAGATTATATTCACTTCGAATTTCATCAGATTATCTTAAGACTTATGTTCACTTAAATTTCATCAGTTATCTTAAGATGTATATTCACTTCAATTTTCATAAGATTTTTGAAGACTTATATTCACTTCAAATTTCATCAGATTTTACGAAGACTTATATTCACTTCAAATTTCATGATTATCTTAAGACTTATATTCACTTCAATTTTCATCAGTTATCTTAAGATGTATATTCACTTCAATTTTCATAAATTTTGAAGACTTATATTCACTTCAATTTCATGATTTTTAGAAGACTTATATTCACTTCAAATTTCATCAGTTATCTTAAGATTTATATTCACTTAAATTTCATGATTATCTTAAGATGTATATTACTTCAATTTTCATAAGATTTTTTGAAGACTTATATTCACTTCAAATTTCATCAGATTTTCTGAAGACTTATATTCACTTCAAATTTCATCAGATTATCTTAAGACTTATATTCACTTCAAATTTCATCAGGTTATCTTAAGATGTATGTTCGCTTCAATTTAATAAGATTTTTTGAAGACTTATATTCACTTCAAATTTCATCAGATTTTCCGAAGACTTATATTCACTTCAAATTTCATCAGATTATCTTAAGACTTATGTTCACTTCAAATCTCATCAGATTTTCTGAAGACTTATATTCGCTTCAAATTTCGTAACATTTACCGAAGACTTATATTCACTTCAAATTTTATAAGATTTTCTGAAGACTTATATTCACTTCAAATTTCATCAGATTATCTTAAGACTTATGTTCACTTCAATTTTCACCAGATTTTCTTAAGACTTAAATTCACTTCAAATTTCATCAGTTTTAGAAGACTTATATTCACTTCAAATTTCATCAGATTTTTAGAGATTATATTCACTTCAAATTTCATCAGATTATCACGAAGATTTATATTCATAAAATTTCATCAGTTATCTTAAGATGTATTCACTTCAATTTTCATAAGATTTTTGAAGACTTATATTCACTTCAAATTTCATCAGATTTCAGAAGAGTTATATTCACTTTCATCAGTTTACGAAGACTTATATTCACTTCAAATTTCATCAGTTATCTTAAGACTTATGTTCTCTTCAATTTTCATCAGATTATCTTAAGATGTATGTTCGCTTCAATTTTCATAAGAATTTTTGAAGACTTATATTCACTTCAAATTTCATCAGATTTTCTGAAGACTTATATTCACTTAAATTTCATCAGTTATCTTAAGATTATATTCTTCAATTTTCATAAGATTTTTGAAATTATATTCACTTCAAATTTCATCAGATTTTATGAAGACTTATATTCACTTCAATTTTCATCAGATTATCTTAAGACTTATATTCAGTTCAAATTTCATCAGGTTATCTTAAGATGTATGTTCGCTTCATGTTTAATAAGATTTTTGAAGACTTATATTCACTTCAAATTTCATCAGATTTTCCGAAGACTTATATTCACTTCAAATTTCATCAGATTATCTTAAGACTTATGTTCACTTCAAATCTCATCAGATTTTCTGAAGACTTATATTCGCTTCAAATTTCATAACATTTACCGAAGACTTATATTCACTTCAAATTTTATAAGATTTTCTGAAGACTTATATTCACTTCAAATTTCATCAGATTATCTTAAGACTTATGTTCACTTCAATTTTCACCAGATTTTCTTAAGACTTAAATTCACTTCAAATTTCATCAGATTTTCTGAAGACTTATATTCACTTCAAATTTCATCAGATTTTCTGAAGATTATATTCACTTCAAATTTCATCAGATTATCTTAAGATTTATATTCACTTCAAATTTCATCAGATTATCTTAAGATGTATGTTCGCTTCAATTTTCATAAGATTTTTGAAGACTTATATTCACTTCAAATTTCATCAGATTTTCTGAAGACTTATATTCACTTTCATCAGATTTTCTGAAGACTTATATTCACTTCAAATTTCATGATTATCTTAAGACTTATATTCACTTCAATTTTCATCAGTTATCTTAAGATGTATATTACTTCAATTTTCATAAGATTTTTGAAGACTTATATTCACTTCAAATTTCATGATTATCTTAAGACTTATATTCACTTCAAATTTCATCAGTTATCTTAAGACTTATATTCACTTCAATTTTCATAAGATTTTTGAAATTATATTCACTTCAAATTTCATCAAATTTTACGAAGACTTATATTCACTTCATTTTCATCAGATTATCTTAAGACTTATATTCACTTCAAATTTCATCGAGTTATCTTAAGATGTATATTCACTTCAATTTCATAAGATTTTTGAAGACTTATATTCACTTCAAATTTCATCATTTTAGAGACTTATATTCACTTCAAATTTCATCAGATTATCTTAAGACTTATATTCACTTCAAATTTCATCAGTTTTACGAAGACTTATATTCACTTCAAATTTCATAACATTTTACGAAGACTTATATTCACTTCAAATTTCATAAGATTTTACGAAGACTTATATTCACTTCAAATTTCATCGATTATTTGGACTTATATTCACTTCAATTTTCACGGATTTTCTTAAGACTTATATTCACTTCAAATTTCATGATTTTACGAAGACTTATATTCACTTCAAATTTCATGATTTTTAGAAGACTTATATTCACTTCAAATTTCATCAGATTATCTTAAGATTTATATTCATTAAATTTCATCAGATTATCTTAAGATGTATATTCACTTCAATTTTCATAAGATTTTTGAAGACTTATATTCACTTCAAATTTCATGATTTTGAAGACTTATATTCACTTCATTTCAGATTATCTTAAGATTTATATTCACTTAAATTTCATAGATTATCTTAAGATGTATGTTCGCTTCAATTTTCATAAGATTTTTTGAAGACTTATATTTACTTCAAATTTCATCAGATTTTCTAAAGACTTATATTCACTTCAAATTTCATCAGATTATCTTAAGACTTATGTTCAGTTCAAATTTCATCAGGTTATCTTAAGATGTATGCTTGCTTCATGTTTAATAAGATTTTTTGAAGACTTATATTCACTTAAAATTTCATCAGATTATCCGAAGACTTATATTCACTTCAAATTTCATCAGATTATCTTAAGACTTATGTTCACTTCAAATTTCATGATTTTACGAAGACTTATATTCACTTCAAATTTCATAACATTTACCGAAGACTTATATTCACTTCAAATTTTATCAGATTTTCTGAAGACTTATATTCACTTCAAATTTCATCAGATTATCTTAAGACTTTCAATTTTCACTTGATTTTCTTAGGACTTAAATTCACTTCAAATTTCATCAGATTTTCTGAAGACTTATATTCACTTCAAATTTCATCAGATTTTAGAAGACTTATATTCACTTCAAATTTCATCAGATTATCTTAAGATTTATATTCACTTCAAATTTCATCAGATTATCTTAAGATGTATGTTCACTTCAATTTTCATAAGATTTTTTTAAGACTTATATTCACTTCAAATTTCATCATTTTTCGAAGACTTATATTCACTTCAAATTTCATCGTTATCTTAAGACTTATGTTCTCTTCAATTTTCATCAGATTATCTTAAGATGTATGTTAGCTTCAATTTTCATAAGAATTTTTGAAGACTTATATTCACTTCAAATTTCATCAGATTATCTTAAGATTTATGTTCACTTCAAATTTCATCGATTATCTTAAGACTTATATTCACTTCAATTTTCATAAGATTTTTGAAGATTATATTCACTTCAAATTTTATCGATTTTAGAAGACTTATATTCACTTCAATTTTCATTGATTATCTTAAGACTTATATTCACTTCAAATTTCATCGAGTTATCTTAAGATGTATATTCACTTCAAATTTCATAAGATTTTTGAAGACTTATATTCACTTCAAATTTCATGATTTTAGAAGACTTATATTCACTTCAAATTTCATCAGATTATCTTAAGACTTATATTCACTTCAAATTTCATCAGATTTTAGAAGACTTATATTCACTTCAAATTTCATCAGATTTTCGAAGACTTATATTCACTTCAAATTTCATTATCTTAAGACTTATATTCACTTCAAATTTCATCAGTTTTAGAAGACTTATATTCACTTCAAATTTCATCAGTTTTACGAAGATTATATTCACTTCAAATTTCATCGATTATCTTAAGATTTATATTCATAAAATTTCATCAGATTATCTTAAGATGTATATTCACTTCAATCATAAAATTTTTGAAGACTTATATTCACTTCAATTTCATCATTTTCGAAGACTTATATTCACTTCAAATTTCATCAGATTATCTTAAGACTTATATTCACTTCAAATTTCATCAGTTTTACGAAGACTTATATTCACTTCAAATCTCATCATATTTTCAGAAGACTTATATTCACTTCAAATTTCATCAGATTTTATGAAGACTTATATTCACTTCAAATTTCATCAGTTATCTTAAGATTTATATTCACTTCAATTTCATGATTATCTTAAGATTATATTCACTTCAATTTTCATAAGATTTTCGAAGACTTATATTCACTTCAAATTTCATGATTTTACGAAGACTTATATTCACTTCAAATTTCATCAGATTTTCTGAAGATTATATTCACTTCAAATTTCATCAGATTATCTTAAGATTTATGTTCGCTTCATGTCTAATAAGATTTTTTGAAGACTTATATATACTTCAAATTTCATCATATTTTCCGAAGACTTATATTCACTTCAAATTTCATCAGATTATCTTAAGACTTATGTTCACTTCAAATTTCATGATTTTACGAAGACTTATATTCACTTCAATTTCATCAGATTATCTTAAGATGTATGTTCGCTTCAATTTTCATAAGAATTTTTGAAGACTTATATTCACTTCAAATTTAATCAGATTATCTTAAGATTTATGTTCACTTCAAATTTCATCAAATTATCTTAAGACGTATGTTCGCTTGAATTTTCATAAGATTTTTTGAAAATATATATTCACTTCAAATTTTATCAGATTTTCTGAAGACATATATTCACTTCAATTTTCATCAGATTATCTTAAGACTTATATTCAGTTCAAATTTCATCAGGTTATCTTAAGATGTATGCTCGCGTCATATTTAATAAGATTTTTTGAAGACTTATATTCACTTCAAATTTCATCAGATTATCCGAAGACTTATATTCACTTCAAATTTCATCAGATTATCTTAAGACTTATGTTCACTTCAAATCTCATGATTTTTACGAAGACTTATACTTCAAATTTCATAACATTTTGAAGACTTATATTCACTTCAAATTTCATAAGATTTTACGAAGACTTATATTCACTTCAAATTTCATGATTATCTTAGACTTATATTCACTTCAATTTTCACAGATTTTCTTAAGACTTATATTCACTTCAAATTTCAGATTTTAGAAGACTTATATTCACAAAATTCATCAGATTTTAGAAGATTATATTCACTTCAAATTTCATAGATTATCTTAAGATTTATATTCACTTCAAATTTCATGATTATCTTAAGATGTATATTCACTTCAATTTTCATAAGATTTTTGAAGACTTATATTCACTTCAAATTTCATGATTTTCGAAGACTTATATTCACTTCAAATTTCATCATTATCTTAAGATTTATATTCACTTCAAATTTCATGATTATCTTAAGATTATATTCACTTCAATTTTCATAAGATTTTTGAAGACTTATATTCACTTCAAATTTCATCAGATTTTCTAAAGACTTATATTCACTTCAATTTCATGATTATCTTAAGACTTATATTCATTCAATTTCATCAGATTATCTTAAGATGTTATATTCACTTCATTTCATAAGATTTTTGAAGACTTATATTCACTTAAAATTTCATCAGATTATCCGAAGACTTATATTCACTTCAAATTTCATTAGATTATCTTAAGACTTATGTTCACTTCAAATCTCATCAGATTTTCTGAAGACTTATATTCGCTTCAAATTTCATAACATTTACCGAAGACTTATATTCACTTCAAATTTTATCAGATTTTCTGAAGACTTATATTCACTTCAAATTTCATCAGATTATCTTAAGACTTTCAATTTTCACTTGATTTTCTTAGGACTTAAATTCACTTCAAATTTCATCAGATTTTCTGAAGACTTATATTCACTTCAAATTTCATCAGATTTTCTGAAGATTATATTCACTTCAAATTTCATCAGATTATCTTAAGATTTATGTTCACTTCAAATTTCATCAGATTATCTTAAGATGTATACTTCAATTTTCATAAGATTTTTTAAGACTTATATTCACTTCAAATTTCATGATTTTCGAAGACTTATATTCACTTCAAATTTCATCAGTTATCTTAAGACTTATATTCACTTCAATTTCATTGATTATCTTAAGATGTATGTTCGCTTCAATTTTCATAAGAATTTTTGAAGACTTATATTCACTTCAAATTTCATCAGATTATCTTAAGATTTATGTTCACTTCAAATTTCATCAGTTATCTTAAGATTATATTCACTTCAATTTTCATAAGATTTTTTGAAAATATATATTCACTTCAAATTTTATCAGATTTTATGAAGACATATATTCACTTCAATTTTCATCAGATTATCTTAAGACTTATATTCAGTTCAAATTTCATCAGGTTATCTTAAGATGTATACTTCAAAAGATTTTTGAAGACTTATATTCACTTCAAATTTCATCAGATTTTCGAAGACTTATATTCACTTCAAATTTCATGATTATCTTAAGACTTATATTCACTTCAAATTTCATCATTTTACGAAGACTTATATTCACTTCAAATTTCATTGATTTTAGAGACTTATATTCACTTCAAATTTCATCAGATTATCTTAAGACTTATATTCACTTCAATTTCATGATTTTACGAAGACTTATATTCACTTCAAATTTCATCAGTTTTAGAAGATTATATTCACTTCAAATTTCATCAGATTATCTTAAGATTTATATTCACTTCAAATTTCATGATTATCTTAAGATGTATATTCACTTCAATCATAAATTTTGAAGACTTATATTCACTTCAATTTCATGATTTTCGAACTTATATTCACTTCAAATTTCATCAGATTATCTTAAGACTTATATTCACTTCAATTTCATGATTTTACGAGACTTATATTCACTTCAAATTTCATCATATTTTTGAAGACTTATATTCACTTCAAATTTCATGATTTTATGAAGACTTATATTCACTTCAAATTTCATCAGTTATCTTAGACTTATATTCACTTCAATTTCATCAGATTATCTTAAGATTATATTCACTTCAATTTTCATAAGAATTTCGAAGACTTATATTCACTTCAAATTTCATGATTTTACGAAGACTTATATTCACTTCAAATTTCATCAGTTTTTAGAAGATTATATTCACTTCAAATTTCATCAGTTATCTTAAGATTTATATTCACTTCATTTTAATAAGATTTTTGAAGACTTATATATACTTCAAATTTCATCATATTTTCCGAAGACTTATATTCACTTCAAATTTCATCAGATTATCTTAAGACTTATGTTCACTTCAAATCTCATCAGATTTTCTGAAGACTCATGTTCTCTTCAATTTTCATCAGATTATCTTAAGATGTATGTTAGCTTCAATTTTCATAAGAATTTTTGAAGACTTATATTCACTTCAAATTTAATCAGATTATCTTAAGATTTATGTTCACTTCAAATTTCATCAAATTATCTTAAGACGTATGTTCGCTTGAATTTTCATAAGATTTTTTGAAAATATATATTCACTTCAAATTTTATCAGATTTTCTGAAGACATATATTCACTTCAATTTTCATCAGATTATCTTAAGACTTATATTCAGTTCAAATTTCATCAGGTTATCTTAAGATGTATGCTCGCGTCATATTTAATAAGATTTTTTGAAGACTTATATTCACTTCAAATTTCATCAGATTATCCGAAGACTTATATTCACTTCAAATTTCATCAGATTATCTTAAGACTTATATTCACTTCAAATTTCATCAGTTACGAAGACTTATATTCACAAATTTCATAACATTTACCGAAGACTTATATTCACTTCAAATTTTATAAGATTTTCTGAAGACTTATATTCACTTCAAATTTCATCAGATTATCTTCAGACTTATGTTCACTTCAATTTTCACCAGATTTTCTTAAGACTTAAATTCACTTCAAATTTCATTAGATTTTATGAAGACTTATATTCACTTCAAATTTCATCAGATTTTCTGAAGATTATATTCACTTCAAATTTCATCAGATTATCTTAAGATTTATGTTCACTTAAAATTTCATCAGATTATCTTAAGATGTATGTTCGCTTCAATTTTCATAAGATTTTTTGAAGACTTATATTCACTTCAAATTTCATCAGATTTTCCGAAGAGTTATATTCACTTCAAATTTCATCATTATCTTAAGACTTATATTCACTTCAAATTTCATCAGATTATCTTAAGATGTATGTTCGCTTCAATTTTCATAAGATTTTTTGAAGACTTATATTTACTTCAAATTTCATCAGATTTTCTAAAGACTTATATTCACTTCAAATTTCATCAGATTATCTTAAGACTTATGTTCAGTTCAAATTTCATCAGGTTATCTTAAGATGTATGCTCGCTTCATGTTTAATAAGATTTTTTGAAGACTTATATTCACTTAAAATTTCATCAGATTTCCGAAGACTTATATTCACTTCAAATTTCATTTGATTATCTTAAGACTTATGTTCACTTCAAATCTCATCAGATTTTCTGAAGACTTATATTCGCTTCAAATTTCATAACATTTACCGAAGACTTATATTCACTTCAAATTTTATCAGATTTTCTGAAGACTTATATTCACTTCAAATTTCATCAGATTATCTTAAGACTTTCAATTTTCACTTGATTTTCTTAGGACTTAAATTCACTTCAAATTTCATCAGATTTTCTGAAGACTTATATTCACTTCAAATTTCATCAGATTTTCTGAAGATTATATTCACTTCAAATTTCATCAGATTATCTTAAGATTTATGTTCACTTAAAATTTCATCAGATTATCTTAAGGTGTATGTTCGCTTCAATTTTCATAAGATTTTTTTAAGACTTATATTTACTTCAAATTTCATCAGATTTTCTGAAGACTTATATTCACTTCAAATTTCATCAGATTATCTTAAGACTTATGTTCTCTTTAATTTTCATCAGATTATCTTAAGATGTATGTTCGCTTCAATTTTCATAAGAATTTTTGAAGACTTATATTCACTTCAAATTTCATCAGATTATCTTAAGATTTATGTTCACTTCAAATTTCATCAGATTATCTTAAGATGTATGTTCGCTTGAATTTTCATAAGATTTTTTGAAAATATATATTCACTTCAAATTTTATCAGATTTTCTGAAGACATATATTCACTTCAATTTTCATCAGATTATCTTAAGACTTATATTCAGTTCAAATTTCATCAGGTTATCTTAAGATGTATACTTCCATTTCATAAGATTTTTGAAGACTTATATTCACTTCAAATTTCATGATTTTCGAAGACTTATATTCACTTCAAATTTCATGAGTTATCTTAAGACTTATATTCACTTCAAATTTCATGATTTTAGAAGACTTATATTCACTTCAAATTTCATGATTTTCGAAGACTTATATTCACTTCAAATTTCATGATTATCTTAAGACTTATATTCATTCAATTTCATCAGATTTTAGAAGACTTATATTCACTTCAAATTTCATGATTTTAAGAGACTTATATTCACTTCAAATTTCATCAGATTATCTTAAGATTTATGTTCACTTAAAATTTCATCAGATTATCTTAAGATGTATGTTCGCTTCAATCATAAGAATTTTTGAAGACTTATATTCACTTCCAATTTCATCAGATTTTCCGAAGACTTATGTTCACTTCAAATTTCATCACATTATCTTAAGACTTATGTTCACTTCAAATCTCATCAGATTTTCTGAAGACTTATATTCACTTCAAATCTCATCATATTTTCAGAAGACTTATATTCACTTCAAATTTCATCAGATTTTATGAAGACTTAAATTCACTTCAAATTTCAACAGATTATCTTAAGATTTATGTTCACTTCTAATTTCATCAGATTATCTTAAGATGTATGTTCACTTCAATTTTCATAAGAATATCTGAAGACTTATATTCACTTCAAATTTCATCAGATTTTCTGAAGACTTATATTCACTTCAAATTTCATCAGATTTTCTGAAGATTATATTCACTTCAAATTTCATCAGATTATCTTAAGATTTATGTTCGCTTCATGTCTAATAAGATTTTTTGAAGACTTATATATACTTCAAATTTCATCATATTTTCCGAAGACTTATATTCACTTCAAATTTCATCAGATTATCTTAAGACTTATGTTCACTTCAAATCTCATCAGATTTTCTGAAGACTCATGTTCTCTTCAATTTTCATCAGATTATCTTAAGATGTATGTTCGCTTCAATTTTCATAAGAATTTTTGAAGACTTATATTCACTTCAAATTTCATCAGATTATCTTAAGATTTATGTTCACTTCAAATTTCATCAAATTATCTTAAGACGTATGTTCGCTTGAATTTTCATAAGATTTTTTGAAAACATATATTCACTTCAAATTTCATCAGATTTTCTGAAGACATATATTCACTTCAATTTTCATCAGATTATCTTAAGACTTATATTCACTTCAAATTTCATGGTTATCTTAAGATGTATGTTCTTCATTTTCATAAGATTTTTGAAGACTTATATTCACTTCAAATTTCATCAAATTTTCGAAGACTTATATTCACTTCAAATTTCATGATTATCTTAAGACTTATATTTCACTTCATCAGTTTTACGAAGACTTATATTCACTTCAAATTTCATGATTTAGAAGACTTATATCACTTCAAATTTCATCAGATTTTAAAGATTATATTCACTTCAAATTTCATCGATTATCTTAAGATTTTATTCACTTAAAATTTCATGATTATCTTAAGATGTATATTCACTTGATTTTCATAAGTTTTTGAAGACTTATATTCACTTCAATTTCATGATTTTGAAGACTTATATTCACTTCAAATTTCATCGATTATCTTAAGACTTATGTTCTCTTCAATTTTCATCACATTATCTTAAGATTTATATTCAATTTCATAAAATTTTTGAAGACTTATATTCACTTCAAATTTCATCAGATTTTCGAAGACTTATATTCACTTCAAATTTCATTGATTATCTTAAGATTTATATTCACTTCAATTTCATGATTATCTTAAGAGTATATTCTTCAATTTCATAAGATTTTAGAAGACTTATATTCACTTCAAATTTCATCAGATTTTCTGAAGACTTATATTCACTTCAATTTTCATAAGATTATCTTAAGACTTATATTCAGTTCAAATTTCATCAAGTTATCTTAAGATGTATGTTCGCTTCATGTTTAATAAATTTTTGAAGACTTATATTCACTTCAAATTTCATCAGTTTTAGAAGACTTATATTCACTTCAAATTTCATGATTATCTTAAGACTTATATTCACTTCAATTTTCATCAGATTTTACAAGACTTATATTCACTTCAAATTTCATAAGATTTTGAAGACTTATATTCACTTCAAATTTCATCAGTTTTAGAAGACTTATATTCACTCAAATTTCATCGGATTATCTTAAACTTATATTCACTTCAATTTTCACAGATTTTTAAAGACTTATATTCACTTCAAATTTCATCGATTTTACGAGACTTATATTCACTCAAATTTCATCAGATTTCGAAGACTTATATTCACTAAATTTCATCGGATTTATCTTAAGACTTATATTCACTTATTTTCATCAGATTATCTTAAGATGTATGTTCACTTCAATTTTCATAAGATTTTTGAAGACTTATATTCACTTCAAATTTCATGATTTTACGAGACTTATATTCACTTAAATTTCATTAGATTATCTTAAGATTTATATTCACTTCAAATTTCATGGATTATCTTAAAATATATTCACAATTTTCATAGATTTTACGAAGACTTATATTCACTTCAAATTTCATCAGATTTACGAAGACTTATATTCATAAATTTCATAAGATTATCTTAAGACTTATATTCACTTCAAATTTCATCGAGTTATCTTAAGATTATGTTCACTTCATTTATAAGATTTTGAAGACTTATATTCACTTCAAATTTCATTGATTTTCGAAGACTTATATTCACTTCAAATTTCATCAGATTATCTTAAGACTTATTTCACTTCAATTTCATGATTTTTGAAGACTTATATTCACTTCTAATTTCATAAATTTTGAAGACTTATATTCACTTCAAATTTCATCATTTTACGAAGACTTATATTCACTTCAAATTTCATCAGTTATCTTAAGACTTATATTCACTTCAATTTTCACAGTTTTTGAGACTTATATTCACTTCAAATTTCATCAGATTTTACGAAGACTTATATTCACTTCAAATTTCATCATATTTTACGAAGATTATATTCACTTCAAATTTCATTGATTATCTTAAGATTTATATTCACTTCAAATTTCATCGATTATCTTAAGATATATTACTTCAATTTTCATAAGATTTTTGAAGACTTATATTCACTTCAAATTTCATGATTTTACGAAGACTTATATTCACTCAAATTTCATCAGTTATCTTAAGACTTATATTCACTTCAATTTCATAATTATCTTAAGATATATATTCTGATTTTCATAAGATTTTTGAGACTTATATTCACTTCAAATTTCATCAGATTTTAGAAGACTTATATTCAAATTTCATCAGATTATCTTAAGATTTATATTCACTTCAAATTTCATGGATTATCTTAGAAGTATGGTCAATACTTATCTCCCACATAAAATAACTCGACTCACTCAAACTCCTTTTATCATTTCATATGCGATCTTTAAAACTTCTTTTCGGATAAAGAGGGTGCATTAAATCGTTTCAAATCTGAGAGCGAGGACTTAAGCTTTTCAAACAAACAAGAACAGTCCTAGTTCAAAAGCATTTGAAAGCGTCTAAGCGTCATGTTTTCTTATAAAATCAATCAAACAATTAAAACCTTTTAAGAGGACTACAAAGTTTTGACTTTCCATTTACTGAGGAATATGTAGGCACACGGTTCAACTGACAAACTCAAAATAATAATAATCAAATCTCATTTCTTTATAACTTAGAGATTAGCGAATATACACACACACTTAGAAATGGCAATTATCATAGTCTGATGGATGTAAGTGCTAATACCTTCCCCATACATACTTAAACACGATTCAATTTTTGTTGTGAACCTTATATAAATATCTATGGGGTTTTATCTATATTTCCGTTCTTTTAAATTAAATAAAATTAAATTGCGATTTCTATTTTGAGAGATTCGAAAGGATTTTTTAATCGAGTTACTTGATTGGCGACTTCAGGAAAATTAACTAAAGCGTATCACCTAGTTTAGCTCTTATTATGTGTTTACTTTAACTTTCTTTTATCACTCTATTTTATGTGTTTAATTTAGTCATTTATTTCCTATCGCTTTAATTATTATCTTATTATTGATATATATTGTTGTTGTGTAGAATATTGGAGGGTATAAGAAAAATGACTACAGGCTATAGAACACATAAATTAGAGTGGTTGCGTAGTATTGATTTGCTAGGCAAATGTCTTGTAAGTTGGTGCGAACCACACCTAGGGAAATTCTTTCGAAGACATTATCATGGAATTGCAAGTTATTTTGCATGTGATAGTGTTTTTAGAAGGATTTTTCCTAGTTTTGACCTAAGGAAACCAACGTAAGTTTAAGAATGCTCAAATGAGGCGTTCTTGGATATATCATCTAATCACAAATTTATTTTGCGGTGAAAATAATCACCCAGTTGGGATCAATGATTTCAGACACCAGTTCGAGATCGATATTGAGGGTTACGTTTGTTAGATCGTTGAACACTCTTTTATCTATTCGGTTATCCGTAACTCCCTCGAATAAATTCTCTTGAAAAAAAGCACATGCATTGCTAAGATTCTTTCTTGTTCTACAGTTTATGTTTGTTGTATCAAAACCCTAAATCCGACCTTGTTTGAGAATTGTTGGGTGAGCGATCGAAACCATGTCCTTGAGTCGCTGAGCCACCAGTACATTTAGCGTATATGTGATTTTAGCATAACATTAATATGTTAGCATCACGCCGCATTCTTACATGCATTACCATCATGTTGCATTCTTACATTACCATTACATCGCATTCTTACATGCGTTACTATTACCGCCGCATTCGACATGCGTTACCATTATATTGCATTTGCATTCATAATGCATTATCATGCATTTCATCTTCATCTGAAAAGCTCATTTTATTTCTTACGTCGATATCAATACATCTACTCGACAGCGTTGAGAACTCAAGGATGTCTCGGAGGACTATAGGCGAGCTTGCATAATTAGAATTATTGAAGGAAAGTTAAAGCGCTTGAAAGAGTCGGATGAGTCGATCATGGATCTCTTACAAGTTGTGTTGAAGAGAGAGTGCAACAACACACCAATCTCCATAAGTTTAGTTCTTTGCTCTATCATCGATGTCTCCATGAGTCAAGGACATCCAGCGTGTAGCGAACTCTCCGATTCGAAATTCTCTCTTGAAGTATCATCCTCGGCCTTACCAATTCCTCGACAACGTGATTGCTCACTCCCCGTCGAAGAAGAAGGATCCAATCGGTAAGTATTAATCCATTATCGTCGATATGCTCAACAGATATTCACCAATCCGATATCATATTCTCAACTATTGCCTTACGATTGGAATGGTGTCGTGATACCAAGAATTGAACCGATTACAGGGGTTGCTAAAGCTTGGTTTGATAGAAAGCGATGTGCTTTTCATCTTTGACTCTGCGGAGACCACAAGCCGAAATTATTCGGCCTTCAAATGCACGATTCAAACTGTATTGATGATAAGATTACATTTTCAAACAAAATGGATCGAGCTTAGACATTTGCTTACAAGTTCGATCATAGAAATTTTGAGGACTTCCAAAACTCATTGGGACAATTGCTTACCAAAGGAGTTGAGACTTTGAAGAATAGTGATGAAGTAATTGAGGATGGTCATTTCAGAAAGTGGTAACCTTCACAAAGATATCTCGAGTTCTAGCAAAGGAAGTTGGTTGCAACACCAATCATTATCCCATTACCATCTTTCAAGTCTTTGCATCAATGACTTTTATCTGATCTTCCTCGACAGTCGAACTCTCAAAATCAAATTGCCAGGAATAATTTGGAAAGAAGGAATGCTCCTCTTGATCAATTCCGGTAACCTACGATCGACACGCCATATCTGATTCAAAGCTCATTGGTGGTTCCTAAGTTTCTTAAACCACCAAGCTTATTCCGCTTAGTTATCATGTGATGTGGATACCATGATGTGATGGGACACTTTCGACGGGAGGTATACTTCTAAAGCCAAAGTTCAGGTTGATTGACCGAATTCTGACTCTTCAAGAATCACATTTGTGAATGGCAACCCGTACTCGTGAGCACCAAGACCAACGAAGTTAAATGCGATTCAAAGTCGAAGACGAGCTCAATCTCCTCCATCAATGACAATCCTTTATTTCTTTCGCATTTTCATATCTTGTTTAATTGTTTAAACTTTGTTTGCATGTAGAAACTTGTTTGTTTTATCTTAATCTGATAGTATGTTTGTCTTGAAGTAATTCATTCGTTGTCGCTCGATCCATTAAATTTATCACTCTTTAAATGATTTGACATTTGATACAAAGCGTTACCAATCATTTCGCTAGGCAAAGATTGGAGAGGAGAATAGCGATAATTGAAAAAATGCTAGATCTACGAATGTATGCTTTGGTAGAACCACACTTATGATATACGAGCCTTATTCCAAATCCCCAAACACGGAGTTATAAGGAGATAAACCATAAATTAACCCCTGAGCCTTAAAGTAGGAGTTTCTTTTCTTTCGAAAAAAACCTTCATTTTAACTTTTGTGGGCGGGTAGTATTCGATTAATCGATCGGCGTTTAAACTCATCAAGAGAGTAAGCATCGAAGGATACAACAATGGCTATCCTTCAAAGGTTGAGAAAGGTCAAAACCAGTGAATGCGACCTCCATCTATCAATAGTGTGCATCAAAGAGAGAATGATACCATGGGTATCTCTGTACATCGAGAAAGGTCGACAGATAGCGACAGTTATCCTAATCACCCGAGGACTCAAGCAGAGTCACTATCCTTTTTAACAAATCAAAAGTTGTGTATAGATCCTGACTTGTCAAAAAAATGAATAGAAAAGACAAAGAGCCGCTAAGTGAAACTTAGTAATAAATCGCTTAAGCAAAAGTCGAGTAAAATCAAGAAATGCATTATCAAGAGATTCTCAACAAAGAGCGAGTTGTGTAGTCAAATCTTAGAAAGACAAAATGTGAGTATTTGTCGTGTCAAGAAACCTCGTATTGGTTCCTCGACCATCATAAACACCTCGAGAGATGAGTGCTCGTATCGGGTTAGTTGAACTTAGGACCAAGAAGGATATCATGGAGAATGGTAGGCACCAATATTTTGAGCCTAAAATCATTTTCTAAAAAACCGTGAACGAGACCCGTTACAACCCTCAAAGTCTAATTGAAGCATGGATTAATTCAAAAGCATATAACGAAGAGATCACGTTTACGACTCCTACATTATTATGAAATATCGTGTTGGTATCATATATAATCTTATCTTCAAAAGAAAATTTTTGATGTTGCACTCAAAAATTTCACTCACAAAAAGTCATGTTTTCATACAAAACTTCAAGGCGCATAAATGTTGCATTATAATTGTACAACAAACATTCTTACATATAAAACATTTGTTTGACATTGAAAAGTTCTCATAATTATCAGTGAAGAGTTTAACTTTGTCCAAGAAGAGAAACTTGATTTACTTTGAAGTTATCGATTATTTGTAGCAAAGGCAGGACATCTAAGGACTCCTTTGAGCTTATCACAAGTTGTCTTCTCAAGATTACATTAATTTAGGGGGCAATCGTCGAAATTAGCTCTCAATTTACGCGATCCGGGTAAATCCTTAAGAACATCAATTGATTTAGTCCTTCCCAAAAGCGATTAGCTTGGAACAAATTTATTTGTTCCATGTTTGATCAACTTGAAGCAATCACTTGAGACATGGGATCCTCTCTAAAGTGCATTTTACATTGGGGCATTTTCAGACTAATCGTTTTGTTCCAATCAATCAAGGGGCAAAAACTTGACACATTGAAGCCTTCTAAAAAGAGCTTTCATTCCATCAGTTAGTGGCTCACATGTTGTTGATCGAAGTAGTTACTTATTCTCTTAATTGAGCAAGTGTTTGTTCCAAGAATCAATCGATCTGAAACAATTACTTGAGATGTAAGTCTCTTTAAAAGCTGCGTCTGGAGCGGTCTTCCCTATGTTTACATTTATTATGAATCTGACCAATGCGGGGAAACAACTTGAGGCGTAGAATTCTCTCGAATTCTTTCTAAAGCGAAGCTTCTTTGAAAAGATTCATTTATCACGAGGAAACTACTTGAGACGTTGGAGCCTCTCGATCATCTGAGGCATATGCGTCCATCTATGCAATCGCCACTCTAAGATTGGGAAAATCTAAGGAGGTTATTTTGAGATGTAGAAATACCTCCATAGCTCTATCGAGGCATGATATTCTCAATATCCGATTCCTTTGAATTACCGATGATCAATAAAGTATTGCATCGAATACGAGGATCTTAAGGCACTCCTTTTCGGGAAAGATTTCTAGAAATCTAACGAGCAAGGCGCGGTCAAGGTTAAGGTCGATATACCTCTTGGCGCAAAATCTAATGCGCTCATTCCACGCATGGAGCAGCCTCACAATCATCATTATCTGGTCAATTCGAGTTTGCTTTTCTTCTACAAGAATTAGCATTGCTGCCGCTTCGGTGAATTCGACATTTGGAGCTTGGTCAATCATCTTGTTGTGCCATGTTCTTTTATCCTCCGGACTAGCGGTGTAATAAAGTTGATTTGATAGCGATTGCATTAACCCGATATTCATGCATTCATTCATTCATGCATTCATATCATATACTACATAGCACATTCATTCATAAACCTCGATCGAGACTCAGATCATTTCAAGATCGGTTATTGATTTTCTCGTGAGAATCATAATTTGAAGACTATTTTGAATGACAAATTTAGTTCTTCCGATCACAAGTTTGAGGGCTCGACCATAATTGGGCTACTTGATGGCGATTCTCAAATCGAATTCATTCGAGTGATTAGGTTTCCCACGAACTCTTGTATTAATGGACTTTCTTTATAGAGCTTCTTTTAAAGTACCCATTACAAGCGAGAAGACTTTTCTCGGATGACAATCTAGCTTTTCTCCATGCCGGGGAAAATGTGATGACAATTAATGATGGTATCAACTCCCCATGATCTCTTCCCGGAGAATCGATCAATCATTCGGTGAACTCTTATGACAACAAGATCATTTAATTGGATTCCCAGTGATATCTTCCTTCTCTCAATATGGAAATCATACCATTTGCATTAGAAAAAAAAAACATACATGCATATCATACTCATACCTTAACCGGTGTTGTTTTTCGAGTTAACGGCGTAAATATCCTCGTGAGATCAAAATTGAAGGATTAGTTCTCACGATGACAAAATTATCCTCTTTTCTCGGTACATTACTTGTATGGATCTCAACGTTAGTTTCTCGATGAGATTTCTTCCCGATGAAACGATTCTCTCTTCGGATGGACTTTAATGTCGGCAAAATTATTCAACTAAGGAATCGGTGAATTTTCCATACGGTTTTCTTGAAAGTTTCCCAATGAAGCTTATTTCTCTCCCAGTGAGTCCCTTCGGAAAGGACTACTACAATATCATTCTTGGTATTTTCAAAGATTTCTTGGACAGTCTTCTCGACCAAATGCTTATTAGCGATGGCTTCCACAATTTACTCCTCATTGTTCTCGAGAAAATTACATCAAACTTACGGTGTGTTTTATTTCCCGATGAATTATCAACTACTCAACAAATAAATGTCCACGGTGGGATGTTTATTCAATCAACGAGGATATTTCTCGGCTTCGAGAAGTTGATCCACGTATCTTACTACAACATTGTCCATACAATGTCGGCAAATTGAAGCTCATTACCACAAAGTTTTGAGTACGGTGCGTTCTTATCAAGGTGTTGGCATGGTACGTAGATCTCTGCGTCAAGCGAAGTGTCGGAAACAAAATTTACCGACTTCATAAACATCTATATCACGCGGTTATGCTAGATATTGTTTTTTATCGAGAATGTACTCTCGGTGCGCTAACGTTTTATTGCGAGTAACTCGAGGTTACGGTTAAAGACATTCACATACCATGGCTCCTCGCACTTCGTTACCAACAATTCGATATTGTTCTAGCCATATATCTTTGTTAAGGTCTCGGGTATTCCTTAATTATCAGAACTCTTTGTTAAGTTCTCGATCAACAATAGAACTCTTTGTTAAGTTCTCAATCAACAATCAGGAACTCTTTGTTAAGTTCTCGACCGTGTCATCGAGGAACTCTTTGTTAAGTTCGGTGTTGAAACTCTTTGTTAGGATTCTCAATCGTGTCAATTTTTCAATTTTGTTTAAGGTCTCGGTATTCCTTAGTTATCGGGGAACTCTTTGTTAAGTTCTCGATCGTATAAATTTTCAATTTTTGTTTAAGGTCTCCAGGTATTCCTTGAGTTATCAGGAGAACTCTTTTTTAAGTTCTTAATAATCCGATTTTCAATTTTGTTTAAAGTCTCCAGGTATTCCTTAGTTATCGAGAAGAACTCTTTATTAAGTTCAATCATATGGTTTTAAAATTACTCGAGGTATTCCTTAGTTATCGAGAACTCTTTGTTAAGTTCTCAATATTATCATTCAATTTTGTTTAGGGTTTCGGGTATTCCTTAGTTAGGGAACTCTTTGTTAAGTTCTCAATCGTGTCATTTTCAATTTTGTTTAAGGTTTCGAGGTATTCCCTAGTTAGAACTCTTTGTTAAGTTCTCAATCGTGTCATTTCAATTTACGTTTAAAATCTCCAGTTATTCCTTAATTATCGAGAACTCTTTAAGTTCCCAACATGTAAAATTCTTAATATATTGTTTTTCTTTTACCAGAAAGTTAGTTTAAGCTTCTCATAGCATTTCGTTAAAATTGTTATCAACTCATTTCGGTTTATCCCGGTTGTTGTTGAAATCTCCTATTTATTTCTTAGTGTTACCTTTATTGTGTTAAAGCATTTCGTTAATGCTTGGCATTCTCTTGAAACATTTTTCTTGGCTCTTGTAATCGAGATATATTTATCAATTTATAGGGCAAATTTTGGGGTTCTCATTGATCCTCTTCCACCTTGAATGTTGAAAACATCTTCTCACTTATCGGGTTTAAGATGATTGAATAGAAACAACTTATCGCACCCAAAATTTACCCTCCTTCTATAATTTTCTTGGAACATTCGTTCATGCTCCTTTTCTTGTATCCACCAAAACTATTTAGAAGCTTAGATAATTTGTCAGTTAAAGTAGTTAAAGGTTCTTAAAATTCATGATTCATCCATTCAATTATTCCATTTTCTTTGGAGTTCTTTTAAGTTTGTTTGAAGATTTTTATGGTCTAACCAAGTATTTGAGTTTCTTAGATCGATCTTGTACATCCAGGTTTATATCAATTACAAGAATACAAGGATTGTGGTTGGATGCGAATCCATCCAATTCGATTCACAATTGCAAATTCCTAAAGCCCAAAAGGAAGTTCAAGTTCTTGAGCCAATGGGAATTTGGTTTTATGATTTAGCAAGTTGATCACGATTTAGATTCAAAGGAAATTTTTAATTCTACTGAAGAACAAGGCAAGATAGAATTATTGGATTTTTTATGGCAACTCAAATGTTCAAATATCAAATTCGATTCTAAGTCCTAAGTTTATACCAACATTGGCAAATTTTTGAATACCATTCAAATCGGATCTTATTCAAGTGTTCTAAAGCATTACAAGTCCATTCAAAGTTTCTTTACAAGTTTTGAAATTTTTGCCAAAGGTTTGTTTTATTCAAGATTAATCGAGACCAATTTCATCAACATCTCAAGGATTACAAATATGGAG